>JAJTUV010001389.1:0-441769 GCA_021653895.1 Mastomys natalensis
ACAAAATGTTTTGACAAAAAACCCTTACATCCTCGAAGTCATCAGAGAATTCCAGGGGAACTCTTAGAATATGCTGTCATTGGGTCTTAAGATTTTGATATTCTAAAGTTTGAGGCCAGTGTGGTCACTAGTGAGTTTCAGAAAGGTAGTACTTTTAGAGAGATCCTTTCTCAAAAAACAACCAAACAACCGGGCCCAAGTGGGGTCTCTTTAACTAACCAAATTTGGTGAATTGTTTCCAAAATGACCCTTTTTTTGTTTGGCTGGGGTGCTAATTGTTCCCTTGCCCTAGTGTTTGATATCACAAGGCTTTCAGTATTTGCTGCACATGGGTGCAGTGACAGATTCCTGGTGTACATAAAGCTGTTAGTAACTGTAATGATGGTGCCTTAATTTTTATTTCACGCACTGGCTTTTCAGCGCCCCTCCCTCCCCCCCCCTGAACTGCATTTGATGCTTTTTACTGTTTTCATAAGTTTTCCCTTTATGCTATGGGGTTATACTTTTCTGTTTATATTTTTACTTTACAAATTTTAAAACTATATGTGTATGTATAACTGTGTGTGGGTATGTGTATGTGAGGGCAGGTGCCCTTGGAAACCAGAAGTATTCAAATCCCATGGAGCTAGAGATATAAGAGGTTGTGAGCTGCCTTACATGTGTGATGGATGGAACCAAACACAGATCTTTTTGGAAAGAGCAGTATATGCTCCACAGTGTTAGACTGTCTCTCCAGTCCCTAGAATTATACTTTTCATTTATCCTGGATATAAACCCCTTTGCTAAGTATAGGTCTTACTTACATTTTGAAGTTCATAGGTTTTCAATTTTAAGCTAGTAAGTCCAGAAATTTCTTTAAGACTCATATTGCTTATTTTTTTTTTAAATATATCCTTGGGCTAAGGATGTAGCTCAATGGGTAAAGCATATGTGTAGCATGCACAGGGCCCTGGATTTGATTTCCAGTATCAACTAAAACAACAAACAAACAAAAAAAATAAAAACAAAACAAAACCCAACCAAACAAAACCAATCTTAAAAACACTTTTCCATCCTGAGGGTTTTAATCTGAGTCTTTTAGTAGAGGTACTTAGATTGGCTTTGCATGGGTTTTATAATCATATGAGATTATGTGTCCCCGAGTAATAATGATATCCCTGGCTTCCACAGAACTAGCCTTGCCATCTCCCTATCACATGTTAGGGTTGGTTCCATTACTGGGGTCCCCATCTCTCAACTCTCTCTCTTGTCTTGTCTGTTCTCCAGCAGGCTGCCTTATGTCAGTCTAGGTTTTGTAAGTCATCATACTTGATATAGAAATTACTTCCACTCTGTCATACTTTCAAATTTTTCGGGCTTCTTTGGTCTTTTGAATTTTTTTCTCTCTATATTTTTAGAATCAGCTTGTCATGGTTCTTAGAGACCATTCTGAAATTTTTAAATTTGAATTATACAGAATAATAGATTAATTTGAGGGAATGACGTTTTAGATATTGTCTTCCCACCCTTTGAGCCAACATATCTTTTAATTTATGTATACTTTAATTCTTTCATAAGATTTATTATTTCCTTCAGAAATGCAATATTTATCATTTGTTATTGTTTCATACATTCTTAGCATCTTCTATCTTTTTGTTTGTTTTTAAAATATTTAAACTATCTTTTTGGTAGGGCTACACAATTGATTTTTTTAAATGTAAATTATGTCTGTGGCGGCTGCTGCATTTGTTTAATTCTCACTTTCTCTTATTAGTTTTGTTTTTGTTTTTAAAATTTTTTTTTTGAGAAATCCTAGTATTAGCTTGCTGCGTTTTCTGAACTTGATAAATAGGGATTCTTCAACTTTTATTTCCAGAAAATCATCTTAAAACGTTTGCCTCTATTTGCTCAAGTATATCATATAAATTTAATACTTTTTTTTGTTCTACTCATTTTTTTCATCACTAATTTACTATTTAATTAAGGGGGCAGTAAGAATGCACTGAGTTTTCCCAACTACATATTTCTTAAATTATCTTCTTTAAAAAAATGGTTGCTTCCATATAATTGTGATTTCGGGTTTTTTATTCTGTAGTTGATATTTTTAGATAAAACTGTTCGCACTGTGCCCCAAATCAAGATTAAGTTTCATGGTTCTGTGCAGGGAAATTAGGTAAAATTTTTTTTTGTCTGTTTGATTAAACTGTTTTTTTTATTCTTTGGGATGTTGATCCTTATTTTTTTTAAAAAGAGTTTCATTTTGGAAAAATGTGTACATAAGGCCTATGCACATGTTTAACATATACGATTAGTCTTTTTGAAAATATCATACATCGTGTAGTGTGTAGTTCCTACTACCCTGCTTTAACTACGGTGGACGTGCTACCAGCTACCCCCTGGGTTCCCTTTGGGTCTGCAAAAAGAAACCCAAAAACACACACAAAAACACACACACAACTGGTCATTTTAAACCCACCTTATGGTCAGTGGCTGAGCTTTTCTAAATTACCACAGTAATGCCCCTTTCCTTTATCCTTGTCAACACCACATTGCCCTCAGCTTGTTGCATTCCCAATCCCCCGGGGAAGCAGCCAATGGCCCCTCCACCCCCAAAAACTCACTGGGTGACCCTTCCCCCTTTTAAATCCCCCTCCCGAAGGGGGGAATGGGGCCAAAGTCCCTTTTTTTTCCCCCCCTTGCAAAATTTCCTAGAAACCCCTTTTGCCGTTTTTGGGGAAACCTTTTTTTTTTTTTTTTGGAAAAGTTTTTTTTTTGCCCCTTTTTTTTTTTTTACCCCCCCCCCGGGGCCCAAATTTTTTTGGGCCCCCTTTTTTTTTCCTGCCCTTTCCCACTTGCCCCCGTGGGGAAACCCGGAAGTCCTTTCTTCTTTTAAACCCCCCATTTTTCCCCAAATGGCATTCCTTATTTTATTTATCAAGGGAACCAATTGGGCAACAGGACCTTTTAGCTTCAAAAAAAGCAGAAAATTTCCCGATCAAAGCATCAGAACCACCTTTTCCCACATACCGGGGAACATAATACCAAAGCTTTTGTAGAATCAGTCAGAAAATTTCCTTTGGGAAACCACATATGTGTGCATTGTTTTATGTGTTTGTGTGGGATTAACCCTTCTATGGGTTTATAATTTTCCCCCGAACTTCCCCTTTTATATTTGACATTTTTTTTTTATTAAAAAACTCAATTTTTTTTCATTGAGTAAAGCCCCAAATTTTTCCCCTTCCTCCAGCCTCTGGGAAACCACTAATTTTTTCTCTTTGGGCTCTAAGCATTCAGCAATTTTAATAATTCCACATATGAGTGAAAACCCCCCAAAAAAGTATGTTTGTATCTAAAGATTAAAATTTAATTCACCAATACTGGGGTTTCCCCCCAGGTTCATTTCATGTTGGACAAACACTAGAATTTTAATTTCTCCCCTTTTCCTTCTGAGGGTGGGACTTCTTGGTTTTGGGTTTAGGTAGCCCTGAGTCAAAGAAATTTCCTTGCCCCCTTTCTTACCCCGGAAATTCTGGAGTTTAAAGGAAAGGGGCCCCCCAAGGGGCCCCAGTTTTTTTTTTTTAATTTTTTTCAAGAATGCACAATAATCCATTAAAGGATGTATTTTACCCATCTTTATTAATTCCCTTTTATTTTAACATTTTGGGTAAAAATATTGTAAAATTTTCCCAAATATTATAAGGGTCATTTTCTAATTGCCAAAAATTGGGCCCACTAAAAAATTTTTAGAAGCTTTTAAATTTTTTTTATTCCACAAAATAACAGAACTTCTATAAACTTTGTGGGGAATACGTTTGCAATTAAAAAAAGTGGCCCCCAAAAAATGGTTTGAACATATTATTTTTAAAAATTCCCCTTTTCAAAAAAGGACTTTGTGTTTTTCCCCTTTAAGGCCCCCCGAATATCCCCCTTTTAAATTGCATGATTTGGGGTTTGGGGGCAAATTGGGGAAATCTGGGTAAAAATCAGAAAACATCCCCTTTTTTAAAAAAGGAAATTTAATTGGGGAGCCATGGGCTCACAAAGGGGTTTTTTCCCCTTTTCTTTCTAGCAAAGAAACCCCCCGGAAAAATTTTAAAAAAAGGGATGGGTTTGGGTTCCCCCCAAACCCCCCCCAACAAGTAACAAAAATAGAAAAAAGAGTAATTTTCCCTACTCTGGAGGGGCAAGGGTGGGGAGAGGGGGAAATTTAAACCCTTGTTAAAATTCCCGAAAAAGTTTTTGATTTTTTTTTTACTGGGGAAAACCCCAACTTAACCTATTCTACTGATGTTCAAAATTTCCCCCTTTCTTTCCTTTCCCCCCCAGGGCCATTTTGTCTATTAAAATAATGGGCCCCAAATTTTTTTTGGGAAAAGGTGTTTTCCCTTTTATTTTTCTTTTAAACCTATATTTCTCCTTTTTGTTTTTTATTTTTACTTTAAAAATTTTTTAAAAAACTTTTTGTGTATTTTAAAACTGTGGTGGGATGTTTTTGTGGGGGCGGTCCCCTTTGGGAAACCAGAAGTATAAAAAATCCCATGGAGCTAGAGATATAAGGGGTTTTGTGGCTCCCTTTCCCATGTTGAGGGAAAGGGGAAAACCAAAAACACGATCTTTGGAAGAGAGTATTTGCCCCAACAGTTTTTAGCTGTCTCCCGGGCCTGGGGAATTATATTTTTTCCATTTATCCTGGTTATAAACCCTTTCAAAGTTTTGGTCTTACTTCCTTTTTGAAGTTCTTGGGTTTTTAAATTTTTAAGTTTGTAAAGTCCAAAATTTTCTTTAAGACTCATTTTTCTGTATTTTTTAAAAAATTTCCTTGGGTAAGGAGTACCCAAAAAGGGGAAAAGCAAATTTGAGTATGAACAGGGCCTGGTTTTGGATTTCCATTTTAAAACCTAAAACAACAAAAAAAAACAAACAAAAAAAAACAAAAAACAAACCAAAAAAACAAAACCAATTTTTAAAAACCATTTTTCCCCAAACCTGAGTGGTTTTAACCCTGAGTCTTTAGTAGGGGGACTTAGTTGGTTTTGCAGGGGTTTTAAAAATATATTAATTATGTGCCTGGAAAATATGAAACCCCTGGCTTCCACGAACTGCCCCTTCCCCTTCTCCCTACCCAAAAGGGTAGGTTTTTCCCTTTATGGGTCCCATTTTCTAAACTCTCTCTCTTGTTTGTCTTTTTCTCCAGCGTGTCCCTTTTGTCAGTCTGGGTTTTTTTTGGGCCCATCAAACTTGTTTTAAAATTATTTCCCACCTGTCAAAATTTAAAAAAATTTTGTCTGCCCTTTGGGTCTTTTGTTTTTTTCTCTCTATTTTTTAGAATCGCTTTTCAGGGTTTCCCTTTGAGATCCTTTCCCCTTTTTTAATTAGAATTATACAGAAAAATAAAAATTAATTTGGGGGAAAAATGAAAGTTTTATGATATTGCCCTTCCCACCTTTGGACCCAAACAATTTTTTTTATTTATGAAATACTTTAATTTTACTTAAGATTTTATTTTTTCCTTTCAGAAATGAAATTTTTAAACATTTTTATTTTTTTATACATTTTTAGCATCTTCTATCTTTTGTTTTTTTTAAAATTTTTTTAAACTATCTTTGTTGGGGGGGAAATCCCCCAATTTAAAATTTTTATAAAGGGATTTGTCTGGGGGAAGCCTGCTGCATTTGTTTAATTCTCCTTTTTCTCTTTATTATTTTTGTTCTGTTTTTTTTTTTTTTTTTTGGAGAAATTTTGTATTAGCTTGTTTGGTTTGAACTTGAAAAAAATGGGGTATTTTTCAACTTTTTTTTCCAAAAAAACTTTTTTAAAAGTTTGCCTAAATAGTTTCCAAGAAATATCAAAAAAATTTTTAAATTATTTTAAATATTTTTGTTTACTTATTTTATCATCACAAATTTTACTGTTCATAAGGGGCCAGTAAGAATGCACTGATTTTTTCTAACTACATATTTCTTAAATTTTATTTTTTTTAAAAAAAAAGGGGGCTAGCTTCCTTTATAATTGTGTTTTCGGGGTTATTTATTCTGTATTTTTGTTTATTTTCGATATCTGTGCCCCGGCCCACTGTCCCAAAACCAAGATTAAGTTTCATGTGTTTGTGCAGGGGTTGTGTTATTTTTTGGTACCAAATTTTATATTTGGGGTTCTGTTTGATTAAAATGTTTTTTTTATTTTTGGGGATGTTCGTTTCCTTATTTTTTTAAAAAAAGGGGATTTTTCATTTAGGTAAAAGGATGTACAAAAGGCCCTATCCCAACATTTTAAATATACGATTAGATTTTTTTGAATATATTGCATACATTGTGTAGTGTGTTTTTTCCTACTCCCGTTTTAAAAGTTTCAGGTGGAGGGTGCTACCAGCTACCCCCGGGTTTCCCCTTGGATCTGCGGGAAAAAAAAACACACCCCCAAACAACCCCACACACACACACTGAGCTAAATTTTTAAAACCTACCTTAGGGGCTCAGGGGCTTGAGTTTTTCAAAGCTTACCACGGGCTAGTTCCCTTTCCTTTACTCCTTGCTAAACACCCTACTTTCGGGCCCTCATTTTATTTTTGCATTCCTAATTCCCAATGGGGAAGCACCCGGGGGGGGGGGCCAAATAAACCCAAAAGATTACATGTTGGTGCTCTCTCCCCCTCTGAAGTATGGAAAAGCCCTTTTTTTTTTTCTCCTGTTTTCCCTAGCTTGCCTGGGGGAAGGGGGAAAGTCCTGCTTTTTTTACCCACCCTTGGGCCCAATGGCCCCTTATTGAGGGTTCAAAAACCCAATTGGGGCAACGGGCCTTCATTTCCACAAAGCAGTTTCCCTGACAAAGAATAAAACCACCTTTTCATTTGAAAATAATACCATGTTTTTGTAGATCAGTCAGAAGTTTCCAAAGTATAAAAATATGTGGCATGTGTTTTTTATGTGTTTGTGTGTGTTTAAACCTTTCTATGCTTTATAATTCTCCCGGAACTTCTCTTTTTTTTTTGTTTTTTCACCCTTAAAAATATAACCCCAATTTTTTTTTTCATTGAGAAAAGGGCCTATTTTTCTTTTCCTCCGGGCCTCGGGAAAAACCACAAATTTTTATCTTTGATTTAAGTTTCACTTTTTTAAAACCCACATTTGATTTAAAGGCTTTTAAATTTTTATTTTGTTTCTATGATTAAATTTAATTCCCCCAAATTATTTGCTTTCTCCTTTTTTCTTTCCCTGTTGACCAAACACAAAAAAATTTTTTTTTTTTTCCTTTGAGGCTGGGACTTTTTGTTTGGTTCAGGTCCCCTTTAGAGACGGGTTTTCCTTCCCCTTAAAACTTACCCCGGGGAGTTCGGGAGTTTAAAGGTTTTTGGGCCCCCAAAAGCCTAGTTTTTTTTTTAATTTTTTAAAGAATGCACAATAATCCTTTAAAATGGATGAAATTTTACTATCTTTTTTAAATTTCCCATCTTTTTTAAAAATTTTGGGAAAAAAATTTTTTAAAAATTTCCCAAACTTTTATAAGGCCATTTTCAAATTTGCAACTTTGGGCCCAATAAAATTTTAGAAGCTTAATTTTTATTCACACAAAATAAAAGAACTTCCCTTAAAACTTTTTTGGTGAAAAACGTTTGCAAAATTATTATTTCCCCAATTAAAGGGGTAGTTTTCCTTTAAATGAAAATTTCTTTGAAAAAAAGGAAACATGTGTTTTTTTTAACCCCGGGATTTTTCAGTTTTAGTTGATGATTTTTTTTGGGGCAATAAAAGCTGGGAAAAAATCAGAAAATCATTTTTAAAGAAGATTCAATGCTGCAAAGGGTCAAAAAGGGTTTTTTTTTTCTTCTAGCATAAGCCAGGGGAAAATCAAAATAAAGCATGATTTGCTCCCCCAAAACCTTTCCCCCCAACAAGAAAACCCATAATAAAAAACGAGTTTTTCTCCTCTCTGGGGGGCATGTTTGTAAAGGGGGAAAATTCACCATTTTTAATTCTGAATTTTTTTGGTTGTTTTTTTACGGGAAGCCCAATTTAAACCTATTCTGATGATGTTAAAAATTTCCCCCTTTAAACTCCCTTTCCCCAGGGCCATTTTTTTCTTACTTTAAGGGCCCCAAATTTTTTTAAAATTGGTTTTTTTCCTTTCAATATTCTTTTAACCTAAAATTTCTTTTTTGGGCCCTTTTTTAAATTTTCTGAAAACCCAAAAGAGGTGGTTTTGTCTGTATTTTTTTTCATTCCGATTTTTTAGACATTTAAATTTTATTGTTTTCACTAACATAAGGGTTTTCTATCTTCTTGTATAAAATCTTTTTAAATAGAAATTTGGGTTTTGGTTTCGGGTCTTTTTCCTGCCCTATAAAAACTGGAAAAATGGGGAAAGGGTGTTTGCCCTAAACAGCTCTGTCCATTTTAAAAACCCCCCAGAACTTGTTTTAATTTATATGCCGGGAAGAGTAAATTATTACCACATAAAGCAAAATAAGTGAAAAAGGGAGGTTTCCTTGAAAAAGGATGAAAATTCCTAAGGGGTTTTTCTGAGGGGTTTTCTATATACGGGTCACACAAAATTTTTTTGGGACGGGGCCAACAGAAAGAAGGGGGGGAAGTAACTTGGGGGGCAGATATTGCAATGACCAAAACAAAATTAAAGTGACAGCTCCTAGAATGAAAGAAGAAAAAATTTGGTTCAGTGTGAGACCCCTAGACAAGTGATTTCAGTTTTGGGGTAAAACTTTTTGGGGGTTAAAAGGGACTTTCACGGGGGTCATCAATTTCCATTTCCCCTATCAAAAAATTTCCCTTTACAATTAAAACATTTAGAAAAATTACAGTCATGAAATAGTATCGAGAAAAATTTTTAAAGGTTGGGGGTTCCCAAAAAAATGAGGAATGTTTTAAAAGGGGAAAAACAGTTTTTGGAAGGTTGAAAACCCACTGGCTAGGGGAAAGGGGAGTAAGGGTCAATAACTTGTTTTAGGATCCCGGAATTTTGAGGGGCTAGCAATATTTTTTAGGCTCTCCCCAAAAGGCTTTTTGGTAAAAAAAAGGGAAAAAACAAATAAGGATCATTTATTGAGCCGGGCTTAGGGCCAAGTGCTCAGTAATTGATAGCAATTTTTTCTAAATATTTTTAAATTCAGTATTAGCCCCCTGATAAGTTTAGAAATTCAAGTGGTCAGCCCTAAACATGTAAAAAAATGGGAAACCTAATGAACTGGGGGAAATTTGTATAAAATTTTAAATATGTGCATGGTTGCTTGTTACGGGAGCATTGAAGTATGTGTTTATGAGCATGCATGTGAAAATGGCAGTGTGGTGTGTTTTGTTTTTTAAAAATTTTTAAAGAATAAGCCATGACTTTGTAAAGGGGGAAGGAACAGGAAGAAAGAAGTGGAGAAGGGAAAGGGGTTGGAAGCTTTGTAAATACTTTAAAAGTGTGGGGACATTCTCAAAAAAAATTAAATTAAAGATATTTTAGATTCGGTTTTTTAAAAATTTCCCTTAAAATTTTTACGTCTGTGTGATAAAGGAATAGCACTAAAGGGAAAATAAAGGAAAGCTAGGTGGGTAAAGAAACCGGGAAGCCCTAAATAAAGGCTGAGTTGAGTCTAACAAACCTCGGGCCGGGTTTGGGGGGCCCAAAAGAGGGTTTGCATGGGCTAAGTTTCCTATTTCTGAACAGTTTGGCATTGGCTGGGGCAATAAACAATTTCCTGAGAAGGTGTGGTATACAGTCCCTTGGGAATAATTTTCCCTATTTGTCAGGACAGAATTTACTAGACAAACCCTCTCGGTTTTTTTGCAAAACAAGGGAAAGCTGAAAGCGGAGAAAATTTTCCCAAAGCTTTGAAAAAAAAAAAGGGAACAATAATTTGGGCCCGTTCAAACTTTAATTGAAGTATGAGAAAATTTTAATGTTTCTAGAAAAGAAATATTACCCCAAAACCCCTAAAGAATATTTTTAAGAAAAATTTTTTAAGCAAAGAAAAGAAAACCCCCAAAGGGAAAAAAAAAAATTTTAAAATTTTTAAAATATGTTTAAAATTTTCACTTAAACATTCCCCCAAAATTTGAATATTTGGGTTTTTAAATTGGGGAAAAAACCATTTGTGAAAAAATTCATGAAAAAACTACAAAATCTGATAAAAGATCTTCAGAAGAGCAAACAGGGGTTTGCCCCTCTAGATCAGGGGACAGGATTTTTCCCAGTTTTTTCAAGGGGGTTTGGTTTCCCCAACACTTTTTTGTGGGACTTAATATAATTTCAAAAAAGATCAAGGAAGTTGTTTTGTTATTTAAAAGTCGTTTTTAAGTTTGATAGGGAAAAGGCAAAAAACCCCAAAAAGGGCCCAAACAAGGATGGGGGAAAAAAAAGAAACAGTTTAAGAAGATAAATTTCCCAACCTCAAAAATTTGGGTAAAGCCACAGTGACCGGGAAGAAAAACATGAAGAAAAACCCATTTTGGGGAAATAAAAACAAAAGAGTCAGACACTGTTCATATAAAACAAGAAATGGTAGGGGAAAATCTTACCCTTATGCACAAAAGAAAAACCAAGAAAAGGGGCCCTTCCCCCCATTTGAAAAGGCTTAAATTTAAAAAAACATAGAACAAAATTTAAGGGGAAAGAAAAACCAAAAAATTTTTTCTAAAAAGACAACACAGAAAAATTAGTTTCCCTTTGGGGCCTGGGATTTTTTTTCGATGAAACCCATCAAAGAAATGCCCCAGAAAAAAAATATTTGTTAAACGGGATTAAAATTAAAAACGAAAAAAACAAGCAACCCTCACCCCAACCCTTATGAAAAATAGTGTTAAAACATTTTGTAATCCATACTCGAAGAATCACACTGGTTTTTGCTTTTTGACAAATTTTTAACATTTATTTTTTTAGCGGGCTGATACTTTGAAAAGGGATATTTTGGAATTAAAAGCAGTGAAAAGGAGAAGTATTAGTGCTGTGTAAGGGCATTTTTTTGGCTGGTGGCTGTAGGGTGCTAAAATTTGGGTTTTTAACCCCGTGGGAATTAGGGTTTCTTTTTTTAAAACTTAAAGGTATTTAGGGAAGTTCATGTAGGCTCGTCCCCCCTTTCCCCATCTCTTTTTCCTTCCTGTTTTTTTTTTTTTACACATAAGGTCCCTTTTTACATGGCTCTTTTTTGGGTTCCCTTTTGGTTTTTTATTACTATTTTTAATTTGATTCTTGCCGGGCGGTGGTGGCAAGCCTTTTAAATTCCCGCACTTGGGGGGCCGAGGGGAGGGGATTTCTTGGGGTTTGAGGCCACCTGGTCTACAGAGTGAGTTCCAGGGACAGCCAAGGCTATAAAGAGGAAAACCCCGTCCCCAAAAAAAACAAAAAACCCAAAAAAAATAAATAAATTTTATTCTTGAACAATTTTAAAACAGGGGCAAAAGTATAAAAACCCTACTACCATTACTTCCCTTTTAAAACCAAATTTTCCCCAACCTCCTTCTTTTTATCCAAATCATCCCCCTCTTACTTTCAAGTTATTTCCCTTTGGGGAAAGGGTTTTTTTATGTTTCCATTTGGGAGTTGGGAAGTTCATGTCGGGTCAGCCCAAACATACTTGAGGTTTTTTCCCGTTATTGACAATTTTGTTTTTCTTTGGCATCTTTATGGGGCCCCTCGTTCAGTCCGGGTTTTTTCTGCCTCAACTTCCTCCACGTTCTCCTTTAAAGGGGCTTTCCCGACCTATAGAGCTAAAGAAATTTTCTTTTTCCTCTGCTACAAGCTCTTTCCCCCTGATTTTGGGTTTTCCCCCTCCCCTTTAACCCCCATTCCAACTCTATTTTTTGGGGGGTTTTTAAAAACATTTTCCCAAATTGGAACCCCTCCCCTAACCCCCCACCCCGGGCTACCCTTTGTGCTTTTTCAACATCATCATCATCAATTTCCCTTTTTGTACCCAGAACCCCCCCACAAACCCCTATCAAACCGCATCCAAACAAAAATCCCTTTGGGGATCACCAACATTTCCCTTGCCACTACCACCCCAAAAACTATCCAAACCATTAAATGCTACTACCCCATCACCAAAAACCATCACAAAAAACCACAATTACCCTTCTGTTTTTACTTTAATACCTTCCTCCCCCTCACTATCAAAATGATAATCATTTAAATTCCAAAATACCCCTTTTCACTAACGCTGCACATCACTGTCCCCAACCCTACTAAAAACCAGCAAATCCCTCACTGCCACCATCAACATATCAAACATACTATTAGGGATCTCTGTTATCACCACCCATTTTCCCCCCCCCCACTCGTCACCCCACTGGGCCCCCAACCCCTCATCACCACCCCACCAAAACCATATCTCTTTTGACTTTGCCCCTTTTATTTCCAAATGAAGTGGGTTTCCCTTGTTTTCTTAAGAGTCCCCATTTCAAATTCACTGCTGGGGGCATTTTTGGGCCCCCCCCCATCGTTTCAGACACTTTGAAGAGCTTCCCCTACAATTTAAAAATACAAAAAAATTCAAACTACCTTTTTAAAAATCTTCCCAAAATTCTGCACTACTGGATGTGAGGGTTTTTCTTACAATTTTCTTCCAAAAACCCTTTACTTTTACAAAAAATTGCCTGGCTGTTGGGTTTTTCTCAATTTTAAGGGGCACAATAGGATCGTCCCTTTTTCTGACCCAAAAAAAACCCCTGGAAGGGGTTCATGGCCCGGTGCCTCCCGGACACAGGTGATCTCTTAGCACTTGCTCAGAAACCCCACTAAACCCTCCAACTTAAAAAAGGTTTTCTCAATACGATTTTTTAAACTTGCTTTTTTTTGTCATTTACTCACTTAACATCTGAAATTTCTTAATGCATTTATTTTTGTAAATTTTTTTGTTTATTGTTCCTGGGTTGGGGTGAAAAACCATGAAGCAGGGTTTTTTTTTGTTTTCTGTAAACATGCCCGAGTTTAAATTTCTGGATTTTTTAAAAAATTTTTGAAGGGGAAAAAAATATGTTATTAAATTGACCCCCGAGGTGAACCTCTGGGGGTGGTTTATATCCCCTTTAAAATTCCTTTCCTTTCCCCTTTCCCTTCCTTTTTAAAAAAATTTTCCATCCTTCCTTTATATTTTAACCCAAGCAAAGGCCCCTTTATTATCCCTTTTTCACTTCTTTAAAAATGGACTTCAATTTTAAACCCCAAAAACTCTTGTTCCTTCTCACCCCTGTGTTTTTTTTAATTTTTTCCCGTTTCTCTAAAAAACCCAAACTATCCCCTCATATTCCCCGTTCTTAAAAAGACCCCCCTGAGGGGGCTTTGGGGAAAAAATCCCTTTCTCAATTTTTTTTTGGCCCGGGGGAAATTTTCATTTTCCTCTGAATTTCCCATGAGACCTTTCCTTTTTTTTGGGACATACAGGGTTTTATTCCCAAAATGTTTTGTTTTATTAAAGGCCTTTTGTTTTTTAACACCCATCATTAGAAACCTTCCCCTAGCTATTGTTAAATGGATTTAAAAAAGTTTCCCTTTTGGGAAAATTTTAAATGACATTTAAGGTCTGTATTTAATTTTTTCTGTGTAACTTCCCCTAGCACCTAGTGTGTTTGTTGAATGAGTAAGAAAAAAGCCATTGGGATTCAACTCAGATTTAAATTTAAAAATAATCCTACTGCTGGAGCAGTTGTCCCCGAAAAATTCCCCATTCTTTGGGGACAATTTATCTGTTTGCTTTTTCCCAATTTGTGTTCAAGAAGAAAAAATAAAAAGTTCTGAAGATGGGGTGGGAACCAGAATTCTAAGATTCCCCGTCTCTGGGTTTTTCCAAAATTTTCCCTTTAGTAAAATGGGTTTAAACCAAGGGACTTTCTGTGTAGATATTTGGCATTGTACATTTGGCATTTAATTGACCCTAACCAAAAGGGTTTATAGTTCAGGTGAGTCAGGCTTTAAGGGACTTGGGGCCCATGACAGCAGAATTCCCCCACACAACCCCACAAAACACAAAACAACCACCAACCAAAATCCCCCCACCCCAAATTGTTCATTCAAGGGGTTTTTCGCCCTGAAGGGTAAACACACCCACACAGGAAATTCTCCTGAATTTGGGAAGGGAGAGGGGAAGCTATGTGAAAAAAGGGCCAGGGTGGTCATCTTCCAAGAAAATTTTTGGGAAAAAAGGTTAAAAGTTGAATTCAGGCATCCATGAATGATGGGAGCAGATTTCCCATCAGCCCAGTGAGAACCCCAGGCCCTTTACAGTGTTTTTTAATTCCAGTGGGGGGCTTTAACCCCCGCTATGGGGCCCGGGGGGCTTTTGATGTACAGAGACTTTATGTTTTGCTGTAGGCAGTCAGCCAATGTGGCAAATTTTTTTAAAATGACAATAGAAAAAAAAGCTCAGTGATGAAGAAAAGGAAGAGAGAAAGAAAACCCTTTCTAAGGATTGAATTAGAGAAAAAAGCCTTTAGGAATCCCTTCCTTTTTTCATAGGGGTTGGAAAATTTTTGTGCTCCGGGGTTTAGTAACGACTGCAGGTCTTGATTCCATCCGGGTACCTGTTTGGACCCTCAATAGAAAAAGGGGAAACCAGGCATGAAATTTGAATAAAGGTCTTCCCCCCCCCCACCTTTAGGCTTTTTAAAAAGCAGCAAACCCCACCCGGTCTTTTCCCACCAAACCCCTTCTAAAAGGGGTACTGACCCGAAACAATTTACCTTAAAAAAAAAAAATAAATAAAGGGCCCCCCGGGCCCTGGGGAGGCAGATTTAGCGTCTTTTTCTTTTCTTATTGTGTTTTGAGTTCAAAAAAAAATTTAAATTTTTTTTTAGCCAGGGGACGGGTCCTGAAAAGAGTTCCCCCCCTCTACTGCAGCGCCGGCAGGCCCCAGGGGTCTGAAGGTCGATGGGTCAGCAGGCACAAGGGGCATGGGGGACCCTTTTGAGCCTCCAGCCCGGGCCTTGCAGCCCAAAATGTCATCTGGGCTCCCGTCTGTGGGGAAGACACAAAGGGGGGCCTCTGGTCTGGGGCAAAAGGACTTTGTCTGGGAGGTTTCTTAGGTAAATTAGGGTTGCCCCTTTGGGGGGTCCCTTCCCTTTTCTTTCCCAAATTTAAATTTTTTGATACGTCCCCCTTTTTAAAAATCACATGCCAAATTTTGACTGGACAAAAGGAAAAATTATACAGCAAAAACCTGCGTGAAAGGGTTTTTTAAAACAAACTTTTGGCCCCCTGACAAGGTTCTGTTTATCTTCCTGAAAACAATCCCTCACCCCCCGAAAAGTTTAAACCCTATCCCAAAGTTTAAAGAAAAATTTTTGCTTTCCCTTTTGTTTTTCCCGCTTTTTAAAGTTTCTGCGAGATTTCCCCAGTTTTACAGCAATTTTAGTTTTGCCTGTTTGCTGGCAGCAAAATTGAGCTCTTTCAAATTTTTTCCCTTTTCCTAGGTTTTTTTTTTTTTTTTTTTTTTTTTAAATTAAATTTATTTCTTTTAACTGCAGTTTGCTAAAACTTTTTGTTGAAAAATTCCACTATTAATTTTTTAAAGGGGGACAGGATTTCCTTTTCCTTTACTGTTCAACTATTTTTAAAACTTTTGTTTGGAATTTTTCTTTCTAGATAAACCCTTTTAAGAGTCTATGAAAGGGATTTCCCCATTTCCCTCTAACTATGGTCACGAAAAGAAAAAGAAATTCAAACGCTTTCAAAAATAACCCAAGTACTCGCCAAAAATTTGTGGGGAAATCCCCTTTGTTTTTTTGCATTTTTGGGTTAAAAACTGGAGTAATTTTTTGTTTTCTGTTTTTGTAACAAATTGCCACAAATTTTTGGGGTTTTTTAAAAAATTACTGTGTTATTGTTTTGGGATGGCCAAAATCTGGGTTGGTTTTAAAAAAGGGCCCCTTTTCTCAAGTCACAAAGTGTTTGGGTTTTTCTCCCGGTTTCCCCCTAAGACCAGAAGCTCTCTTTTTGAAACTTTGGGGCTTTGGGCAGGATTCCTTTTCAGCATTCCCGTGAAAGGGAAAGTGGAGCCCGCATTTTTTTTAACCACAAAGAAATTTTTTTTTCCTCTCTCACCTTGGGCCCTTTTTCTAAAGGTGCCTTTTATTTTTATTGGGTGCCCAAAATAGCTTCCTTTTTATTAACTGGGAGCTGATGGGTTTCTAAATTTAAACACAAGACTGAAGTTTCCCCCCCCACAGGTTTTTGCGCAAGTGAGGGAAGAGGCTCATTGGGATGGGTTCATTTTAGTACGGCAATTTGAGACTTAGCTCGCTTTGTCGGTGGGTTCAAGTTTCCCGGGTTCCCTTTTGGGGTTGCTTAAATTTTTGGGGTTTTCTGAAAGGGAAGCAAAATTTTAACCCTTCATGGTGATTTGGGGTTCTCAAGGCATTTTTTCAAATTTTTTGTTTGATGATTTTCTTGACCCGGTGCAGCGGTGCTTTAATTTAAAAAAAGCAGCTTTATGGCAGCAACCTTTTGGGGGTTAAAGCCCACTGGACTGGCATGGGCACCCCCCCCCCCCCTTTTAAAAAAATTTGAAAACACCGGGGGAAGGGGCTATTGATTTTGCATTTAAAAGATGAGGGACTGATGCTAGCAAACTAACAAGGTTATGAAAATGGAGATGTCCCTTGGCTTCATCTTTGAAACCCGTTTTTTGGTGGGTCATTTTCAAATTTTTAAAGGGAAATCAGTTAAAAATGATTTTTAAGGGGGATGACTCTGCACAATAGACAGGTGGGCATGGACAGACCCCTCTTCCCCTCTTGGTTACATGAAAAAAAATAAGGTTTTTCCCCCCCCCTTTTTTGGATGAGTGATTTTATGTTTTCTATAATAAGCCCTTGTCCCCAAATTTCCCGCTGTTTTGCTTCCCCCTGTCCGTGCACTGTTTTCTTTGGGTCCCGGGGCATCATGTTAGATCTTTCTCAAATTTATGGGGTAACCCGGGCTCTGACACCTAAGTATATTCCCGGTGAATCAAACTCCTCTCCGCCCTGGTCCCCCACTTTCTTTGCTGTGTATCGGAAAAGAGCAGACATTTGCCTTTGTGCGTGTTACTCTTTTTCTCCCCTCTGTAAAACCCTACCTCAATCCCCCCAAATTTCCCTTTACTCATTTACTAAAAACCCCCAATTTTTCACTGCTTACTCTGTCCCCCCCTTTTGTTTTCCTTTTTGAGGTTTTTGCAGCATTTTAAATTTTTTTTTTCCCTGTTACCCTGGCCCATAGATAGACTTTTTTTATAGGTCTGTAAAAATTTTTTCCCGTTCCGTAAAAATTACCTGCCTTTATTAGCTGGCAACCTACTGAAATGGTTCTTGTTTATATCTTTCTTGGGGGTTTTTCCATATCATGTTTTCTGGTGAGTTTTTTCTTCTCTTTTTTGTTAGGATCCCTTCCCGTTATCTATGGTTTCCCCTTTAAAACCCCATTCTTTTCCCCCCTCCTTCCATGTGTAAACAATTCTTACCCTTTTTGTTTCTTTTTTTGGGAACCCGCTTTACTGGAACGGACGGCCCCTACTTAGTGTCCCGTCTTCAGAATAGCCCAGGATCAAATTCCCGAGATGTGTAGGGCTGCATCCCCCCGCACCCGGGACCGGGTCGGGGTTCAAAATTCATGGAAGGGGGAGGCAGGAATGAAAATTCAGGGGGGGGCCAGCAGGATTTCCAAACACAGGTTTTGAACAGGGGGTGTTCTGCAAAAAGTTCGTCTGTTTTTCCCTGTTTTGATTTTTGGTGGGCTGTGTAGGAAAAAGCCCTGTGTCTTTAGAAAATTAAAAAGTATTTAAAAAACCCCCTCGTGGGTTTTGGGCCCCTTATGCTTTCAGATTCCCCCAAATTTTTTTCTGGTGTGTTGCTCCATGGTAGGGGAGGCTCTATTTTGAAATGGCTCCCAAAGCAGATTGGAAATTTTTATCAGATAAAACCCCTTCTGGGGAGGGTTTTTTTTTCCCCAGAAAGTATTTGGTCTTTTTACCCAATTTTTCCCTTTGAACATTCCCTACATGAATTCATTTTATTAAAACATTTTCGCTAGGGAAAAAAGCAGAAAAAAAAAAAAGCTGGGTATACAGGAATGAGGCTTGAATTTTATTTCTTATTTAAAGGGGGGTAGTAGGGGCCCATAATCCCGTTCCCCAAAAGGGCAGGGGCAGAGAATCCCGGGTCACCCAGCCGTCCAATCTAGCGAACCAGTGAATTTCCCGGGTTAGTGAGAGACCCCATATCAAAGAAAAGAAAGGTGATGGAGGGAAAAAACCCCCTTTGGGCCCCCCCCACTTTTGGGACAGATATGTGCAGGGTTTCCACATTGGGACAACAGGGGAAAAACATATATGGTATCATTTCCCCCAAGTAGTATTTGGGATAGCACCCGTCCAGGGGCTGTTTGTGGCCATGAAGAACAATGCCTTTTCAACCCCCCCCTTAAGTGGGGGCACGAAAGCATTTATTTGGAAAAAAGGAAGGGGTCCCTTTTATTTTTACTTTAAAATGCATTTAGGGTTCCAAAACTATACCGTTGCCCAAATTTACCTGCCATATTGGGGGGGCCTGTCCCCTTGTTGTGGACCCCGCAGTGGATTGCCCCCACCTTTTCTTTTTGTAGTTTGTAAAATTCATCTTTTTTTGAAGAGAAACAGTAAACACCAAGAATAATGCTTGAAGTAAATCAGCTTTCCCCCCCCTGAAATTTTTTTTGTTGTTGCCCTTTTTTGGGGACTTTTTTATAATGTGGTTTCCCGAGCTCCCCCAGGGGTTGGCCCCGCGCTCTAGTCCCGGGGGCTCTGCTGACACTTATTTTCCCCGCTGGAGGGGAGGAAAAAATAAAGGGGGTGTGGGCCTTTTCCCGGCAGCCCCCAAAAAAGCTTTGGCCCCCCCTGAGGGGCCCGGGCTGCAGCTGGGGCCCCCCCCCAAACCCCCACCCCGGTAAATTTCCCCGAGTACAGCAAAGGTTTTCTGAGATCAAAAAAGCCAGGTGGGGGCTTTGGGTTGCTTTTCCCGGGCTAATTTTGGAATACATTAGAAAAAAAGCCCAAATATGTTGTTAAAAAAACTTTTTGTATCTTTTCCCTTTAATTTCTAAAAAAATGTGCTCATGTAACATGGGCAAAAGGGAAAGGGTAGAAAAAAAGTAATAGTTGAAATTTTGTAATTTTCCCGATCTGTCCCCCATGCTCGTGGGGGAGCAGAAGGCAAGCGTGGGCCCCCCGTGGGTGGGGAAATCCGGGAGGGGGGGGGCCCAGGAAAGGGGGAAAATTCCCCCCAGAACAAGGAGCTTCTGGGAAAGGGGGGGGAAGCCTTTTCAGGGAAAATGGTACTTTTTAGGGCTTTAGGGGAAAAAAATTTTCCCGGGGAATCTGTTTTTTTTTTAAAAGAAGAGGGAGGAGGGCCCTGGAAAAGTTTAAAAATCAATTTGATAAAGGTGTGTGATGGAATTTGGGGGGGGGGTGTGGAGTTCATTTTTTATTTTTTTTATTTAAATTTTTTTAATTTATTATTGTCATCTAGGCTTGGGCCCTTTGAATCATTGGGAATTCACGGCCTCTGCCTCACCCGTGCGGGGTTTTAGATGTTTTACCCTAATGCCGGGGATTTTTAAATTTTTAAATTTTTTTGTTGTTTTTCTTTTTTGGGGTTTGGGGGTGGTGAACCAGAAGAAGGCATGGGGTCCCCTTTGGGAAGGAGTGACAGGACGTTGTTTAAATCTTCCAAAATGGGTGCTGGGACTAAACTGTTGGGCCCCCATAGCAAGGGAGTTTTTCCCGGGGGAAATTTTTGAACCCTTCTCCCGCCCCACAGCTTTTGGTTTCTTTATTGTTTAACCCCATTAAAAAATTAAATTTTAAATGGTTTAGCTGATGAATAAAACCCGTTTTTTTGAAGGTGTACAACCGGCCTACCTAAGCGGGGTTTTCACAGTGCTTGCCCCTTTTGGTTTACTGTAGTCCCCTTGGGGGCATAAAAGTTTCTATGAGCTTGTTTTTTGGGTTTTTAAAGTTTGGAGGGGGTCCTGTTGTATTTAGTAACAACTGTACTGATATTCCCTTCTTACCAACCCCTGCCAAGCAACCCCCCCCCTGGGCCCCCCCCCGTAAATCTTTTACCCAAAAATTTTTTGTTTAAAAGCCCCTTTTGAAGGGGTGGGGAAAAAAAATTTGGTTTAAGTGACCGAAATCAGTTCTTATTTTTTTAAGCATCATTCTCTCCAAAACATGTAAAAGGATGCAGCAAAAAGAGATTTTAAAAAAAACTGTCTCCCTTTTTCCCCTTTAGGTCGGGGAGAGGGCCCCCTTGGGATTTGGGGGGGGGGTTTTGGGGTTTTAAAAGAGGCCCCCCTTTTGGGGGCAGTTTTGGGACCGTATTTATTCAGCATCACCCCCAAGCCCTCTGTGCCCTCACAACATCCCGTCAGGGGTTTTTCCCCTCGAAATTTGATTAAAAACAGCACTAGGTCCAAAGTACAAAGTAGCCTCAAAACTTATAGCTTGCTGGGTGAATTTAAAATAAAAAGCATTAAAGAAATTTAACCCGCCTGATTTTTTTTAGACTAATTTAGGCAAAAAATAAAATTTTAAGGGCCCGGTTCCGACAGAGTCCTTTCACTGGCTGGGGGGCATTGTCATTTTCTCCCCTTTATGTTTAAATGTGTGAAAAAACACCCGGGGGAAAAGGGAGATGAAACCCTTTAAATCTTTTTTCCCCTTGATGTGGGTTGGGGTGTTTTTTTGCCCTTTAAGAAGGGGGATCTGTTTTAAATTTTGTTCGCCACTAAGTTTGGTGGTTTGCACTGGAAAAAATGTCAGATCCCCTGCACCCCCCCTTTTTCCCTACCCCCGATATACCACCAAGGGGGGTGTCTGCTAGTCTAAAAAATTCCAAGGTTTTGCTTTTGCTGAGTTCCCGGGGCCTTCAAATCAAAAACAATTTTAGCTAAACTCTGACAACAGATCAAAATTTTTCTCAAAACTCGATAGAAGGCATCTTTTCAAAACCCCCAACCCAAGACATTGCAGGAAAAAGGGGGCCCAGTTTTTAGCAAAGGGAAAGCTCTTAGGACATTTTGCTTCATTTGGGAAACCAAGGGTTCAGAAAGAAGATTTCTCAGCAGACCACAGGTAGTTAAGTAGCAAGTCCCCCAGGGGGGATTTCCCAAAAAAGGTGTTCTTTGTTAGGGGGTAAGTGACAAAACAAAAGGTAATGAGGCAGCCCCCTTTACAAGGGAACCTTTAAGACCCCCCTTTCCACTGGGGGTTTACTGGAAACTTTATTATCCCAGTGCCCTTTTGGCCCAAAAAGAGGAAATTTTTTTGTAAATTGGGATAAAAATATATCATTTTTAAATATGAAGAGCTTTCTAGAGTACTTGGGGAAAATTTTACCCTTTTCAGGATCTGAAATTTTATGGTGGTTTTTTCTTTTGCTCAAACTTTTTTAAGTTAAAAGTTTCCCAAATATTTTTGGACAAAAGGAACATAGGGGAAGCAAAAAAAATAATGGGATTAACCCGCAATTTAGCTACAAAATTTCCCTTTTTTGGGTGGGCCCTCTCCCCAAAATTATATACCAAATTAAAGAGATTGGTTTTTTCTCATCCAGAAATGGGGAAAAATTTTATGCCTTTTTTGGGAAAATTTGGTGGGGGGAAAAATTAAATTAAAGAAAGAATATAAGGGTACTCTTTTAAACCCCAAGATTTATTTGTAGAAAATTTTCATTATAAGAATGCTTTTTTTCACCTTTTCATGATTTAAAAAAATTGTGTTTTGGTATCTATGTTTTTTTTTTCATTTCCCGTTGCTAAAGGGTGGGGATTCTTTGGGTTTACAGTATAGGGTTTTAGTCCAACCTTTGGGGGAAGTTAAGATGGGGAAGAGCTTGAGGCAGCTTGTACAATTTTCATCTGAAGGGAAGAAACAGGGAGTAATTTTAAAAACAAATTCTGCCTGCTAGTGCTCAGGGTTCCCCCCATTTCCTTGCGTCCAAGGTTGACCCCAGAAAAATGGTGTTTCCCACATCCCAAAATGGTTCTTCTAACTTCAAAACAAAAACGTTTAAAAAAAAACTACAAAGGGAGGGGGCCCGGAACCAAGTTAATTCAGTCATCCCCAATTTTGCTTTCCCCTTTGGGGACACAAAGTTGGGCTAGCTGACAATTTTAGGGAAAAAAAATTTCCCATTTAATTTAAATTTTATATAAAAATTTAATGTATCATTTTTTCCCCTTTTTCCCCCGGAAAGTATTAGATGAATGTGCCCAAACTTATAGCAGTAGCTTCTTAAAAGGGCATGAAAAAATAAAAAGTTCAATATAAATAAAAGATTTTATGAGCTCTGGGAGATCAGTTTTTCTATTTTTTCATTTTTAATAAATTTTAAAGGGATTGTTTTTCAGGGGTTTGTTCCTTCCTTAAGTGAATTTCATGATTTGCAAACCCAAAATTCCCAATTTCAACCCCCAGGTGACACTGGTTTTTAGCAAGGCCCGCAGTGGTAAAACCCGGTAAAGGGGGGGTGGGGTTTTTGCAGCTGAGGGGGATACCCTGGGCCTGGGGTCCCTTTTTAAACCAATTTGGTTTTGGGGTTTAAAAAAAAGATCGGCTCTCTACTCTTTGTCATTTTACCTCGCACAGGCGGGCAAAATCTTAACAGCACCCAAAAGGAAAAGTACCCGCAAGTTTTTTTCGTTTTTTAAAAATTTTGATTAATTAATGCAGGTGTCTTTGAGACTGTTTTTTTTTAATCCAAGTGGGGGTCTTCTTTTACCCGATTGTGCCATTTAATTTTTCCCAAAAACACACCCCTGTTTTTGAAAAATCTTATTCCCTCATTGAATTTTTCTGAGGTTTTTGTTTTCTTTTATGACCCCATTTCCCGTGAGGGGGAAAATTAAATGGGATTTATAGCAATATAAATTTCCTGGGTAGGCCCGTTTAAATATTTTTAAAAAAAAATAAAAACTTTAAAAATAGCAGAAACGGGAAAATTGGGAAATACCAAGAAGGTTTTTTACCCCCCCTTGAGAAAAGATAAAAAGGGGATTCCAACCTAAAAGCCGCCTTTTTCTAAAAACCACATTGGTTTTTCCCAAATAGCCATCATTAAATTGAAAGGTTGTATTTGAAATTGGGCACTTGTGGGGGGCCCTAAATTTTTATTAGTTAAAAAATTTAAGGGGGCCCCGACCTTGAGCTTTGGATTCAAAGTTTGGTTTCGCAAAAAGTTCAAAATTTTTTATCTACTTATAGAGCAGGGCCCCCCTTGAAATGTTATCCCCCTTGGGTTTTTCCCCCCCCCCAAACCCTTTTGGGCCCCGAAAAAAAAAAAATATAAAACATTTTACCGAATTTAGCCCGGAAAAAAAATGGGAAACAGTAAAAAACTGTTTGTTTCCCAAAATTTTAGAATTCTTCCGGGTGCCCTGTTTTTTGAGGGCCTTGTGGTGTTTTTCAA
This sequence comes from Mastomys natalensis, assembly GCA_021653895.1. Classification (NCBI taxonomy): domain Eukaryota; kingdom Metazoa; phylum Chordata; class Mammalia; order Rodentia; family Muridae; genus Mastomys; species Mastomys natalensis. Next base: position 23,391 of record JAJTUV010001389.1, read on the forward strand.
TGCAAATTCCGGGCCCTGCCTTAATCATGGGCCCCGGGAACAATTTGGGTTTAAAAATTTGTTTTTAGAAATTAGGGGCAAAAGATAAAAAATAAATACGAAAAAACCCAAAAAGGGGCTAATGCGGCTCAATTTTGGGTGATGTTTTTTTTTTCAGGGACTGGAAGGATTTTTCTAGGGCCCAAAGGATGGGTTTTTGGATGCAGGATACCTGAGTTTTCAGGAAAGAGGGTCAGTTTTTTCCCCAGAGGGGTTGTCTTCACTTGGGGGGGCTTTGAAAACAAATCTATTAATTTGGCTTGTTTTTTCTTTCGTTTTCTATTGCGTGGTTAAAAAATTGGGGGGTGCTTGGGCTTGGGGGGAACTTTAAATCAAAAATTCGCCCGCTTAAACCCAATTTTAAAATTTTTGGGGAGCCAGGAAAATTTACTAAGGGCCTTTAAAAAACCAAGAGCTTAAGTTTCCCCATTGAGGAGGTTATCAAGGGTTTTGGGGAGGTTGTATGATTAATGAAACCAAAATACATAAAAAACCCCCAAAAGAAACTCCCACTTCCCCTGGTTGTAAAGGGTCCTTAACCTTTCCAATATGATAGGTCCCTTTTTTTTTTTAAATAAAACACAAATTGTTTGATATAAATAAAATGTCCTAAATAAGTTTTCTGCTCAAGGTTTTTGTGATCAGAAAAAAACTGTGAAACCCAAAAGTAACCTTTGAAAAATGATTAGACACAATTTAAGTAAAATTTTGTTTTGGAAATTTTTTCTCATTTATTTTTGGGAAGGTTTTTTTGCATTTGACCCCCATGGAGTTGAATTAACCCCCTTTACAACCAAGAAAACATTTTCGGAAATAACCAATTAAAGGGGCCTTTTTTTAATCATTTGTGGACATCAAGTAAAAAAACTAACATTTAAGAAAAAAGGTCATTCCTTTTTTTAATTTTGATTGAAATTTTAAAAAATGAAAATTTTTTTAACGATGTCCTGTTATCAGATGCCAAAATGGGAAAAAAGGTTATTTTACATAAAAGCTACATATTCATATACTATTTGGCAAATAAAAGTTATTTATCTTTTTTTTTTAAATTCCCCCCTGTGCCATAAGGGGCTTATGCATTCATTACTTCCCCCTTGGGGGGTCTTCTTTGGGAGGGGTGCTTTTTTTATGGGGAGATATTTTGGCCCCGGGGTTTTAGATAAACCTTTGGGAAAAAAAAACACACACACAGGGGAATGGGAAGCCCCCAAAGGGCCTAGCTCTTTTTAAAAAGATAAGGAAATTTAGTTTTCTGTTGGATAAAAACAGTTTTCAATAATTCTAGAAAATAAGTTTTATAAAACACTTTTTTCTTTGTCTACATTGCTTAGTTCGGTTCTAGAAAAAACTTTTTGTTAAGAAAGAATAAAACTTTTAAAAATACAGATTTATTCGAACCCTGTTTTAAAAGATAGGGTGAGGGTTTTTGTTTTGTGGTAAAGAGTGTCCCTTAAATTTGATGGGGGATGGGCTTAAAACCTTTCCCCCAACCAAAAAGCAAAAAAAACAAACAAACAAAACCAAGAAACCAAAAAAACACACTGGGATAAAAACAAACAATTAAAAAAAATTAAATAATGCCCAAATTAATAAAAGGGGGCCTCTAAATTTAAAATTTAGGGAAAAAAATGTGTGCCATCATGGGAAAGGGGGGACAAAAGCTGGGGGTTTCCAGAAGGGCCCCGTGGGGGGGGGTTTTGGGGTGAAATTACATTCTGGCATTTTTTTTTTTTTTTTTTTTTTTTTTTTTTTTGCGACCCGGGATATTTTTTAAAAGCAGGATACCTAGGATTGCTACCAGGGCCAAAACTGGATTGCGGCACAGAGTCAAAGGGATCAGTAATTTAAAGACCGGGCCCAGGTGGGGTTGTAATTTTGTAGTTTTTGGAGACAGTGGGTGAAATCACTGGGGGGGGTATCGGGATTTTTGGGGGATTTCCCTCCACACTGGGGCTAGGTTTCCGAAGCACACAATTTTTTTTTTTTTTCCCAAAAAGCTGGCAGTTCTACAAGGAAGGGTTTTAGTGTCATGGGGGGTTAGTTGGGGGTTTTTAATTTGGGCCCCCTTTTGGGGGCCCCCCGAATGAAACATCCTTGCCTAAGCCCCGTGACATTCCAAAAGGGGAAAGATATGCTCAGACCTTTTTTTAAAAAACAAAAGGGAGGGGAATTTTTTCCCCCAAATTGGGTCTTAACCCGCCCAGTGGGTTGCGTCCGCAAAGGGTTTGGGGGCCAAACCCGGGACAGCTCCTAGGAACCCTTTTTAAAAATTTTTTTCCCCCCAACAGAACTGGGTGATCAGCCAACTTGTGGAAAAGGGATTGGGGCTGGGGGGGGAAGCAGAAACCCCGACTTGTAAGTCAGCACCTGGCAATTTATTGACTCTCCCGTAAAGTTGGAGGTGTAATTCTCCCTTTTTGATGGAATGGAATCTTGAAAATACCCTATTTTATTTTGGGTGAGGATTTCAATTTCAAGAAAAAGATTTAATTTAAATTTTTACATGATAAAAAAACAATCCCTGGGGGTATTAAGATGATTGTAAGGGGATTTAAAGGTCTTTTTACTTTTCCCTGGAAAAATTACGGCCTTTTTATTAACAGGAAAGGGGAAAGGGTTTTTGCTTAAAAAAAAAAAAAAAAGGGGGGGGGCCCGGGGGGGTTAATTCTTCCTCTTCCTCTTCCTTTTTCCCCCCCCTCCTTTCCCTTTTACTTAAACAAAGCCCCTTGGGACAGAATTTTTAGGGTTTTTTTAACAAATGTTCAAAAAAGTAGGAATTTTAAAAATTTTCAAATAATTTTAAGGGCATTGTAGGGGATTAAAATTTTTTCCAAATAAATTTTCACACGGCTCAAAAACCAAGGTTTTTGCCTTGACTTTTAAATGGTTTGGAATCCAAGTCGAATTTAAAAGGGGGACCTGTTTGGAGTTTTCGTTTTGAATTGGGGGCCCCTTTGGGCTATTCAAGCCCAACCAGGGGTGAGAAATGTTTAGTGCTCATAAAACTTTAAGTTATTTGGGCTGAGTCACCTTTTCCCCGTGGTGTCTTAGGGAAAAGGGTTTTCACAAAACTTTCTCCATATGGAGACTGGGAAAAGACTGATTTAAATGTGGGATTTGGGCCCCGCTTGGGTTTGAAATTTAGGCCTTTTTCCCAGGGGAGACTTTTGAGTGTGGGGTAGAAAAGGGCTTAAATTTTTATGGTAGGGGGCCTAGAGTGCCAAAAGAAAATGGGGCCCGGGGTCAGTAAAAGGGGATAACTCGGGGTTTTAAAAAGGGGGAAATTTTTATGTTTGTTTAGAGTCAAGGGGTTTTGGGATGGAGCGGTTTAAAAAGGTTTCAGATGGGAAAATTAGGAAAAGGGAAGCCGGGGTTGGAAGTTTGTTCTTTTCTTTGGATTTTTGGGGCCCAAGTTTCAAATCTTTAATATAAGACAAAAATTTACAGTTTTGGGTTGGGAAAACAAAATTCCAAAGGTTTTGGATAGTTTTTTTCAAATCCCATTAGCCTCATGTTTTTATGCTATTTTGGGCATGTCTTAGTTGGGTTTAAAAGCCAAAGAAGGGGGACTTTTAAAAAAGGAAACTCTTTTTGACGGAAAAAATTTTAATTTGGGGGTGGGTTTCAGTTCAGAGATTTTTCCTTTTTTTAAACCCTGGCAGAAAGCATGGCCTCATGCAGGGAACATGGTGATGGAGAAAGAGCAAAAAATTCTACATCTGGAAATTTTTTACCCCAGCAGGGGTGAGAAAGGCCCCCCCTTTGGGTTGGGGGCTGGAAACCCCCCAATCAAGGCAAGTCCAATCCCTAGTGACAAAACTTCCTCCAAAAAAACCAAAACCCATTCCAACAAGGGGCCCCCCCTCCCCAAAAAGTGTCCACCCCATGTTTCCAAAGGTGGCCATTTTTAATTAATTAATATCTTTCTTTTTAAAATTGGGGGTTTGGGGGGGGGGGCGTTTTTCTCCTCTCTACCTTTTCCCTCACTCTCCCCTCCCCTCCCCCATCCCCCTCTTTTTTTTTCCACAGAAAAGGGGAGGCTTCCCGGAAAAACAAACCACCTATCACGTTGCAGTAGGCTAATTTTTTCCCCTTCCTTTTAACCCCTTTTAGGCTAGTAAGGCGGCCCCAAATTTGGGGAAAGGTATTCAAAGACAGGCAAAAGAGGCAAGGGCAGTCCCCCCCAAATCCCGTTGGAGTCCCACATTAAGACCAAGCTGGGGGAGGGCCAAAGGGCCATTCCAGGCATGCTCTCTGGGTTGGAGGTTCAGTTTTTTTTGGGCCCCCTGGGCCCAGGGTTTTTTTTCTTCTTTAGGTTTTTTGGTGTTTGTTTACCCCTTGGGTCCTTTAATATCCCCCCAAAACCTCAGTTTTTATAGGATTTTTTCCCCAAAAAATTTTTTAAATTTTTTGACCCATTGGTGTCTTGCAAAGGGTTTTTTCGTTGCTGGGTGAAGGCCCCTCAAAAGGGCAGGGTTTGCTAGGTCCTGTTTCAAGGGGGAGAAGAATACCATATAGTGTTATGGGTGGACTCCCCCTCAAAGGTTAAGGGTTTTAAGTCATTTGGGTTTGGCCAGCCCCCAATTTTACTTATCTTTAAACGCTGCAGTCTTGTAAGGGAAGACAAACTGGGGGCAAAAGTTTTGTGACTAAAATTTGGGGTCCCCAAACCTTTTCCCTTGGAACTTCTTTTTCATTTTAACGTGTCTGGAGTCCAAGAATGACTTATTATTACCTGACGCTCCTGACGAGTCCCCCTTATGCACTCCCGGGCAGGCACAGGTGTCATGAAGCTGATGGCTCAGCAGGCACATGAGCATGGGGGACCACTCTGAGCCCCCAGCCTAGGGCCTCTGCAGCCCAACTGTCATCTGAGGCTCCAGTCTGTGGATGACACAGGGGAGCCTCTGGTCGGGTGTCACAGGACTTTGTCTGGCAGGTTTCTTAGGTAAATTGAGACTTGCCATTTGGAGGTCTTCTTGTTCTTTCCCTTTTAAATTTAAAGATACGTCCTCCATTCAAAGTCACATGCCCATAATGTGACGGGACAATGAAAATTATACAGCAAACACCTGCGTGAAAGGTAATTATAAAACAAACATTGCACACCTGACAGGTTCTGTTTATCATTCCTGAACACAATCCCTCACCCCAGAAAGAGATAATCCCTATCCCAAAGTTTATGAAAATTATTGCTTTCCCTTTAGTTCTCCAGCTTTAATGTTTCTGCGAGATCCCCAGTCACAAGCATTGTAGTTTTGCCTGTTTGCTGGCAGACAACTTGAGCTCTTTCAAATCTTTCTTCTTTGCCTAGGTTTTTTTTTTTTTTTTTTTTTTTAAAGATTCATTCATATTCTTCATAACTGCAGTTTGCTCAATCTCTTTGTTGAATAATTCCACTATTTATTCTTATGGTGGACATGGATTTCAGTTTCCTTTACTGTTCAACTATTGAAATCTTTTGTCAGGACTATTCTTACTCAGATCATCCTTGTAAGAGTCTATGAGGTATGCCCCATCCATCTAACTCATGGTCATCTGAACAGTAATAGATAATATCAAACAGCTTTTCAAACTAACCCAAGTACTCTGCCAAAATTAGTGGGGAAATCCCCTAGTTTTCTGCATTTTTGTTAACACTGAGTATTTTAGTTTTCTGTCTTGATAACAAGTTGCCACATATTTTGGTGTTTTAATAAATTACTGTGTTATTGTTTGCATGGCCAAAGTCTTGGGTGGTTTCAAAAGGTCCTTTGCTCAATGTCACAAAGTGTTGGTTTGAACTACGGTCCTCTCTAAGACCAGAAGCTCTCTCTTGCACTTTGGGGCTTTGGCAGGATGCCTTTTCTAGCATCTGTGAGGAATGTGGAGCCTGCATTTTCTAAACCACAAAGAAATTGCCTCTCTCACACTTGGCCTTATTCTAAAGGTGCCTTTCATTTGATTGGGCCTGCCCATATAGCTTCCTTTTGATTAACTGGGAGCTGATGGATTGCTAATCTAATCACAAGACTGAAGTCCTACTCACAGGTTCTGCAGCAAGTGAGGGAAGAGGCTCATTGGGATGTGTTCATCAGTACTGGCAATCTCGAGACTTAGCTCGCTGTAGTCAGGTGATTCACGTTCCAGTTCTTGGATTGCTTAATTGTTGAGTGTCTGAAGGTAAGCAAGTTTTATCCATTCACTGGTGATTGTGCTTCTCAAGGCATTTGTTTCATTTCATTGTTTGATGATGTTTCTCTGACCTGATGCAGCAGTGTGCTTTAATAATAAAGCAGCATCATGAGCAGCACTCATTGGGTGTTAATGCTCCACTGGCCACTGGCATGTCACCTCTTTTAATATATTTGAAACACTGGGTAGGTGCTATTGATTTTGTCATTTCACAGATGAGGAGACTGATGCTGAGCAAACTAACAAGGTTATGAACTGGAGATGTCATTGGCTTCATCTTTGAACCAGTTTTAGGTGGCTCATTCTCAAATTTTAAGGAACTCAGTAAACTGATTTAAGGGCATGACTCTGCTACAATAGACAGGTGGACATGGACAGATCACTCTTCCCCTCTTGGTTACAGTGAAAAGATAGTCTTAGTGGATGAGTGATGTTTATGTTTTCTATACTAAGCCCTTGTCCCCATTCCTGCTGTTTTGCTGTCCCATCTGTCCAGTGCACTGTTGTCTTGGCTCCTGGGTCATCATGTTAGATCTTGCTCAGATTTCATGGGATAACCTGTACTCTGACACCTAAGTATATTCCTGGTGTGATCAAACTCCTCTCCAGCCCTGAGTCCCACTCACTCTTCTTTGCTGTGTATCTGAGAGAGCAGACATAGCCTAGTGCTGTGTTAGCTCTTTGCTCCCATCTGTAGACCATACCTCAGTATCCTCCCATTCCATTTAACTCATCACTAAATCCCTAATATGTCACTGCTTGACTCTGTCCCACAGGGCTTTTGTTTCCCATTTTCTGAGTTTCTGCAGCATATATAAATTTTTTAATCCCATGTTACCTGGCTATAGATAGACTTTTTATTATATTGCTCTGTAAATTTCTTCACGTTTCAGTAAAGTTACCTGTCCTTTATTAGCTGGCACACCTACTGAACTGGTTCTCGTTCATATCTTTCTTGAGGTTTCCATATCATGTTTGCTGGTGAGATTTTCTTCTCTATTTGTCTAGGATCCCTTCCCCGTCTACTCTATGGTTTCTTTAGCCCTATTCTTTACCCTCTCCTTCCATGTGTAGCAATTCTTACCTTATTGTTACTTTTTTGGACCTGCTTTACTGTAACTGGACAGGCCATACTCAGTGTCCTGTCTTCAGAATAGCCCAGGATCAAATCCAGAGATGTGTAGACTGCATCCCCAGACACCAGGCACCTTGCTCAGGGGTTCTAGATTCATGGAGGTGGAGGCAGGACTGATATTCAGGGGTGGCTCAGCAGGATTTCCAAGCACAGCATAAGAACAGGGGTGCTTCTGCAAAGAGTTCGTCTGTCTTTCCCTGTTTTGATTTGGCATGTCTGTGTAGGAAATGCCATGTGTCTTCAGCTATCTCAAATGAATATTAAGAAAACTCTCGTGGTTTTGGTCCCATTATGCTTTCAGATTCCCTCAAATTTATTCTGGTGTGTTGCCTCCATGGTAGCGAGAGCTCTATTTCTGACTGGCTCCCAAAGCAGATGTGGAAAGTTATATCAGATAACCCATATCTGGGCACTGATTTTCTTTCCACAGAATGTATTTGTGTCTTTTCACTAATTCTTCATTAGAACATTCCATACATGAATTCATGTATTAAAACATTTCTCGCTGAGAAAATAGCAGCAAAATGCTGGGTATACAGGCATGAGGACTTGAATTCATTTCTTATGTTAAGAATGGTAGTAGGAGCCGATAATCCTAGTTCCCAGAGGCAGGGACAGAGAATTCCTGGAGGTCACCCAGCCGTCCAATCTAGCTGAACCAGTGAATACCAGGCTTAGTGAGAGACCCTATATCAAAGAATAAGAGAGAGTGATGGAGGAATTCACCTTTGGCCTCCCCACACATGGGCACAGATATGTGCAGCTTCCGACATGCACATACAGGTGAATACATATATGTATATCTGACTCCCCTAAGTATGTATTGGCATAGACACTGTCCAGGGTGCTGTAGTGGCCATGAAGAACAATGCTCATGTCACTCAGCCTTAATGACACAGAATGCATTTATGGAAATGGAAGATCTTTCATTGTTACTTAAGTGCATCAGGGATTCCGAATCTATACCGTTGCCCAAGCTCACGTGCCATATTGTGACCTGTCACTTGTTGCTGGACCCTGCAGTGGCATATGCTCCCCACCTTTTACATGTGTAGTTTGTAACATTCATCTTTTTCTGAAAGAGAAACAGTACAACACCAAGAATAATGCTTGAAGTAACACTCAGCTTTCTCCCTGAAGTTCTTTTATGTTGTGTGACCCAGTTACAGGGAGACATTTTCATAATGTGGTTCCAGAGCTCCCCCAGGTCTGGCCAGCGCTCTAGTCCCTGGATGCTCTGCTGCTCACTTATTTTCCCTGACTGGAGGGTAGAAAAGTAAAGGGAGTGTGTCTTCTCCTGGCAGCCCCAAACGCTGGCCTCCCCTGAGCCCTGGGCTGCAGCTGCCCTGGCCCCACCCCGACCCTGGTAACTTTCCTCAGAGTACAGCAAAGGTTAACTGAGATCACACAGCCAGGTGGGTGCTTGGCTTCGCTTTCCCCGGGGCTAATTATGGAACTACATTAGATAAAAGTCAACATATGTTGTAAAAGGCACTGTGTATCATTGCTTGACAGTTTCTAACAATGTGCTCATGTAACAGCTGTCAAAGGCAGTGCTAGAAAATGAGTAATATGTTGATTTATGTATATCAGATCTGTCCTCATGCTCTGTGGTGGAGCAGACCAGGCAAGCGTGGCTCTGTGGGTGGAGACTCCGGGAGGGGTGGCCCAGGAAGGAAGGAAATTCCCTCATCTTCAAGAGCTTCTGGAAGGGCGGGTGAAGCCTGCAGCAGATGCTACTTTCTGAGGTCCTTTAGAGAAAAATTGCCTGGAGGACATCTGTTTTCTTTTTACAGAAGAGGGAGGAGCCCATGGAAGAGTAAAACTCAAGTGTCCTGATAATGTGTGTGTGATGGAATGGGGGTGGGGGCTGTGGAGTTCATTATTTATTTATTTATTTATTTATTTATTTATTATTGTCATCTAGGCTGGCCTTGAACTCATGGCAATTCTACGGCCTCTGCCTCACCCGTGCTGGGGTTATAGATGTTCACCATAATGCCCGGTATATTTTATTTTAATTTTGTGTGTTTTCTCTATGTGGGTTTGGGCTGGTGAGACCAGAAGAGGACATGGATCCCCTGGAGAAGGAGTGACAGGACGTTGTAAGTCTTCCAACATGGGTGCTGAGGACTAAACTGTGGTCCTCCATAGCAGCAGTATGCCCTGGTGATTACTGATCCATTCTCCAGCCCCACAGCTTAGGTATTCTTTATAGTCAACGCACTTAAAATTAATTGAAAATGTTCAGCTGATGAATAAAACTGTTTGTATTTAAGGTGTACAACCGTCCTGACCTAAGCGAGTTCTCACAGTGCTTGTCCTTCTGTGTTCACTGTAGTCCCCTGAGCATAATGTCTTCTATGAGCTAGTTTTGGTTGGAATGTTTGGAGGAGCTCCTGTTGTATCAGTAACAACTGTACTGATATACATTCTTACCAACCGCCTGCCAAGCATCCCCTCCTCTGCCCCTCCAGTAACTCTTTTACCAATCCTTTTTTGATAACAGCCCTTCTGACAGGTGTGGGGTATCACAGTGGTTTCAAGTGACCGAACTCAGCTTTCTTATTTTCTAAGCATCATTCTGCTCACAAAGCATGTAAAGAGATGCAGCAAAATGAGATTTAAAAAGCTGTCTCCCTTTCCTCTTGAGGTCTTGCAGAGTGCCCATTGGTGATAGGGGCGGGGTTTGAGTTTTACAGAGGCCACTTTGGCGCAGTTTTGGGACCGTCATTGATTCAGCATCACCACCAAGCCTCTGTGCTCCTCACAACATCCACAGTCAGGGGTTTTCCCTCTCGAAGTATGATTAAGAGCAGCACTAGGTCCTAAGTACAAAGTAGCCTCAAAACTTATAGCTTGCTGATGAATAATATAAATGCATAAATGAATAACTGCACTGATTCTTTAGCACTAATTGAGGCAAAAATAAAATTTGAATGCTCCTGGTTCCAGACAGAGTCCTTTCACTGACTGGGAGGCATTGTCAGTCTCTCCTGCCTTTAGTTTAATGTGTGACATACACTGGAGAGAAGGAGATGACCCTGAACTCTTTCTTCTCTTGATGTGGGTTGGGGTGTTATTGTGCTTGAAGAAGGGTGATCTGTTTATACATTTTGTCGCCACTATGCTGGCTGGTAGCACTGGTAGATGTCAGATCCCCTAGCACCCTCTTTTCCATACCCAGATACTACCACCAAGGCCTGTGTCTGCTAGTCTAACATATTCCAGTTTAGCTTTGCTGAGCTTCCCGGAGCCTTCTAAGTCATAACAAGTTTCAGCTAAACTCTGACAACAGATCAATTTTCCTCAATCTACTCGATAGAGAGAGCATCTTGCAAAACCCCTACCTAAGACATTGCAGGAACAGGTGACCACAGTCTAGCAAAGTAAAGCTCTAGAGACATTGTGCATTCATTGTACCAAGGATTCAGAAAGAAGATTCTCAGCAGACCACAGGTAGTTAAGTAGCCAAGTCACCATGGTGATCCCCAAAGAAGGTGTTCTTTGTTCAGGGATAAGTGACAAGCAAATGGTAATGAGGCAGCCACCCATGATCAAGGTGAACCTTCAAGACCCACCCTTTCTTCACTGGGAGTCAGCTGCATCTTTATTATCCCAGCTGCCTTCTGCAAAGAGAGGAGATGATTTTGTAACTTGGGATAAAGATGATCATCATTAAGTATGAAGAGCTTTCTAGAGTAGCTAGGAAGATTTTACTATATCAGGATCTGAATATATGTGTGTTTTACTTGTGCTCAGCAACATATTTAAGTTAAAAGTTCCTACTATTTTAGGACAGAAAGACAGCATAGGGTAGCAGAAAGAATAATGCACTTACCAGCAATGAGCTACAAGTATTGCCTTATTAGCTGTGCCCTCTCCGGAAAATTATATACCATCTAAGAGACTTGGTTCTTCTCATCCATGAAATGGGAATAATTAATGCAAACTTATGAAAGTTTGGTGAAAAATTAAATTAAAGAATGAATATAAGGGTACTCTTCAAACGAAGCATTTATTCTGTAGTAGTTTTCATCTATAAGATATGCTTTCTCACGTTTCAGTGATTCTAAAATAAATGTGTGTCTTGCTATCTATGTCTTTGTTTCATTTCCTGTTGCTAGGATGAAGGGATTCTTTGGCTCACAGTATCAGGTTATAGTCCATCCTTGGCAGGAAGTTAAGATGGCAAGAGCTTGAGGCAGCTTGTCACATTACATCTGAAGTCAAGAGCAGGGAGTAATAAATCAACTTCTGCCTGCTAGTGCTCAGGGTTCCCTCCATTTCATTGCAGTCCAAGGTCTGAGCCCAGAAATGGTGCTACCCACATCCAAGATGGGTCTTCTAACTTCAATCAACACAGTAAAGAAAATCTATCAAAGGCACGCCCAGGAGCCAAGTTAATACAGTCAGTCCCTAATTTAGACTCCCTTCCCTTGGTGACACACTAGATTGTGGCTAGCTGACAATTGAGGCAAAATATTACTATATATGAATTATATATAATATTCAATGTGATCATGTTTTCCTTTTTCCCCAGGAAAGCTATTAGATGAATGATGCATCTTATAGTCAGTAGCTTCTTAAAGACATGAAAATATAATAGTTCAATATAAATAAAATAGTTTTATGAGACTCTGGAGATCAGTTTTACTATTTTTTCATTTGAATATTTAAAGGCATCTGTTAACAGGGTATAGCTACCGTTCATTAAGTGAATTTCATGATTTGCAACACAAGAGTTCCCAATACACCCTTTGGTGACACTGGCTTGTTAGCATGCTGCAGTGGTAAGCCAAGGTATGGGGATGCTGGGGTGTGTGCAGCTGAGCGAGATACCCTGTGCCTGGGGTCTTTCATCCAATGGTTGGAGCTTAGAGAAAAGATCGGCTCTCTACTCTTTGTCATTTCTACCTCAGCACATGGCTGGCAAACTCTTAACAGACACCAAAGGAAGAGTCCCAGCAAGTTTTATCGTTATTAAAAGATAAGATTACTTAGATGCAGGTGTCTTCGAGACTGATTTTTATTAACTCCAATGTGGGCTCTTCTTTATACCTGATTGTGCCATTTTATTTCCAAATACACACACTGTATTGACAATCTTATTCCCTCATTGAATTTTCTGCAGGTTTTTGTTGTCTTTTATGAGCCTATTCCAGTGAGGGGGAAAAAGTTAAATGGGATTTATAGCAATATATTTACCTGGCTAGGCTGTAACTATTTCTAAAATAAATAAAACTTTAAAATAGCAGATCTGAAGAAGAGCAAATATCCATGAAGGTTTTCACCCTCCCCTAGAGAGAGATAAAAAGGCATCCTACCTATAGCACGCCTTTTTCTAAGACCACATTGGTTTTCCCAAATAGCCATCATCTAAATAGAGTAGCTTGTATAAGATTGTGCACTCTGTGGGTGGCCCTATAAATATTCATTAGTAAAATGTACACGGGGCCCTGATCCTTGAGCTTTGTATTCAAAGATGTGGTTTCAGCAATAAGTTCAAATTTGATCTACTTGATAGAGTCAGTGCAGGCTTGAAATCGTTATCCTGCATGCTACCCCCTCCCAACCTTTGGAACCTGAAAAAAAATAATAATAACAACGTTGACCCAGAATGAAGCCAGGAAGACATGAAAATGAAGCAGTAAAGGCTGTTAGTTGCCAAGTTCAGAATTCATCCGCTGCTCCTGTTGTTGAGGGCCTTGTGGTGTTTGCAATGCAAATTTCAGCCATGCCTTAATCATGACCACAGGGAGACAATTAGGGTTAAAATATAGATTTCTAGATAATTAGAGCAAATGATAAAGAAATAAATACTGAAAACAAAGAGTGCTAATGCGGCTCATTTGGAGTGATGTTTTCTTTTCAGGGACTGGAAGGATTTTTCTAGCCAAAGGATGGGCTTTTTGGATGCAGGATACACTGAGTTTCAGGAAAGAGGGATCAGCATGTTGTCTCAGAGCCTTGTCTTCACTTGAGGGCTTTGAATTCAAGTCTGATGAATAGGCTTGCTTTTTGCTTTCTGTTTTCTATTGCTGTGGTTAAAATTGCAGGTGCTTGACTTGGTGAACTCAAATCCAATTCGCAGCTAAGCCAATTAAATCTCTGAGAGCCTGGAAAATTTACTAAGACCTTTTAAGAACCAAGAGCTTAAGTTTCCTCATCTGAGTAGTTATCAAGTTTGGTGAGCTGTTGTATAGATTAATGAAACAATATACATAAAACACTCAATGAAACTCCCACTCTCACTTGTTAGTAAAGCTCCTAACCTGCCAATCATGATAGGTCACCTTTATCTTACTATACACAATATAGATAGATATAAATATATGTCCATAAATATGTTTTCTGCTCAAGGTTTTGTGATCAGAACAAACTGCTGAAACCCAAATGTAACCTTTGACAATGATTAGACACATCATGTAATGCTGTTTGGAAGTATTCTCATTTATTTTGAAAGTTAGCTTGCATTTGACTCCATGGAGTTGAATGAACCCCCTTTACAACTCAAGAATCATCTCGGAAATACCCACTTATGAAGCCTTGTTTTAATCATTAGTGAAGACATCAAAGTAATAAACTAACATTTAAGAAATTAAGTCATATCCTTATTTACATCTGATTGAATTAAAATATGAAATTTATAACAGATGTCCTGTTATCAGATGCCAACTGGAAATAAGGTTATATTTACATATAAGCTACATATTCATATATCTATATGTGCAAATAAAAGTTATTTATCTTATAGTTTTAGTCTCTGTGCCATCATGTGCTTATGCATTCATTACTTCCCATTGGGCATCTTCTTTGCAGAGTGCTTTTTAGTATGGGAGATATGTGTACATGTGTTTATAGATAAACTTAGGAAACATACACACACACACAAGTAACTGGAACCGTCAAAGGTACCTAGCTCTTTTTAAATGATAAGGATTCAGTTTTCTGTTGGTATAAAAGCAGTTTTCAATAATATCTAGAAAATAAGTTTATAAAACATTTTACTTTGTCTACATGCTTAGTTCAGGTTCTAGAAATACTTTTAGTTAAGAAAGAATAAAATCTTGTAAAATACAGATTTATTCTGAACATGTGCAATGATAGGGCTGAGGGTGTAGTTTAGTGGTAAAGAGTGTCCTTAATTTGTATGAGGGTATGGGCTTAAGCCTCCCCCAACCAAAAAGCAAACAAACAAACAAACAAACCAAGAAACAAACAAACACACTGTGATAAATCAAACAATTAAAAACATGAAATAATGACCCAAAGTTAATAAAAGCAGCCTCTAAATAATTCAGAAAAAAATGTGTGCCATCATGGAGAAGGAGACAAAAGCTGAGTTTCTCAGAAGCCCTGCTGGGTTCTTGAGTGAGTTACATTCTGGCATTTTTTTTTTTTTTTTTTTTTTTTTTTTTTTTGCGACCTAGGGATATTTAAAAAAGACAGATACCTAGATCTGCTACTCAGACCATCTCAACTGGATTGCAGGCACAGAGTCTAGGTATCAGTAATTAAAGACCTGCCTAGGTGATTGTAGTGTGTAGTACAGGAGACAGTGGCTGAAATCACTGGGGGGGATATCTGGGATTTGGGCATGCTCCATCCACACTGGAGCTAGGTGCAGAAGCACACAATTTTTTTTTTTTTCCAAGAAGCTGGCAAGTTCTACAAGGAGTTTTAGTGTCATGGGAGGTTAGTTGGGTTATAATTGGCTCTAATTGGCTCCCCCAGCAACTGAAACATCCTCTGCCTACAGCCCAGTGACATTCCAAAAGGGGAACGATATGCTCAGACCTTTGAAAACATCAAAGGAGTCACTTCCAACGTGGCTCTTACAGCCCAGTGCTCTGCAGCTCAGCAGGGTTGGGGCCAAGCCCAGCACAGCTCATAGGAACCAGCTTTTTAAATTTTTTTTCCCCCATCAGAACAGCTGTATCAGCCAACTTGTGGAAAAGGGATTGGGCTGGGGAAGGAAGCAGAACCCTGACTTGTAAGTCAGCACCTGCGCACTGACTAGACTCTCCAGTATGTTGGAGGTGCTAATTCTCTTTCTGATGGAATGGAACTCTGCACATACATATTTTAGTGTGGGTGAGTGATACAATACATGAAATGATTTAATAATTATTACATGATAATCAATCAGCCTGGGGCTATTAAGATGACTTGTAAGGTATTTAAGGTCATTTTACTCACATGTACAAATTACGGCTTTTATCTAACAGGAAGCAGAACCAGTTCTTGCTTAAATAAGCCCAGTGTTCATTCTGTCCTCTTCCTCTTCCTTTTCCCCCTCCTCCTCTTCCCTGCTACTTATACAAAGCTCAGTGTGGACAGAATTTTTAGTTTCTTTAACACAATGCTTCAAAATGTAGGCATTAAAATATTTTCAAATATTGAATGCATTGTAGGGATTAAAATATTTTCCAATATTATTTGCACACGGTCTCAAAGCCAAGAGTTGTTGCCTTGACTTTTAAATGGTTTGGAATCCAAGTCAGAATTAAAAGAGACCTGCTTCGGAGATTACAGTTGTGAATTGGGACCATTAAGTGGTCTAGTACAAGCCATCTCAGTGTGAGAAATGTGTAGTGCTCATAAAAGCTTTAAGTTATTGGGCTGCAGTCACCTGTCCCCGTGGTGTCTTAGAGTAGAGGTTTACACAAGACTTTCTCCATCATGGAGACTGGAAGAGACTGATTCTAATGTGGGATTTGGCCAAGCTTGGTTAGAACTTGAGAGCCTTCTACGAGGGTAGCACGTTTTGAGTAGTGGGATAGAAGGGCTTATTCATATGGGTAGGTGGCCTAGAGTGACCAGAGAAGATGGGTCCAGGAGGTCAGTAGGGCATATCTCAGAGTTAAAAAGGAGAACTTCATGTTTGTATTAGAGTCAAGGCTCTGGGATGGAGCTATAAATGGATGCAGATGGGAATAGAGAAAGGCATGACCAGAGTTGGAAGTTTGTTCTTGCTGGTATGGCCACGTTTGCTCAAATCTTTAATATAAGACAACATCACAGTGAGGGTTGGAACAGCATATTCAAGGTTGGATAGACTTTCTTCAAATCCCATCTTAGCCTCATGTTCACTGCTATTTCATGGGCAGTGTCTTAGTTGGGTTCTATTGCTATGAAGAGACTTTTATAAAGGAAACTCTTATGACGGAAAACATTTAATTGGGGCTGGCTTACAGTTCAGAGATTTAGTCCATTATTAACATGGCAGAAAGCATGGCATCATGCAGGCAGACATGGTGATGGAGAAAGAGCTAAGAATTCTACATCTGGATCTACAGACAGCAGGATGAGAATGCCACCCTGGGTGGGTCTGGAACCCCTGAGACCTCAAGGCAAGTCCAATCCCTAGTGACACACTTCCTCCAAAAAAACCATACCTATTCCAACAAGGCCATGCCTCCAAATAGTGTCACTCCCTATGTGCCTATGGTGGCCATTTTTAGTTAATTAACTAACTTACTTTACATCCTGATTGCAGCGTCTCTCCTCTCTACCTAGTCCCTCACTCTCCCCTCCCCTCCCTCATCCACCTCTTTTTTTTCTCCACAGAAAAGGGGAGGCTTCCCCTGAATATCAAACCACCTATCAAGTTGCAGTAGGACTAAGTATTTCACTTCTTCACCCTTTGAGGCTAGTCAAGGCAGCCCAATTAGGGGAAAGGTATTCAAAGACAGGCAACAGAGTCAGAGACAGTCCCTGCTACTCCTGTTAGGAGTCCCACATGAAGACCAAGCTGTGGAGGGCCTAGGTCCATTCCATGCATGCTCTCTGGTTGGAGGTTCAGTTTCTGTGGGCCCCTATGGGCCCAGGTTAGTTGCTTCTGTAGGTTTTTTGTGGTGTCCTTGACCCCTCTGGCTCCTTTAATACTCCCCCTCACACCTCAGTTCTATAGGATTTCCCAAGTTCTGTTTAATGTTTGACTATGTGTCTCTGCATCTGTTTCCATCAGTTGCTGGGTGAAGCCTCTCAGATGACAGTTATGCTAGGCTCCTGTCTGCAAGTATAGAAGAATACCACTAATAGTGTTATGGGTGGACTCCCTCTCATGGCTTAGGTTTCAAGTCATTGGTTGGCCAGTCCCCCAATTTCTACTCTATCTTTAACGCTGCACGTCTTGTAAGCAAGACAAACTGTGGGTCAAAAGTTTTGTGACTAAATTGGTGTCCCAATCCTTCCATTGGAAGTCTTACCTGGTTACAGGAGATGGTCATTTCAGTGCCCTATCCCCAATTGCTAGGAGTTTTAGCTAGCATCACCCTCATAGATTTTTGGGAGTTTCCATTGTCCTGGGTTTCTAGCTCTTCCCAGAGATGCCTCCCCACCAATTCCAGTTCTCTTTCCCTGTACTCTTTCCCCACACTTGATCCCTCCTGTTTCTCTCCCTCCCCCACCCAGACCCTCTCCTCTGTTATCTATTCTATTTCTCCTCTCCAGTGAGATTCAAGCATTCTCCCTTGGACCTTCCTTGTTACTTAGCTTCTTTGGGTCTATGGATTGTAGCATAGTTATGCTGTACTGACTAATATCCACTCGTAAGTGAGTACATATTATGTGTGTCTTTCTGGGTCTAGGTTACCTCAGTCAGGATGATCTTTTCTAGTACCATCCATTTGCCTGCCAATTTCATGATGTCATTATTTTTAATAGCTGAGTAATATTCCATTGTGTAAATGTACCACATTTTCTCTATCCCTTCTTCAGCTGAGGGACATCTGGGTTCTTTCAGTTTCTGGCTATTATGATCATAATTGAGCAAGTGTTCTTGTGGTACGGTCAAGCATCTTTTTGGTATATGCCCAGGAGTGGCATAGTTGGGTGTGTTGAGGTAAAACTATTCCGAGTTGTCTGAGAAACCACCAAATTGATTTCCAAAGTGGATGTACAAGTTTTCACTCCTACCAGCAATAGAGGGGTATTTCATATGGGGGCCACTTTTATTCAAACCACCATAGGCAGGGTTTTACCTCCCAAATGCCCCTAGTATTGCAGTTTCTGCTATAACAAGTCTTGAACTGACAAGCAGAGACCCCCGCCCCCGCAACACACACACACCTCAAAGGATAAGGAGCTTCACAGGTGTGAGCAGGCTTTGGGTCTAGAAGTCAAGAGTCACTTTTGGGATCTGCCCTTCCTTATGTTTGCAAGATGCTCACCATCATCAGTTGGCGGCAATAACCAGTGGGGGAAGGGAGTGGCATTTTAGATGTCCTGGACAGCTCCTCTCTCAAGTGTGGTCAACTAAGATGACTGAAGTCAGCTGCATTATTGCTACAATGCTACGACCTGAATGGCTTAGAACCAGAAACAGTTATTGACTCACAGCTGTGGAGAGCAAAGTCTAAAATCAAGAGGCTGCTGGGCCATGGTCCTACTGCATGCTTTCTGTTCCAGCTTCTCTACTAGATGCTGGTGGGGGGTCTTTTTCAAAGTGGATAACAAACTCTCATCTTCAGGTGACATTTGCCTGTGAAGCACTATGTCCAAACTCTCCCTTTTTATGGGACAACTAGTCATAGTGGATTAGATATTAGATTAGATTATCCTAGTTACCTAATCTTAACTTGGTTACTTCTGAAAGGACTTTTCCCTAAGTAAATTCTCATTCTGAGCCCCTGGGGTTATGGTTCCAGTGTAGAGGCTCATTTATTTTTAGTTTTTGTTTTCTTTTGTTTTCTTTCTTTCTTTCCTTCCCTTCCTTCCTTCCTTCCTTCCTTCCTTCCTTCCTTCCTTCCTTCCTTCCTTCCTTCCTTCCTTCCTTCCTTCCTTCCTTCCTTCCCTTTTTGCATGGAAGTGGAGAGAACACAGTTCCAACTACAACCACAGCCTATCCTTGGTTTGAGTTCTGATTGGTTTAAGTCACCTGGGGACATCGCTGGTGAGTTCTGACTCAATGGTATTCAGAGAGCATTTGAAGAGGAATGGGGAAACCAGCATGTAGCATAGAAGGTTCTAGATCACAGAGTCTACATGTTAACTGCATTTCCCAGAGCAAGGTGCAAAGATCCTTCAGGCTTCAGCCTGCACAGTTGTAAAATGGTGCTTCTGATTGTTTGGAAGACTAGTTGTTTGATAAATGAGATGCAGGTTTGAGTTTCAGCTTAGTGCCTGGCCTCAAGTATGTGCCTGACAAATGCCTCAAATTCCTGTTGTCACTGATTACTACCTTGTTTTTTGTTATTACTACTTTGCTTCTGGTGACCACTGAAGGAGTGATCTACATAGTCACAAGAGTGTCACAGAAATACCAGGGGAAATGAGAGTGTTTGGCTTTGGAGTCTTTGCAACAAATCCCACCCCCACCCCCGCCCCGGAATGGTCACTGGAGGACGTCTGGCAGCCAGCAAAAATACAGACCTGAAGCTTTGGAGAAAGTCTAGGGAATGGTAGCTTTGTAGAGAAAAACTGTAAACTCTGAGACATGGTTACTCACTTAGGGCAGGCTGTGAGTGAAGAGAGGAAGGTTTGAAGAAGACTCTGAACTGTACCTGTGTGCTGGGTAGAGAATGGCTGTAAAGAATATGGGGAATCTAGAAGCCTCGCCACTACTGTGCCATCTGACAGTACAGGGTGTGACAGAGAGTGACATAATTCCAAAGAAGGACTGGTTACTAGGCAAAGCCAATTTAGCTCTCATCAGAGGGGAGCTGGTTCAGCTGATACTGTCTACCTGACGACATTCAAGAAGTGGAGGAGGATGGTGGGTTGGAGCAGAGATGCATAGAGGTAGAAGCAGAGAGGTAAAGTCCAAAGCAGAGCACTGTCTAGGGTGTTGCTGTTCTGGAGCCATTCAAAAAGCAGAAGGACAAGGGTATGCCTTTGGGCTATTAAAGATAACTATGAACTGTAGCCTATCTGGTATTAAAGCTATGGAGGGCTCAGAAAAAGAATCTTTCTGTGGGCATCAAAACCATGGAGGACGAAGGCAGGCTTTGCAACTCTGAGAGGGCATTAGAGAACATCGTGTCCAAGTCCTGCCCTGCAGCAGACACTTTTCAGTTGGATTATAACAAGGGCATCAGGGGCTGTGGAAGTCTCGATAGTCCTGGTTCCCACGAATGCTCTAACAGAGAGGCACAGAAAGCTAAAACAGCCGATGCACATTTGGGGCTGGGGTGGAGATGAAACATGCTATATAAATTCTAGGCTTTTTTTATAGTCTGGCCTGAGTTCAAAACTCTGCAAATGTTATAAATGAAAAGGAAAAATTCCCATTTTTTAAAAATTATACTTTGAATCAATAAAAATGAGTGCCTATTGCAACGTTGAGTGATGGCTTCTTCTTCATACAAGGGCTTAGGATCAAGCTTCTGCAATTCAATCTGTGTTTGTAGTTGGTTTGCACCTGCACTGTCTGTCCCATCGTTTTACCCCATGGGAAACAAGCCTCAGGTCTACATCAACACACTCTTACTGTCTTGTAAGACTTACAAACTGGAGAAACTCCATGCATTTCTTTTGTGTAATGGTACTATGAAGTAGACCTTGTTTGATTAGTATAAACCTAATATAGGAAGCAACAATCAGTCACTAATATGCTTCTGTTCTTCAAATGAATCGTGAGGGGAAGGGGAGGAATTGCCATTGTATCTTCTGTTCTTGGTTCCTGACTTTGGCACAGATGTTTTCTCCTACAATTGTTTTTAAACTTTGCTGTACATTAAAAGCACCGGAAATCCTGGACTATATGGCTGACATACACACCCAGAAGACCTGATTTAACTGGTGGTATATCATGTGTCCTCAGATTGCCATTTCACAAGCTCCCCAGATGATTCTAATACACAGCAAAATCTGGGGACCTCTGCCTTCAGGCTCCTCTGACAATGCAGTTGAATAATGTCATCCTAGACTTTAAAACAAATAGCAGGGGCCAGCAAGATGGCTTAGCATTTGAAGGTACCTGCTGCCACAGCTGATAATCTGAGTCTGATTCCTAGAATCTGCACACATCTCCTGGATAATTCAAATTATCTTCAGATCACTTAAGATACTTCAGTGTAAACATGACATAAATAGTTGTTCTACTGTGTTATTGCGAGAATAATGACAAGACAGTCTGTATTTTGGTACAAACACTTTATATTTTGAGCTAGAGTATATGGATATGTAAGGCAGACTGTGTATTAACTACACGCAGACCGAGTAACACAGGTCAGAGAAGGTGAACCTCCATCTGTTAGGAAGCCAGGCTTGTTAACACTCTGCCCTTGGTGAGGTAGGTTTTCTTAGGATTAACCCTTGGGCATACTAAATGTTAAATTGACTGTGAAGCTACAGGGCAAATGAGAAGAGCAGACAGAGCCCCTTTTGGGGGTTGGTGCATATCTAAAAAGAGAAGGAGGCTGAGTCTCTGTCTCTCATGCAGGCTGAGCTTTTATATTTACTTGCCTTAGGGTAAGGGAATCAAATGGAGTAAACCTGAAAAAGGTTAGAAATCAAACATGAAGACACACATGGAGCTTGAAGCTATGAGGTAAGGAGAGCCGTTTCCCCGAAAGAGATCCACCAATCTGTTAATGTCATATAGATTACAGAGTTAAGCATAAGAAAATAAATCCGTGAACAAATGTTATTTAGATGATTATTTTCCGGCCTTCAGAATGAGAATGGCCTTTCGTAGCACTGGAATAGTGGGAAGAATCACAAAAGAGCCAATCAATAACTTTGACTACACACAATCTTAGGGCTATCAGATTATTAAAGATTTTTTTAGAAAAATGAAGATAATACATGTTGGTGTGCGAACAAATTGAAACAAGCTCTAGATATAAATTTGGCAATTTATTTTAAGAACTTTAACATGTTCATATTTTTTGACTCAATAACTCCACTCTTAGAAGCCTACAAATGCAATCAATGACAGGGGCAGAGATTGATATCCAGGGATGTTCATTCCAGGTTATTCATCATAATGAAAAAAGACAGAACCACCTGACTGCCCAACAATAGGAGAATGATTAAATAAACCAAGGGCATCTGGCTGCAGAAATACTGTGTTTCCACTTAAAAATAAAACTCTTCAATGCTTTGCGATGAGAAAATGTCTGTCAAACATCAAGTGATGAATGCAAAGTTCAAAACCAAATATATCGTGTAATCATAATGTGTAAAAATAAAAAATTTAAACCCAACTATTGGAAGGAAATGTATGAAAAGGACAGTGATTATTGGGATTGTAATATCAATGAATGAATATTAATATGGACTCTTGTTATTTCTACAGTGAATATTCTTTGTTGAGCTATGAAGGCTATGGTGGTTTTTAGGGTGCCATCCTGGTAGCACTGAAGTTAAGACTGCAAACTACCTGGGGTACTCTGTGAGCAAAAGCAGAGTGAGCTTTCCCATCCGGAGTTCAAAGATCCCTGGGACAACAACAGGTCAATGGAAAATGGTACCTGCCTTTACCTTCCCATTAACAAACACAATGCGCCACATATGAAGTGATGGTAGATACTTCCACACTGCAGCTGATATATGAATCTTTTATTGATTCCTTAAAAGAAGCCAACAGCCATCTATGTATAAAGGTGCATAAGCTGTCCTGGTATGGAAAGAGGGGGCGTGGCATGGTCTATGGAAAAGTCTGGAAGAAGAGTGTTCTGGAAGAGCTGTGTGAGGGAAAGCAGAACAGGAGAAGAGCCTGGCTGCCTGTGCAGCAGCAGAACGCCTGGAGAGAATCCAGATACTGAATCTACTCAACTTGGGCTGCATGGCGAGCATCTGCGCCGTACAGCACTGCCTGGGCCACTGACAGCTGCATCGCAAGCCCTGAGCCACAGCACATGCTATCTGCGTCCGGCAGCTCCTGGCTTTAAATGGGACTTTAAAAATAGCCCTGGTCTGTCTCCCTTGCCACATAAAGCCAGGTGGGTATGAATGCAAATCTGCTTACAAAAACTTTCATCCAGGCTTAGATGGTTTGGCCTTGTACAGCTTCAGATATATCTGCAATCGAATCTCAGAGCCTGGGGTTTCTGGCGTGAAACATGGAAACAGAGAGGGTAGAGGGGTGGGCCACAGCCTCTGATTGCAGGGCCACACCCCAGAGTTTCAAAAGGAAACAACTCCTCTGAAGTCAGGGTTTCTCTCCTCCATCTTCCTTTGGAAAAACCCTGGTTTTGCCCCATCTCGAGCTTAAACGTTTAAATCTGAAAACCAAAACAACAGGTAGCAAACAAAATCGAGTTTACATATTCTGACCTTGACCAGTCACTAACTGAGACTTCAGAATGATTGGAAATTGTTTTTCTTTTTTGAAAACTTGCTCTATTTATATCACCAATATTACTTGTTTTAAAGGCCCTCTGCTGAAACTCAAAACTGTGGCTAAACTAGCGATATGCTCTCCCTCCTCTGCCCTCAGCACGGCCTTCAGTATGTGGGTTCCCAACAGCCACCTGAAAGGCTTCCTTAGATCCACAATGGCCTTTTGTTGTATTTTATGCAGCCAAGTCCTTTACAACTTTAAATGTTTAAATTATTAAATACACATGACATCACTGATGCTGGATTAGAGAGTCGGAGCAATGTAAATGGTGACATAAGATTCGAGAGTGAGGTTGAACTAGGTGTTTTTTGCAATGTGCAGCTACGATTCACTAGACAGCCAGCAGTAGCTGTTACCCCTTCAATGCTGCTTCTAACCAGAGTAGCTTCCTTTGCTCTCAGCAGCAGTGTGGGTTTGTGGGCTGAGAGATTGTGCCTCCAGGGCAGGTCCCTCTCTAGCCCAGTGGGCTTTTGGTTGATTTGTGGCAGTGATGGATCTGGTATCTGAGAATGGGGTAGTCTTCATTTGCAATGCCTCTGGCTTTTCCCCACCAACTCCAGCAGGCACAAAGACCAAAGAAAACAGGAGAACGGTCTAGAGGGGTAAGCCAGAGGAAGCCAGTCTGCTCTGGTGCTGTCTCCTGATCCTTGGAACAGGAAACCGCATCACCTCTGAGCCCAAGTGGTTCTTGTATGGGGAAAAACGTCCTTTTAAAGAATTAGTCTTCAGCATTCTGTCAATTACAGCCTCCAAATCTGGTTGAGTAATTAAATGCCAGATGACAGTAAATATCAAACTGCTTGGGAGCCGTAGTGAGATATAGACAAGTGGATTCTGCGTGATTGCTTTGGTAATTTGCTTTTTAATCTTTAATACCAATTAAATGTAGGGGAGCTGAAGCCTGTGCATTGCCCAGATGAGACAGCCATCAGCTGATGCCTGGAGCTGGCCAGCACGGGGTTTCTGGCTCTGCTGACTAGCGCCCAGCCCAGGGAGCTGGGAAGTTTGATTGACAATGACTAGTGACTGATGAGCCAGCAGGATGCTCTTCACTCCATTCAGGACCCTGGCTGGGCCACAAGTCCCAACAGGCTGATGGCCATAACCTCCTTTGTATAGTTTCCCTTCCTTATACTCCTGGGGGGAGGGGCATAGTTTAAGACCTGACTTTTACAGATTGGTTGGGAGGGGCCTGAGGAGGAGAGCCGCCATCCTTCTGTTGTCTTATGGCTGCAGTGACAAAGCAGAGGGAGGTATTTGCTGGGAAGGCACCCAGTTGGCATGAGGACATCCTACAGCCCCAAAGAAAAGAGACCACAGACATAGAGGGACCAAAAAACAGCCGTCTTTACTAAGCATGATCTCCCAACAGGGGATATTCAGCAGTATACAAAAGACACTTTTACTATCTCTGCTGAGAGTGGATGCTTCCTGCACCATGGACACAGGTCAGAGAATCTGCAGGATTCCCCCAAGGCATAGGAATCTGGCTCAGTAAAGAATTACCCGGCCCCAAATACCACTTGTCAACTCTGAGATACTTGCTTCAGACTGAAAACTGGTACTTGAATGGAAAACAGAAAATTTGTCACAGTCCACTAGGATGGCTGATCTTTAGTCAAGTCTGCAAATTCCCTTCTGTTTGTATCCCTTGTTCTTGGTATTTGAAATGCAATTGTCATAATACTCCATGTGTTTATGTTTGGAATCGTATAAGTCAGAGTTGTTGTTTTTTTCCAACTACTAAACATAGATGAGATAAGAAGATGAAATCTATTAATTTATTAAGATGTTTTATCACCATGTTTTTTTCTTTATGGCATTCCAACTTTCCTTCTGTACTATTTCTTTCTGTTTAGGTAAGAGCCTTTAGTCACTCTAGGGTTTTTACTTCAGACTCTTTCTTCTAGGTTTTTTTTTTTTTTTAATCTGAGATTTTTCTCTTCATTTCTAAAGAGTATTTTCAACCGTTTTAGAATTCTAGGGTGATGCCTTTTCTCTCTTTCTCTCTTCCCTTCTTTTTCCTTTTTAAGGTTTATTTAGTTCACAGTTCCAAAAATTCATGGCTAAAACGGCAGTGTGGTTCTAGTGAAGACCACAGAGCTGAGTCATCACAATGGTGGGAACTGAAGTTGTAGGAAGAAATTACATCTCCAGACAGGAAGCGAGAACAAGGGGAGGAGCTGGGAACGGCTTTTCACAGGGTGACACGTGCACTGCAGCACGGATGAAGCTACTAACAAATGATCCTTTAAGGACAATCCATTCCACCCTGGATCCTGAGGTCCAAGCGTCTCTGATAGGTTCAAAGTCAACTATTCCCAGCTCAAAAGTTGAAGTCAAAAGTGTCCTCCCAGTCTCAAGGCAAACCTTTCGCTGCCACCCCTTTTGGATCTCCAAGTTTCAGGAGTGGGTGTTGAGTGTTGAGTGGTCTTGCGGAGATTAAATCAGAATCAGAGTATTTCTAGCAATCATCTTGTCAGCAAGATGCACGGGATCTGCCTTATATACGCATTGGCTGGATGTCTGTTCATACATAATTTCCACTGGGAGCCTTAAAAATACACATCATCACAAAAGAACCAAAACCAAATGATCTCTCCATGGGCTGTAGACTTTAGTGCTTCTCTAACGGTGCAGGAAGTGGCAGAAACAGTTGAATGGAATCTGTCCCTTTTGAATTTTGTTCTTGGATGCATTAATTTGACAGTGCTGTCAGAGCCTGGGCAGCATAAGCAACAGAAACCCACCTCTCAGTCTTGGAGGCTAGAGGGCCACTGGGTGTCAACTGGGTGGTTCCTGAGCCCTCTTCTTGATTTGCAGACTAGTGTTATCTCCTGTGTCTTGACAAAGCTTTCCTTATCTCTCAGTTCCCATTTCACACTTGAAACACTCTGTGCCTCTTAATTTTGGTGCCCATGTTTTCTGCTCATAAATCTACAATCATTTAAATTGCTTTCCTACATGTAGTTGTGTTAACAATCTTTTCTTTTCACTACGTTTTTTGCCTTAGTTTTTTTTTTCAGTTTGCTTATGATGTGTTTTAGATTATCTTATTAGTTTTTGTGTATGTGAGTGTATTTGTGTAGGTGCATGCATGTCATGGTATGTACATGTGTACATGTGTGTGTGTGTGTAGATCAGAGGGCAGCTTGTGGGAATCAGTTTCTTCCTTAGGATCTGACTCAGGTCATCAGGCTTGGCAGCAAGCTCTGTTTATCCACCGAGCCTTCCTCCTCGCTGGTCCATGATATATTTTAGTTTGGGCTCCTTTCAAGTCATACAGTTTTGGAATTTTCCAGTTCTTAGATGAATAGATTTATGCCTCTTGCCAAATTTCATCAGTGATTTCCTTGAGTACTTTTTCAGCACTGTCTTCTTTTCTGTCTGTTTCTGCCCTCTGATAGCACAATGTTAGATTTTGACATTCCTGTTGTAATAAGTCCCACAGGTTACTGAGGTTCTCTTTGCTTTGAACCGTCTGTTTTCTCTTTGCTGTTGACACTGGGTAAATGCTTATTGCCTTATCTTTCAATCCCTCCTTCTTTGCTGTGTTTGTTCCTGCCACAAAGTCTGCCTACTGAACATGCTCCTGTTAGTTGTGCTTCTGGGTTCTAAATCTTCCTGTGGTTTCATCTCGCTTTCTATTTCTTCCGTAAAACTATTGATATTTTTATTTGTTTCGAGCATTTTTGTCATTGTGTGTTGAAATGGTTTTTTATTTTCCTTCTCTCTGCTTTAAAGCCCATCAGTTTACCAGCCTGTCACTCCTGTGTTAGCACCAATTGGTAATATTTCTTTTTAAGAACTCAGTTGATATTTTTTCTGGTTCTTGGTACGACCGGTGACTTTTTTTCCCCAATGGAAGCATTTCAGATGATATAATAAGATTTGTTTTTTGACAGTACTGTGCTATATAGCCCAGACTGGCTTTGAACTCTCAAAGCCAGTTTTAACCTTCAGGATTATAGACATGTGTTATCATGCCCAGTGTAAGGCTCTGGATCTTATTTATAACTGCTTTTGTTGGCTTGGGCCGACACTGCTCCCAAAGTTGAAAAGGGAGATTTTTATCCTTATTACTGACATTTCATTTCCTCCATAGCCTAAGACCTGGGCTGGGAGCCACTATGTACTATCTCCCTAGATTAGGTGTTTTGGGTTCCCAGGTGGTCTCCACTTATATTATCTTGCTCCCATTGGCTAAGAGCAACAGCCCATACTCTGTACAAGGCTTCTCCTGATAGCACCCAAACAGGATGCTTATATTTTTCTACTGATGTTCCTCATGCAGTGCCGTCAGGGTCTCTGTGTGGTGGAGAGGTTTCTTGCTGAGGGGGAGGGAATGAGATTCTCTCTATACTAGGCTTTTTCTTGAGGATGCTAAGGTACCTTTGTATATCATGGCGGAGAAAGAAGTGGATGTTCCCAGCTCTATCACTGTCATTTTAAACCAACTTTGATTTCATATAAATGTAAGATTCAGGCAGGTAAACACAAGGCCATGTGTTCATTGTTGTCATTTCAAGATCCATGTTGTCAATCTCCGTGCTTTAAATGCTGCGTCATTATGATTTCATCTTTAATGTGGTTATTGTTATATTTGAATTTAGTTTCCATTGATTTGTCTTTTTCTATACCAATACCATGCAGTTTTTAATTACTATTGCTTTATAGTAAAACTTTAGGTCAGGGATGGTGATACCGTCAGAAGTTTTCCTACTGTTCAGGATTGTTTTGGCTATCCTGGGTTTTTTGTTTTTTTTCATATCAAGTTGAGAATTGTTCTTTCAAGACCTGTGAAGAATTATATTGGAATTCTGATGGGGATTGTGGTGAATCTATAGATTGCTTTTGGTATGATAGCTATTTTCACTATGTGATGATGTCTTTGATCTGTTCTTGGATTCAGTTTGTGAGTATTTTCTTGAGTATTTTGCATCAATGTTCATTAGGAAAATTGGTCTGAAATTCTCTTTCTTTGTTGAGTCTTTGTGTGGTTTAGGAAATAGTGATTGTGGCTTCATAGAATAAATTTTGGCAGAATGCCTTAATTTCTATTTTGTGGAATACTTTAAGGAGTATTGGCATTAGCTCTTCTTTGAAACTCTGGTAGAATTCTACACTAAAACCATCTTGCTGTGGGCTTTTTTTTGGTTGGGAGATTTTTAATGACTGCTTGTATCCTTGGGAGTTATAAGACTATTCAGGTGGTTTACCTAATCTTGATTTAGCTTTGGTTATTGGTATTGTCTTGAAAAGTGTCCATTTCATTTAGATTTTCAAGTTTTGTGGAGTATAGACTTTTCAGCTTGGCCACTGGTTTTAATTTGTTTTTTTTTCCCCCCAGTATTTCTTCCCTGCATCCTCACAGGGGGTAATTGTGAACTTTTATGTCATTTAGGCACAGTATTGACTTAATTATTTCACTTAAAACCTAAAAAAGTAATTTCCCTAGAGTATACAATAATATCTTCAATTAATCATGGTGTACTTTCAGACAAAATTATACCACCATCAGTATAAGATAAAACATAAATGATAGAAGAAAATATCCCCTGTCTACAGAAAGAGATGCCTGTAAACATACAAGAAGCTTAAAGAACACCAAATAGATTGGACCAGAAAAGACAATCTGCCCACCACATAATAATCAAAACACAAAATCTACAGAAAAAAGAATGTAAAAGCTGTAAGGAAAAAGGCCCAGTAACATACAAAGGCAGACCTATCAGAATTATATTCAACTTCTCAAATTATATTCAACTTCTCAAAAGAGACTCTAAGAGCTAGAGGGCCTTGACAAATGTGTTACAGCCTCTAAGAAACCACAGATGTCTACCTAGACCACCTAGCAAAACTCTCAAAAAAAAAAAAAAAAAAAAAAAGAAAATGAGATATTCCAAAACAGAATCAAATTTAAACAATATCTATCCATAAATGTAATCTTACATAAAATGCTAGAAGGAAAAACTCCAACCAAAGGAGAAGAGAAACTAAGATACAGCCTTGAATGCATTGGCATAGGAGAATTTCCTGAACAGAGCACCAATGGCTCAGTCACTAAGGTCATGAATTAATAAATGGGACTTCATGAAACTGAAAAGCTGCTGTAAAGTAAAGGACAAAATGGCAGCCCACAGATTGGGAAAATATCTTCATTAACCCTTCATCCAACAGAGGGCTAATATCTAAAATACATAAAGACTCCAAACAACAACAACAACAACAACAAAAACCAAAACAAACAAAAAACCAAACCAAACCAAAACAAAAACAAAAACCCAAAAATGAAATAACCCAATAAAAAAAATGGGTATAGAACTAAAGAGAGAATTCTCAACAGGGGAATCCTGAATGACTGAGAAGCATTTAAAGAAATGTTCAACATCCTTAGCCATCAGGAAAATGAAATCAAAACAACCCTGAGATTTCACCTTACACCAATCAGAATGGCTAAGATAAAAAACTCAAGGGACAGCACATGCTAGAAAGGATGCGGTAAAAGAGGAACACTCCATTGCTGTTGGGATTGCAAACTTGTACAACCCCTCTGGAAATCAATCTGGCACTTTCTCAGAAAATTGAAAATAATTCTGTCTGAAGACCCAGCCATACTGATGCTCCTGGGCATATACCCAAATGCTATTACAGCATACCCCAAGGACATGTGCTCCATTATGTTCATAGTAGCTTTATTTATAATAGCTAGAAACTGGAAACAACCCAAATGTCCCTCGACTGAAGACTGGATAAAGAACATGTGGTACATTTATACAATGAAATACTATTCAACTATTAAAAACAAAGGCATCATGAATTTTTCAGGCAAATGGATGAATATCATTCTGAGTTAGGTAACCCAGACCCAAAAGGACATGCATCATATGTACTCACTTATAAGTAGATATTAGCCATAAAATACAGGTACCCATGCTATACTCCACAGACCCAAAGAAGCTAAATGCGACCTTAGTCGAAATGCCCAAACAGTGGGGATATTGAAACTGAAGAGACCACCTCTAGCAGCCAGACAGGATCCCCCAGTGGAGGGATGGTTATACCAACCCACCTACAAAGATTTTGACCCCAAATTAGTCCTGTTTAAAAGGAATGCAGGGACAGAGATAGAACAGAGACTGAAGGAATGGCCAACCAGTGACCAGCCCATTTTGAGAGTCATCCCATGGACAGGCACTAATCCCTCACACTGTGAATGATGCTATTTTGTACTTGCAGGCAGGAGCCTAACAGAGCAGCCCTCTGAGAGGCTCTACCCAGAAGCTGACTGACACAGATGCAGATACCTACAAACTTTGGACAGAGGTCAGGGACCCTTATGGAAGAGTTAGGGGGAGAATTGAAGGTCCTCAAGGAGATGTCAATTCCAAGGAAGGGACAAGCAGTGTCAACTAACTTGGACCTCTGGGAGCTTCAAGAGTCTGAGCCATCAACCAAAGAGCATTCATGGGCTGGTTCGAGGCCCCCAGCACATACATAGCAAAAGACTGCCATGTCAGGCCTCAGTGAGAGAGGATGCTTTTAATCATGTAGGACCTGATGTCCCAGGGTGGGGGGATATGGGGGGCTCCCTCTCAGAGGCAAAGGGGAGGGGGATGGAGGAGGAACTCTACAAGGGGAGACTGAGGGGGACAGCATTTTGGGATGGAAAGAAAGAGGAGAGAAAGAGAGAAAGAGAGAAGAGAGAAAGAGAGAAGAGGAAAGATCCTCATTGCTGAAAATTACAAACCCAAGGATCTGTAATTCACGAATGCTTGTTTTGTAGCTCACTTGATACATTTTATTGATCTTGAAAGCAATAAAAGAAAAAATCTTTGTAAAAAACCAAAACCAAACAAAACCCTTACAACACACTTTTAATCCCAATACTTGGGAGGCAGAGGCAGATAGCTTTCTGTGAGTTTAAGGCTAGCCTAGTTAACATAATGAGTCCCAGACTAGCCAAGTTACATAGTAAGACCCTGTCTCAAAAACAAATAAATCAATAAGAAACCTTACAACAATATTTGACAGTTCTCCTACCCATATTTCATATATTTTACATAAAAAAAATATATTATTTTCTCTCCTCCCTCTTTCCCCCCCCTCCCCTTTCTTTTCTTGTTGACTCTATTGCCAAGGTTCTTTTTTCAGTTCCAGAATTTCCATTTGATTCTGACAGCTACAGCTCTTTCTGATTATCTCTCAGCAAGTCTTGAATCTGGTTTATTGTTGCCACAAGAGTCCCTAATTGCTGGTTCAGATGTCTGTTCAACCCTGCACCACCACACTCTTCTCTGCTCCTGATCTCTGGGATACTGCTTTTTCATGCTTCTTTGTATGCCTTTGTAATTTTTTGTTGAAAAGCTGACATCTTGTGAAGGACACTAGGGGCTGAAGTAGAGGTTTTTCATTCCTAAAAACAAGAGACTTTCCTTCTGCTAAGACTTTAAAGTACATTTTGGGTTAATCTTGCTTTAGATTGGCTTGGATTTGAGTTTGTGGTTGTTATGGTTATACTTAATGGCTCACAGACTTCATGGGGGCCTCTGTAATGATCCATCATACTGTTTTAGAGACATGCCCAGATATTCTATCATGAGTAGGCCCTTGGTGCTTGGTTTCCCTATATTTGAAAAGTCCTCCATAATAAAATCTCAATAAAGGACATAAATGAAAGGAACAAATACTAATTAAAGACTTCAAGTTTCCATGGCAAGAATTTGTGTTTTGGGTGTGGGCTGCTTTGTCAGAGGACACTTTTCAAAGTATGGCACTTAATAGCCTGAGGTCTTCATGTGCCATGAGCCTGGGATGTTTGCTTCTTGCAACATGTGTCCACATTTGAGAACCTACCCATGGGTAGAGAACACTCGTTTGGTCTTATCAAGCTCCATCTTGGCACTGTATCTCTGAGCCTTTGTGTGTGACCTTTTTCATGCTAACTTTCCTCCCTAGTATGTACTCCTAGCCTAGGTGCACCAGGCCGTGTTTTGCACTTCATCACTTCATGTTACTATTTTTGACTTGGACCTGTGGGGAAGGGTATCAGTGGTTCAATGCACACCTGTGTCTGTAGTATGTGGAGGGAGGGGACTGGTGGTACTTGTGGCTTCCAGTCTTTTAGATGTGTGTTCAATGGAAGGTGTAAATAAAGATGCTGGAAGAGTGCAAGACACTTCCATTTCTGGACCTAGAGACTTGGCCAGCTAACACAACTCTTCTGTCACTTGCATTCTATTTTACAGAGTCTGCTTCAGGTGAGCCAGTTTCTGGGTCTCCTCTTTCCTGCAGGCATATACTCTCCTCAGACTCTAGCCCAGTCGGCTTCTATGAGCACTCAGTACTTCAGTTATATTCTCTCATTTGGTCATTGTTGCAGGGGTGGAGTGAGCTTTCCTATCTACCTTCTTGATAGGAAATCAAAACGCTGGAACATTATTTTTTAAAGTTTCTAAGAATAACTTATTTTCAAACTATGTCTAGCCAAACCACTGTCCAAATATGAGTACAGAATAGATTTCTTGGAGACACAAGGCTTTGTCTGTCTTTTGGAGATTTCAACTGAAAGCAATTTTGGCTGAAATATTTAATGCCAACAGAGAGCTAATTCAGAATATATCAATGTAAATGAAATGGAAATAAATGCCTATGTGTTATTGTTGTTTTCCTTTTCTTATTCAGGACAATGTTTTCATGATGACTTATAGTAAAACTTCTAGGCTAATATAAATATTTTATACGTTGGGAAGGATTCCAAAGTCTACAAGAATGAGGTAAAAGTTTTGTTGAATTAAGAGTAAATACTATTATTTAAGAGGTAGGAATAGATTGAAATATGGAAAGGGTGAGATCAACAAAAGGTAAACTTTGTAGAAGGAACAAGTTTGATCATATCAATATTACAATAAATATAATAGACCAATCTCCCATTTACAAGACCAATGTAAATGGAACTAGGAAATGTCCCTGTGTAGCTGTAGAATTTTTCTTTTAGTTCATTTTTTTTTTCTGGTAGGAAGTTTTCTTCCTAGCCAAACTTTATGGAATACATAAGCTTCTTAGCATCACACTTTTCATCCAAAGTTATATGGGGAAGATTTATATTTATACTCATCAAACCAAACTCAATTTTTAGCAAAGAGATTTCAGAGAAAATAAGTTATTTTCTAAACACAATTGTTGAAATCGTGTGTAGTGGTTTTTGAAGGCTTGACAAGTGTTAGCAAGGATGATGTTCACTTTGGATACTGCTGAAAGGCATCTCAGAACTCTACTTGTCTGAGCAATCCCATGTCACTGTGCACTTTTACTGATCATGCTTCTGCAGGGCTGTTCATTCTTAGCTTAGTGTTGGAATATATGTGCTCCAGAAAGTTGACAAGTGTTTAAAGAAATTATGGGAAGAAGCAAAAAAGAATAAGAAGATGGATTGAATGGTGGAGATACTACTGCAAATGAGGAAATGTTTTGTTAACAGCCATGCTGATTACTGGTGATTCAGAGGAGATGTTTTAAGTGTTTTTGCAAACTAACTAGTTTGTGACTAGAAAACAGGCATTTTACTGTGCATATTTATGTTTTGAGGAACTAGATTAGAGGGTTGTGATTGGTATGTAGTGCCTTACTGGAAAAAAAATGAATATAGATTAGGCTTCTGATTCCTGGCTGCACACAAAATGTTGTAATTGTCAAGAACCAATATAAATATGCTGGGAAGATGGCTCAGTGGTTAAGAGCACTTGCTGCTATTGCAGAGGACTTGAGGTCAGCTCCCAGCACCCACATCTGATGACTCACAACTGCATGTAACTATAGCTCTGGGGAATCCAGCACCCTCTTCTGGCCTCCAAAGGCACCAGCACGCGCGCGCGCGCACACACACACACACACACACACACACACACACACACACACACACACTAAACATTTAAAATAATGAGCCAGGAGAAGATCTCAAGTGCCAGATGCCTTTGTATGAGATAATGCAGAGGGCCCAGACAGTGAGAGGATTTAAGAAGGGTTTAATATATTTGCAGGGATAAAGGAGATCTCTGAAGAGTAAAACAGTGGCCCCCTCAGTAAGAGCATAGATATGTATATAATTCAAAGAGCCTATGAAAGTCTTTGAAGTGAAAATTGATAAAACCTCAGTAAGAATTTGGAAAGCCCATCTTCATTATGGGAAATTTCTGCAAATAGTTATTCATAATTCATAGATGTGATGGGTCCAAAGCAACAAGTACATAAGAGATTTTAGCGGCACTGAGTTTTGAAATGACACATTCCTGTCTTCTCCCATTCCATTTTCCAATGCTTATTTTGCTTATGTTTGAATTTTCTCTGAGTCTTTCACCATCACTTCCTTATCTGACTAGAAAGTTCATCCCCAAGATGTGCCTCAATCTTTCATCTATTTTAGGCTTCTACTTATGGATAGAAATTTACTCTCCTACTGAACCACACAAAAAGACTGTTTTGCGCATGCATGTGGAATGGTTTAATTGGAGAATGATGGGACAGTCTGAGTTCATGTTTTAGATGTCCATGTATTCAAAGTGCTGTTTGTTGAATAGGATACTGTATCCTCTGTGAACTGGCACCTGTGCCAAAGTCGAGTGGCTAAAACATAAGAAGTTATTTTTGGACTCCCACTTCCATTCCATTGATTTATATTTTTATCTCCATGCTGCCTTGATAACTATAGCATTACAGTAAGTTTCACTATCCGGAAGTGTGAGTACTCCAAATTTGTCATTTAAAAGCACTGTTTAGAATTTTGAATTTTCATACAAAATGTGCAATCTGCTCATCAATTTCGGGAACCTAAGTGGTGTTGAGCTGGCACTAGTTAGCAGGAACAATACCATTCACTCACTGCCATTTATCCTGGCCTAATGTCTGTCCTCCAGGGACTTGATATTTCTCACCTTTCTCAGAGGATTCTTCCTTTTCTCTCCTTCCTCTTCTCTCATTTTTTTTTTTTTTTGGTCCATGGAGAGCATTTACTTTTTTACCTACTACACTTTATAAAGTTAAGTTTTGCAGGAAATTTCAGGCAGTTTCCTGTGCTTTCATTTATTGTTTCTTTTCTATATCTCAGTGTCAGCCATTTACAAAGTCAATCACCATGTTTGCCAACCTTGGTGCAGGCACCAAATTAAAATTGTTGAACATAGCAGAAGCCTGAACCCCAGCGTCTCTAAAAGGTCTCAATGTCTCCAGGTGACCCCCTAAATCTTGACTTTATTAAAACATGGGATGGTTTGCTGGTTCCACAGTTGCTTCATTGGGAATTTGGGGAACTGTTGAGCATAGGAGAGAGCAGGGCTGTGGGCCAAGCTGAGGTCTCTCAGGGGAGTGTTTTTCTTGCAGTGTGGGAGAGGATGCTCTTTGATGGAGAGTGAATTCAGGGATAAAGGGCCACTTGAAGGGCTTATTCTTCCTGGAAATTCGCAGGACAGTGGAGCTATAAAGATGTGCTTCCTCCTGCGAGTGGGAGGGAGAGTCAGATATCAGGACAGAAGAAAGGCCTCATGCCACAGGTCTGGAAAAAAAAAGCTCCCAGGAGACTCCTGCAGTCTTTTTGTAGTTGAAATTCTATTAAAGGGATGAGATTTAAGAAGGAAAAATGACCCATCAATAAAGGACAGGATAAAATTAATGCAAACTCTCTGCTACTTGGGATTCTGGTACACTTGGCTAAGGGTGTTCAGCAAGGAAACAAGCCTGGTGGACAGTTAGGAACTGACCACTGATAAGGATGTGGTGATGCAAGAAAGAGTGCAAGACCTTGCACCTGGGAGCCATCTGATTTCCTTCTGTGTGGCCCCTTTCCTTTCTCGTATGCAGCCCAGTGGGAATGGGATGCCAAATGGGTGCTCCCTACCTACTGGGAACCTGCGGTGGGGCAGGAGAGGAGCCTGGCTCCCTGTTAGCAGTGGCTATTTAAAGTAGGACACCGGGATATGCTCATCTGTGAGGGACACCTTTGTCTGACCAGCTTCCCATCTACCTCCATAGGCTGACATGCTCTCTAGCCCCTCCCTCAGAGCTCCCCTTCTGAA
Organism: Mastomys natalensis; assembly: GCA_021653895.1. NCBI lineage: Eukaryota > Metazoa > Chordata > Mammalia > Rodentia > Muridae > Mastomys > Mastomys natalensis. Next base: position 60,100 of record JAJTUV010001389.1, read on the forward strand.
TTCTACTGGGCTTCTTTGAAATTCTAGAGATCCACAGACCTGGAGCCAGTGTGGGCCGTTCTAACCATTCCTTCTATTTACCCCTGGCTCTCTCGCCTGTCTTCTAGGGATATTTCTGGAATATGTAATATATTGTGAAGACTTCGATGATTTTTGGAAAAGATCGCTTAGCTAACCTTGGGGATTGGAACCTATCTGTGAGCTGTTCCTACGAGAGTAGCCTCCTCTCACAGTTTCATTCCATGTACCCTCCCCTATTGACTGGCCAGTCTGGTCCAGAAAGGCAGGAAAACACACAGAGGCACACAACCCTGGGCAGCTAATTAATGATTTTGCCTGTTTGAGATGGAAATGGCAGAACAACCCTTTAAAAACAAAACAACACTTTTTAAAGGAACCCATCTAACACATTTTTATAAGGCAAACCTATGAGGCTTGGTAGCAGGCAGCAGGCCCAAGAGAAGGCCAGAACCACTTCACATTTGCATAGATACTTTTAATAGGGATTGAGAAAAATGAATACCCACTACAAATAATTAGAATATTTTAATGATTCCCCTTCAGGGTTTTGATTTTGTAAAATAAACACATAACAGACACAACACCAGTGCTGTTAGGTAGCAAGGATTCTGGCAGAACCAATTATTCTCACCTCAACGTGCATTGTCTGTTTCCACATACCACAGGAATGGAGGAAGACATCAGAAACTCAGAGTTCATTCTAGTGTATTCACCACTAGACATGTCTGTCCTCTTCTGTGTCTAGCCTGCCTTCCCCCAGTCCTCCCAAGCCTCAAAAAAGGCTGGGAGAACTGGGTGTGGCAAGAATATATATATATAGAGAGGTAGAGCCTGCCAGAGGTCTTGGAGACCTTCCATCTGATTTCTAGGTAGTGTGAGCATGAAAATTCATGAGGCAGAGGCAGAGAAAAGGAGGAAAGCAGGGGTAAAGTGGAGGTTCAGGGGAGGGAAGGGATGGAGAAAAGGAGGAGGGATTAAGAGGACATATGAAAGAAGAGAATTATCTCAATTTATTCTTGAATGTAGAAGTTGCCGAGTCTCACTTCGCAGCTTGTACAAATGCAGTCTTAGCATTTTGGAGCGGAGTTTACACCACAGCATTTCCCATTTTTTCCATATGTAGCTGTGCTCTGGTTGTTACCGTGTGTATATATTTTATCTTTCAAACCCCATGCCAGTGCTGTTCTGGGTAGAATGACGTGTCTGACAAGTAAATGTCTGAATTTGTAGCTGTCCCTGTCCCAGCCTTATTCTTTATGACTCCCCAACCCACCCATCCTCAGAGCCTCCTGCTCATCTTAGTGTCCCAAATCTTTTTGTCTTTAGATTTTTCTCCTTCTCCATGTACTTAGTCTTCAAGTCTTTTTATTTTTTTAAAATTGCATCCTTATTGTTTCTGCTTCTGCCATTTTTGTTCTGGCTTTGTTGCCCTGATTGTGGGTTACTGAATTGCCTTGCTGCATTCTGTCTTCTGCTATTCTCTGTGCCTGCTACCTGTTTTAATCCAATGGGAGCATATTGTCACAGGGAAGTCCTCTGCTTAGAAGCAGGTACCTTCAGTCTCCACCCTGTTCCAACACTGTAGGATGGTTTCTAGTGTGTAGCCCACCTCATCCCAGGGGGTGTTGATTCACACTCCCACTGCAAATACCACTGACTGCTTCAGAGCTTGAGCTTGGAAAAGGTTGCCTTTACTCTCTGTCCTTCTGCCCATGCAGAGGGAGCAGCTAATGGTCCTCTTGCATCAAGAGGTGGGTGTCGCTCAGTGGTAGACTCTTGCCTGCCATGCATTAGTCCATGGCTGCGGGACTATAGACTAAATCTGATGCTATGATCTTATTTATCTGGATGTCAGTGTCACCTTTCATTTGTATATTGAGATCTGATTAGACGTGTGCATGTAACTGGATCATAACATAGAACCTTTCCTGATAAAAGCCAGTTACTGCCCCATCCCCACCACTTTGTGAGGTGGCAAGAAGAAAGCCTCTTCTATAAGTCAAATGTCACAACTTGATCCTGAACTTCCAGGCTTTCAGAATTCTGATATAAAAATGCTAGTTTGTGATATCCCAATAGAACCCCTCAAATGACTAAAGTGATTAGTTAAACATCCAGGCCACAGAATCCTCTGAGCTTATGGCATGAATTACTCTGGGACATATTTATTCTCATACATACAGGCCTTCTCATTCTGTACACCTGTATACCTACTGTGAGAAGCGATCACATTAGCCAATATAGATATCAACTGCCTCACGGTACTGTGAAGTCCACTTTTGGTGCTGTAATGTCAATTGCTACATGTTTGCTTCTGGTTTAGAGCACCCATGGATGCAGTTTATTAGGTGCAGGTACAGAGTTGCTTGAGTACAAAGGAAGCCAATAATCCAACTTCTACATTTTTACCTCCGTCAGGTTTAGCAGCAAGTTCAACTTTCAAACTCAATTTCTTTGTGAGTAAAATGTGAGTGCTTATATAACAAGATTCTTGCAACAAAATATATCCTACGAGGCATGCTCCTTGATCATGCTTTATACATTGAAGTTTATCAATGGATCTTCGTTCCTCTTCCTTCTGATGACAACAGCTGTTTTCACAGGTGGCATCTACTACCAACCACTCCCTACTTACTACCTTCATAGTATCGTCTGTCAGGGAGGAGAGGTGCTCACAGGAGCCCCAAGTTCCAGACTTCCAGCTTTACTTAGAGGTGCACTGGTCTCTCTGGACCTTACTCCTTGGTTGGAACACACAGTTGTGAAGTGTTGCAGGAAGCAGGCTCTGCCTCAGTGTGTTCCTCAGTTGGGTTGCAGATGAGTATGCTGTTGTGTTCCTGGTCTCTTCAGTACTTTCCTTGCCCACTCCTTCACCCAGAAATCACCTAACAAACAGGAGGGTCAACCTGAGCATGTGCCAAGGTGAAGGAGGCAATGCAAGCTGGCTGTGGCACCAGGGAAGAGATCATGAAAGGCTGTGTAGATATCACTGAGGAAGAGGTGGGGGGAAAAGGCTTTGCCCATGCTCCTGTGCTGTTGGGTCTATGTAGCTGTCTGTGTCTGCTGTTCCTTCCCTGTTGCTGCTTTCTCCTGCCCTTGTGAATCTCTACCATTGTTCTAGTTTCATTCTTGGTGAGGGCCTCTGTTTCCATGTGCGTTTCCACCTGCACCCCAGTTTCCTAAATAATTACTTTGAGACTTAATTACATATGAATAAATGCCTAGGCCATAACTTGGGCTTGTTCCCTGACTAGTTCATAACCTAATTAATTAACCCATTTATTCTATTCTATGAGTACTTGTGGCTGGTCACCTCTTCTCAGTTTCATGGATCTATTGAATCTCCTCCCATGCCTGGCTCAATCCCAGAGTTCTCTCTCCCTACTGGAACTCCTACCTCCTATTTCCTGCCTCAGTTCATTGTCCAATCAGCTTTTTATTGGCAGGTGATGCTTCTATACAGTACACAAGAGATTCTCTCTACAGGGCTCTGCTGGGCCAAGAATCCCTTTCAGGTCCCTGTATGATTTTAAGAAGGAGCTAGCAAGGAGTGTGCGAAATATGTGTAAGGAAAGTGGCAAGGAGTGCTGAAAGCCACAGTAAATAAGTGAAAAGAGGCAGGAGAAAGGAAAGAGGCAGGGGAGGAGAGACAGGGAGAAGGGCAAAGGAGGATCTAGGAGAGGAGAGACAGGGAGGAGGGCAAAGGAGGACTCTAGGAGAGGAGAGACAGGGAGGAGGGCAAAGGAGGACTCTAGAGGAGAGGAGAGGAAGACAGCGGAGGAGGGCAAAGGAGGACTCTAGGAGAGGAGAGACAGGGAGGAGGGCAAAGGAGGACTCTAGGAGAGGAGAGACAGGGAGGAGGGCAAAGGAGGACTCTAGGAGAGGAGAGACAGGGAGGAGGGCAAAGGAGGATTCTAGGAGAGGAGAGACAGGGAGGAGGGGAAAGGAAGACTCTGGAAGAGAAATGGAGGAAGGGGGTGAGTGAAAATAGGAGTGGTAGGAAAAAAATCCGGGGAGATGGAGAGACTTACTAGATTGTTTTGGTGTGTATGTGTACATACATGTGCCCATGTACATACATGAGTGTATACATGTGTATAAATGCATGGGGAGGCCAGAGGTTCACTATGTTTTTTGAATACTTTAAAGGGTATTAGTTGCAGTTCTTCTCTGAAAGTCTGGTGTCTGCTTGTAAACTCCTAAGGCCTGGACTTTTTTTTTCTTTCTTTTTTTTTTTTTTTTTACATTTTATTTTATTTTTATTTTTATTTTATGTTCATTAGTGTTTTACCTGCACGTATGTCTATGAGAGGGTGGTAGGTCTTCTGGAACTGGAGTTTCAGACAGTTATAAACTGTCATGTGGGTGTTGGAAATTGAGCCCAGGTCCTCTGCAAGAGCAGTCAGTGCTCTTAGCCCCTGAGCCATCTCTCCAATCCCTGGACATTTTAGGAATTGGAAGGCTTTTTTAATAACTGTTTTAATTGCCTTATTTGCACTGGTCTGGTTAAGTTGTTGATCTCTTCTTGGTTTGACTCTGATTGTTTGGATAAATCTGGAAATTCTTCCAATTCTTTTAGATTTTTCTAACTTAGTGGAGCATGGATTTTTAAAGTACTCCCTTAAAATATTCTGAATGTTTTTGGTGTCTAGCGTTTCCTGATTATCTCCAATTCTGTTAAATTTGGTTCTTTTCTTCTTCTTTTTGGTTAGTTGGACTAAGGGTCTGTCAATCTTATTTATCTTCTCTAATGACCAGCTCCTAGATGTGTTGATTCTTTGTATTGTCTTCTTTGTTTATATTTTTATTAATTTCTGCTTCAATTTTTATAATTTCTTGTGATCTACTCAATTTGGGCTTGGTTTTGTTCTTGTTTTTTTCAAATCCTTTCATGGCATCATTAAGTTATTTATTTGTGCTCTTTCTGATGTGTTAATGCTAGTGCTTAGACCTATAAGTTTCCCTCTTATGATTGTTTATTTTTCACATGTCTCAGAGGTTTTGTTTTGTTGTGTTTTTATTTTCATTTAATTCTTGATTTAAAAAATATTTGATTTCCTTTGGTCCATTCATCATTGAGCAATGTGTTGTTTTATCTCCATAAGTTTGTGTAATTGCTAGAGATTCATTTACTGTCCATCTTAAGCTTTATTGAACTGGGCTCAGATAGGATGCATCGAGTTATTTCAAGTTTCCTGAATTTGTTAAAATTTGTCTTGTGTTGCTAGATGTGGTCTATTTTATAGAAACATTTTATGGCTGTTGAGTATATTGTATATTCTTTGGCCTTTGGGTGAAATATTTTGTTAGGATATCTATTAGGTCCATTTGAGATATGTCACTTCATTTTTGATATTTTTCTGTTTGTTTTTGCTAAGATGACAAAGTTATTTGATAAAGTGAAGAATTGAAACCAAATATTATTACTAAGTTGGAGTTAATCCTTGCCTTTAATTCCTGTACTATGCTTTTTATGAAAGAGTATGGGCCAGCGTGTGGTGCGTGTAGATTTAAGAGTGTAATGTCTTCTTGGATAATTTTGTACTTAATTAGAATGAAGTGTCCTTTATTATCTCCTCTGGTTAACTTTAGTAAGTCTGTTTTGTTGTACTTTTCCATCCTTTCACATTTTGAAGGTGAGTTTATTGTACTCAATAGGAAGATAGACTTTTGTCTCTTCATCTATTCAACCTGTGATGATGACAACACCCATGACGATGATTGATTTGAGGCCATTAATAATTAAAGTTTTTATTGAAAGCTGTACTTTGATTATATTTGTTTGCTATTTTGTGTACATCTATTTTGTGTCCTTTTAATTGTAGCTTCATTTTTTCTTCTATAGTCTCTTGATATTTTTATTCCTCTCTCCTTCAACTATAGCCAATAGTTTTGATGGCTACACCAGTCTGTGTTGCCATCCATGGGCTTTTAGAAAGTGAAGCACATTGCCCAGACCCTTCTAGCTTTTAAAGTTCCCATTGAAAACTGGCTGTTATTTTGATGGTTTTATTTATATGTGATTTTTGGTTTTTCTCTTCCAGCTTTCAGTACACTGTCTTTGTTCTACATATTCAGTATTTTGACTATAATATGTTGTTGGGGGATTTATATGTCTGTTTGAGTGTGAATACATGTATGTGAGTGTAGGTGCCCAGTGGGGTTGGGGACCAGAAGCATTGACTCTCCTGGGACTGAAGTTACATGTGGTTGGGAGCTACTTAGTTCTGTATGATAAGTGTATGCACTTCGATCCTCTGAGCCACCTCTCCAGCTGTTTACCTTATTTGCAAAGATAAGTACTTGCCCTGACCCAGAGGCTAGCTGGTTCTCTAGGGCTAGCTGTCCACCAAGCTCTAGGGATCTACAATTTTTACACCTTTACTCTCAGCCTGAGGTTACAGATAAACTTCTGTTCCTAGCTTTTCCTTTCCTTTATTTTCTTTGTTGAACTCCTTCCTTCTCCCCCTTCCCCTCTTCCTCCATTCCTCTTCCTTCTCTTCCCTTTCTCCCCGCCTTCTTCCTTTGTGAACACAGGGGAACCAAACTCTGGTCCTCATGTTTGGTCAGAAAATACTTTACTGAACAAGCCATCTCCCTAGTCCAAGAGGGGCTCCTTAAACACTTCTTTTACATTTCTGGGGATCACTGTGGGCCTTATGAATGCTGGGTAAGCATTGCACCACTGAGCCATATGCCAGCCTAAGAAGAGAACTTTCTGCCCCCATTATACACTCTCAAGGGTCTCAAGATGGATTGGAACCAGATGCTAGGATGCTGATGGTACAGAGATTTGCTTCTCTCTCAGAGGTCTCAGATCATGCAATTTCTCAACAGAATTCTGTTTCCAGGAATCTTGTGCCTAAAGTACAAGGGTTCTAATGAAGATAGTCAATGTACCTCTTGGTGTTGTGGGTACCTAAGGTGTTGTGGGTTTGGAGCTGGGGAGGTCATTGGTGTTTCTGCACCATTCCTGGTGTAGAAACAGCTGACTTAAAAGGAAGGACCTGGAGTCCAAAACTGAAATGACGGCAGGAGCATGTGAGGTTCTACATGTGGCCACCAGGATGCCGGATGAGGCAGACAGCCCTTCTCTTCTGGACCTTCTACAGTTCCTTAGTTCACCAAAGCCTTGCCCTGAACCCCTTCCTGTCAATTCTGGAGACATTTGAATAATGAATTCTGTTTAAGACTGAAAACCTCGAAGTTCCATCTGTAACAAGACTCGAAATAATTACAGCTGATGATTGCCTAGTACTCTCAGCCAGAAAAAACAGAACAGCTTTTGGCCGCCAGCAATTACAAGCAGCACCGGCTTTAGCACAGACAGAACTTTTAAATGAATACATGAATACATTGCTGAAGATCAGAAGGCAAGAGAGTGGGGAGATGGGGGTGGGGTGGGGAAATGAGTTGGCAAAAACTGAGTGACTTCACTCACTACAGGAGGGAAGAACAGAGATGGAGAGAGAGAGAGAGAGAGAGAGAGAGAGAGAGAGAGAGAGATCCACCCCAAACTTTTGCTCATTATATTTTAACTTTCGATAATGGCAGAAAGAGTTGGCTTACAATGGCATCTTAGAGGCTCTATAAATCTATATTTTAGGACATTTTTCTAATGGTTAGGTTGCACTATAACCAAGAGGGACAGTGAGGCCATTTGTTTGCCATAAAAATGGTTTGGTGTTTCATAGAGACCTGAGCTCAAGTGCAATTCACCACAATGGCTCTGTTGCTTTGTTAGCCACTCCAGTACTGAGCCCCACTCAGGTTCTCGGCTGTGAATCCCTTCCCAGCTATTCTCATGGGAACTATGTAGGTCAACTTCTATGACGTGGTTGTACTGCTGCCTGGAATAAAGTCTTCCGTTAGAGAACTTCTGTCTCCAAAGAACCTGTGTTTCTTCTCTGTTGGTTTCCCCACCTCTACCTTGAGTCCTCTCACATTGGTTGAACCTGTTTGACCTTTCCATTGATTGAAAGGAAGCAGAGTATTCATGACTCTTTCAAACAATGACCACCAGTATATCAATCAGGACTCCTTGGAGAGACAGATTGATGATATATGTTTATAGCTATATAAGAGGTAATTTATTAAGGGATGTGGCTCACATGATTATGATGGCTAAGTCCCATGACAGGGATCTGCAAGCTAGAGACCTGGGAATTCTGGAAGCCTGGCTCAGAAAAACCAAAAGTTTAAGAACCTCAGTTACTATGATAATACACTGAGCAAAACCAAATTGGGGGATCAAGGGCTTTATTTTCTTACAGGTTACAGTTCATCACCAAGGGAACCAGGAAACCTGGAGGCAGGGGCTGAAGCAGAGACTGTGGAGGAAAGCTACTTACTTGGCTTGCTTTCCATGGACTCTGCTCCTTTTTGTACAAAGCCCAGGTGCACCTGCCTAGGAATATCACTACTCTCAGTGATATTCCTGTTAATTAACCTCCTATATTAATTAGCAATTAAAACAATGCTTCCCTGGATATGCCATAGGCCAACTGGTCGAGGCAGTTGTCTAATTTGGTTCCCATTCCCCAGATGACTTTAGTTTGTGTCAAGGTGACAAAAACTAGCCAAATGTAATGCTTATTGTCAAAAGTGAAGAGCAAGGGGTTGGGATGGGAAGCCACTGATATAGTTATGAAATCCAAATGTGCCTGAAGTTCTGCTGTCCAAGGCAGCAGAGAAAGGTCTATCTGGCTCTTACAGATCAGTTCACATTCTATATTTGGTTTATTCCTACTGATTGGATGATACTCTTCCATACAGAGTCCCAATTTCTCCACTCAGCTCACACACACCTGTCTTCCCTGGTGAGGCACTAAAATAATCTTCATCGCTTTCCTAGATGTTCATCTTACAACCTGACACCTGAAATTTACTATTTTTATAGGTAGTCATTGGGTTGGGGACTTTACAAAAAATTTGGAGCCTAAGTGGAGAGGCAGAGGCAATAGTATCCCTTCGTCCACTTTAAAATGCACATTTACTGTGATTTCCCTTCCTGATGGAAGGAAACATCTGCTTCTGATGGTTAATTCCAACCAGGATTAGAAGTGGAAGCCTGAAATTCATCAGACTTTATAAGTTAGTGGATGAGCCATCACAGACCTGGTAATCAGACCTCTGGAGTGGAGGTTTTCAATCTGATTTGAAGACTCCATCATTTCTCTGCACTCCAGCTCCGTGCCTGCTTCTGACTCACCCTCCCACTCCCATCTGCAAGTTCAGGCAGGTTGGAAGGCTGCTTCCTGTCCTCTAAGCTGGAACCATATGGGAGAGGGGGACCATGTGCCTCAGTGCAGACCTTCAGATGCACTGGAGGGAACCATATGAGCAAATCCAGCATAGCCACATTCCCCTGTAAAGCACAAGAGTGCTATACAACCCCTTTCTCCCACCATCACCTCGAGTGCCTCCTACTCTCTCATCTGCCAGCACCTGTATAGGGGTCTGATGTGACCTTCAAGTTCTTTCCTTCATATTCAAGGTTGCCTGGTTAATACACCATCTTCTGGCATTCCTAAAGTCATCAATTCTGAGGGTGCCATATTGGTTGACTTGACTTTTACAGCTCTTTTAGGTTTAGATGTTCAACACATCTCATTGAGTTGGTGACTATATAACTTCTGGCTCCCCCCTTCCCGACCTTTATTTGGGCTACATCATTGCTTCTAGGGATTTGCAGATACTAAGGAGGGCAGGGGACATGGAAGAAGAAACAGACACTAAAGGAAGTGTGTAGTATAATTTAAAATGCAGTCTATGGGAACTGTATACATGTAGTGAGAAATGGTGAGTGGGAACAGATCTCAGGGCTGGCCTTGTGACACTTGACCCTGAGCTAATCCCAAGCTGTCATTTGTTGGGAAGAGCTCTATCAGGTTTGGACTTAGAGTGTGTCAGGTGGTGGCATAGAGGGGACACGCAAGCAGATGTCACGTGTATCTCAGATTTGATCATTTGGGTTTCCTGCCCTCACCCTGTATTTGGGGAGTGTAGAAGAAGAGATCCAGAAAGATGTTGAACTTTTATCTTGGGCCAGAGTAACATAACACCACAGGCTAAGATGTTTCCTATTGAGCAGAAATGTATTTGGTCCATATGCCTGGCAGCTGAGTTCCAGATCAAGGGGTCCTATCTGGTAAAGGCATCTTGGTGTGTTATCAGTTGGAAGAGAGTGTTGGAGAGGGAGGTGCTGATTGCATATTCTCAACAGGTCTATGATGGGACATGAGGCCTTCCTTGAGGGCAGAGCTCTCATGGCTGATGTCTCAGGACCAACTCTCATAGCCTACTTTCTCAGTGCTGAGAATCAAGCTCAGGGTCTTGTGCACCCTAGGCAGGCTCTCTGTTTCTGAGCCACATCCCCAGTCCCTAATCACTACTGCATTGGCCAGCACCTTGTACTTGAATCCTCAGTTTCTAACGTTGTGAGGACATAAGTCTCTTTTTATTGTAAATTTCTCAGTCTCCAGGTTTTCTGTTAGAAACACCGGTATGGCAGGCTTGAGGGGGGTCAAATGACTTCCTGTGGAGCATCAGGCTTCTGCCCTGGGATTCCTGAGACGGAGAGCACCGCCTTGTAGATGATGGAGGTAGGACATCATGTTGACATCCCACCTCTTTCACAGAACTCCATAGTCAAAGCCAATGTCAACCTCAAGATTCATGCACTATTGTATATGGACAAAGGGATTGGCATGCATGTCATATGCCCCATGCCAGTAGTTAACCTGGCGTCTGGAACTACTGAAACCATTCTCAGATCAAGTATGGGTATTACTAAGCAAGGATATAGTGACATATCAAGGACTGTGTCAATTCCATTTTGTGCTGACAGTAATTCCACAGGCTTCATTGTATTTGCCTATTTATTTAATCTCCCTGAGCCTCAGTGCTTTGTTTAAAAAAAAAAAAAAAAACAAAAAACACTTCTACTGTTAAAATGAAATCAGCTTGAGTTCATTACTATATACCCTGAATATAACCTGCACTGTTTACTTGTCTAAAACATTAGCCATCCTTTGCAAGAATCTGGCAAGGTTTTTGAGGGCTGGATATGCTATATATTTCAAACATTCACTGATGATAATATAATTGTTACTCAGCTGATTCTGACCTGCAGAGATGAATAACAGAGGTTATGACTTCTGTACTCTGGAACCTCAGGGCTGGAGAGGAATGAGAGAGACAGAGAGAGGTGATTGGCTTTCACTTTTTCTTGTTCCTGTGATACCATCTTCCATATGGTGCGTGATTTTCACAGTAAATACTTATAAATTGACTGATAAATAACCGAGTTCCCTCATGACAATGAGTAAGGTTATGAATTTCAAGTGGAATTAGTATCTAGTAGAAGAATTTTGGTAAAACTTGGGGTCGCAAACACATGTTTTTGTTACTGTAACGATGCTATGGGATTTTTAAAAGGAAGGAGTATTAGTAATAAATAAATGGATCAAGGAAAGAGAGTAGCATGTAAGAAGTGAACATCAATGTTGATCGCTAAAGAGCAAATAGAAGATGAAAGACTGGTAGTACCATACAGTGTATCTGTGGTGTGTGTGTGTGAATATATGTATGTGTGTATGGGGTTGTATGTGTATTGTAAATGGTATATATATGTGTGTGTGCATGTGTGTATGTATATATGTATGTATGTGTGTGTTATGTGTATGTTTTGCATGGTATACATGTGTGTGTGCGTGAGTACATGATATATGTATGTGTGTGTGTATGAGTGCATGTGTGTGTGTGTGTGTGCGCACTTGTGTTTGAGGGGACAGTAAAAAATGAAAAACAAACTGAAAAGTGCCAGGCTTTGGATATAGATAGCTTGGCAGCCTTGAGGCTGAAAAGCTCTGATTGCTAAATAGCACCGGAGGCCAGGTTCCCCCTCCACCCTGTGTGTGGAGCTGTGTGGTTCCTCTGTTCATCCCTAGCAGAAACTGGGAAGCTTATGGAGAGGCATGGACTTGATCTGAAAGTAAAGAAGGACCAAGTAAAAGTTTGGAGAAACTTGTGGTCCTCTTATCCTACTCCCTGATCCAGGAAACCCATCCTCCTACAAAAGCAGCTGATGATTCCTCTGTAAGAAAATTGACATTCAGAAAAAGAGTTCCAGATCCTGAGCAGAGCCCAGACAAAGTTAAGCCCATCAAGTTCCCAGTCTGCAGAGAAACTCTCCATTGATTAGCTCAGCTGGCAGCATAGGCTAGGTTTTGCCACCCGAGAACAAACCAGCATTAATCTTGCTGTTTTGCACCAGTGATCGTTCATTCTCGAAGGAGCTACATGCCATCCTTGGTTGGCCGGGGCTTCTGCTCCAGGCTATCCTCATCTGGGCTTATGCTAATTCAGCATCCCCTGCTCACCATCACCGTGGCAGGGGAAATGGTGTGAGGTGGATCTTTTGCTGAGATGTTAAATGCTTTTGTAAATATTTGATATGATGGATTATTTAATTATTTAAATCACTGACAAATAAAACATGTATGTTTATCAAAACAATATGATGTTCTCATATGCTTGCTTTCTAGACTGCTGAAATTGAGCTAATTGCCAACTGCTCTCATTCGCTTGTGAGAACCATGATCAACTCTCAACAATTTTCAAGCATGCAATAGATCTTCATGAGTTACAATTACCACATTTTGAGATAAGTCTTTTGAATTTATTATTTTTTCTAATTGGAATTTTGCATCCGCCCAGCAACAGCTTTCCAATCCTCTCCTTCCTGTCCTGGACTCTGGTGATTATAACTCTTTACTGTTTTAGATTTTTCAATAAGTGAGATTATGTGGTATGTGTCTTAGTGTGTTTGGATTAGTTCCTTGAACATAATTCTGCTCATGTTCACCCATGTCATGCTCTTCTTTTTAAAGTCTAAAAAGTCTTATACTTTTGCCTCTCTCATCTATCTATCTATCTATCTATCTATCTATCTATCTATCTATCTATCTATCTATCTATCTATCTATCTATCTATTCATCCAGCCATCAATTTATCTATCCATCCATCCATTTATCCATCCGTCTAGCCATTCATCTATCTATCTATCTATCTATCTATCTATCTATCTATCTATCTATCTATCTATCTATCATCAGTATTTTATCTATCCCTTCTTTACCCACTTATGTGTTGCCAGGCAGACTAGTCATGTGGCTCTTATGGGCAATGCTGTAGTGAAAGTGGTAAGCAACCATCTCTCCAGCATACTGATTTAATTTCCTTTGCATATCTACCCAGAAGTAGAACTGCTAGATCATATGGTCGTTCTATTTTTAGCTTCTGAGGAACCTCCTTACTGCTTTCCATAATGGCTGTACTAATTTACATCCCCATCAACAGTGTCTGCATTTTATTCTTAAAAGTTTCCCAATGAAGTGACACATTCTCGTACACTTTTCATTGGTCAAAGCAAATCATATGGCCACACAAAAAGTTGGCAAGGAAGTGACATTTTACTATAGCCTAGAAATAGAAGGAGGAGAATATGAACAACTTATGCAACAGACTTCCTGTCTGGCACCAAATATTGCATATAGTCTCCTTCCCATACATGAGATATGCTTATTTCTCCCTAAGTACACCTCTGTACCCTTTCAGCTAGCAGAAGCATCAAATGCAACCTCTGGAAGTTAGCATATGAAGCTCTCTCTCTGAAAAAGGATATGCTGAAGACATGTATTCAGATCATACATGACTTCTAGACATCTGGTGATTCAGGAATTAAACACATGAATACATAGTCATGAAACAAAGACAGGGTGACTCCAATATATCAAAAGGGAATAAAGAAAAAGAGAGGCACACAGTGGCAAGTGGTGACTCCACAGGACAGCTATGTTCAGGTTCTCTCCCAGGTCCTGGTCTCAGGTAGGGAACTATGTCCCCTGTGAGGCAGGTGCTAAAGAAGCTCCCTTCCTCTGGCACAGTGCCAACTTCTGCATCTGCTGCTGTGCACAGATGCTGGTGGAAACTCAGCACTCATTCTAAGTTCTGAAGAGCCACTATCCTAATAGCCACGTAAATCTTTCAAAAATACAATTAATGTATTATCTATGCTCTTTATGTGATTCTTGTCTGTTCCTTGTGCTAATAACTACGTATAGTTCTTTTGCAGAAAAAAATTGAGCATGCTTAATCGTTCTCTCTCAATTTAATTATAAGTATACTGGAAGAATTGATGAGACTGTGGTGAAGAACCATCTACCCTCCCCCTTTTTCTCATTTAAAAGGAGTTTTGAAGGCAGTGTGTGTGTGTGTGTGTGTGTGTGTGTGTACACGGGTGTGCACGTGTTTCAAGCAGACTCATATAGCCCAGGCTGGCCTCATAGTTGCTAGGTAGCCTAGGCTGACCCTATGTAGGAATTCCAAGCCACTCAGGGTAGCTAATGAGACTCTGTTTCAAGAAACCAACAACCTCCTCCCCACAGAAAGCTAGAATAAGGTCCAGATCTGACATTAGATACAAGGAGGTAAGTACAGGATGGAATTAGAATGGATTTCCCAGAAGAAAAGTGGACAAGCATTAAATCTACACAGGAACCTGACCTAGAGCCTGGAAATGAGGCCTTCAGGGGCTCCAGAGTAGCAGAGATCTGCCTCTTGTAGCTTTGACTCTGTTGTTTGATTTTGTTGTTATTTTTGTTTTGTTTTGGTTGATTGTCTTTTCTTTTTTTTTTTTTCCCTCCGGAGCTAGGGATCAAAGCAGGGTCTTCTACATGCTAGACATATATCCTATCATTAAGCTGTATCCCCAGCCCTTCATGTATTTTTAAGCAATGTGTGCATGCTATTTCTGTTAAACTAAAACCCCAAATTTAAAAGGATCTCTATGGAGTGGAATTAATAAACTGAAAAGAGATTTGAGAGTTCTGATTTTGACCACTAATTTATGACAACTGCAGATCTCCCAGCCTCTTCTGACAGTAATTTTTGTGCTTCTTCATTTATAAAATAATGCAGTCTGTGTTTAGAGACATTTTAGGTTCTTTCTAGGCCTTTCGTTCTAGAACCTTGAAGGCATAGTTTTATATGGAATGGCCTTGGTTCCCAGTAATCCCACACAGTTTTCCTCTGGCTCCCAGGCTCTTGCCCTCTTGTGCACACCCATCCACCGGATTTCCAGGAAGTGCACCAAGTGTGATGGATGTGGGTCTCCTGGAAAGTGTCTGGGGCACATGGTTTATTTACACGAGCTCTCTCTCAGTTCTGTATCTTGGGGCCTCTGAGTCTCCCTGCTGAGTAGCAGGGCTGGCTGGAAGCTGATCTGGCAGCTCGTTAACACTCAATTAAAGCTCCTCTCTACAGCCTGGCATTAACTTTTAAAAAATTTATACATGCAATTGAGGGAAGTAAAGTACAAGTGTGGTTTTCAAAGCGGCTCGTGTGAGGGAGGCTGTGAAATTGTTCTCATCTGCCCAGTGTTCAATTTTCAGATTTACACTTGCAATCGAGATGGAAATTAAAGTGTGGTTTTAAGGTGGATGTGGGTGTCTTACATGGCACAATATTAACCACTTTATATTTATAAATGTAATTAAAATGGGATTACTTTGGAATTAAAGAACATGGGAAGGAAGAGATACATGCACTTTCTTAGGGATATGCTGTGTTCTCTGTCTATAAATTCTTGATGAGTGTGTTGCTACCAAACTCTTACCTTGTGTAGGGCAGTGAGCTCACAATTTCCTGCAAGCATCGCAAAGGGACTCTTGTCTCATTACCATCACTCCTCCTTGGCATGTTTTCTCAAGTTTAAGTCCAGGGCATTTGCCTCCTCTGGGATTTGAGAGGGTGGACACTTGGTACTTGGCTTATAAGCCCTGTGGCTGTTGGTTTACCTCAGTGGTGTCTTAGGTGACACCCAGGGATCACCTTCTGCCTTCCCCTAAAGTTATGCATGGACTGGTTTGTAGAGAGTAAGGAAAGGGCTGCTGTGGAGCCTCTCTGTATAGCTGGCAGTTGACTTGAACCTTGTCGGGAGATTGTTGCTGCTCCTCCTAGCTACAGAAGTACTCTCTGGCTACACAGGAATATAGCGATTGGGGCAGATGCTGGTAGGAAATGTGGATCATCTCTTATCAGTCTGCAAATCTAGCCGGTATATTTCAGAGCATTAGAAAATTCATCTGAAGGTTGTCTTTCTTGACTCTTAGCATTGCCAGGAATTCCTTAAACATTTCTCCCTTCCAATTTAGTCCAGATCTTTGAAAATCACTAACTTTTCCAACTGTATAATTGGGACATTGTTGAACAATTCCAAAGTAGAAATGTTGTCTGTTTGTGCTCTTGAGATGGGGTTGGGTTGGTATACATCTCTGTGGCTCAGCTCTGCATGTCTTCATCTTCTCTGTATGTCTCCATCTTTTCTGCCTGCCATGTGTTTTTCAGGACAGGTATGTTGTCTATGGCCTTCTGCCTCTCCTCTGTTATCCTCATTGCCAGAAACATCTTATTATTCCAGTGCTTTGTGGTGGGTGGGAATCAGTGGCTGTGCTTGGCACTGTGTTACTGAGCCCCCAAATCCCCAGGCATTCAGGTCTTGCCCAGGCCAGGTGAAAGATGCCCACATTGGTCTTTCCCTCATCAAGGCTTTAGGTGGGAAAGAGTTGGGAGACAGTGCTGCCTCTCATCTCTCCTTTCTATGATCTAAACCTCTTTATCATTCACTGCCATTTTCAGAAGTCTTTGAATTAAGACCCCTTTTTCCTTTGCCTCCCTTTAATACATTTGCATGCTCATTGAGGCGAAAAATTACATGATTTCAAGATTGCCCTGAGTCCTGTTTCAGACCTTGGGCCTAGTTAGCAGGGCCATAGATGTGCAATTAAGCTGGGACTCACTGTCCTTAACAAGGACTCTGAGCAGCTTCAGTGTGCGAGCTTCCCAAGAAGGCTTTGCTCCACTGCTCTGCAGCCCCGGGGTGCCTTTGTCATAGCCAGAGCTTCTGTCTAAAGACTAGATACCCCAGGCGGGGTGAGTCTGCAGGAAAACATGGTGTAGCTTCACAATGCATCATGGTAAGCGAATAGCTAGAAGGCTGAGGGAAGGGAGTTGTCCCCTGAAAACAACTCTGTCTAAAATGTTCAGAAGAAAAGGTTAGGCCTAAATCTTTGGCAAGAAGAGTCAGGCTAGCTATTAAGAGAGACAAACATATCAGATGAAATCATTGACTGCTTTTCGCTCGCTGAGCCTCCTGTCAGCGCCAAAGCGCCGGAGCTTCCAAAAATACTCGAAAGACAACGGGCTCGAAAATGAGGGATTCAGAGTGGAAAGATAAATGAGAAAATAGGAAAGCCTTGATTGTATTTTATGCCAGCCTGGATGGGAAGAGAAGCATAAACAACAATACTTCACTAACAATGGGCAAGGGCAGGACACATGGCAGGGTCAGATATATGACTAGACTAGGACCCCTTCAGTTCTGGGAACAAGGGACCTGGCTGAGTTTTCTTTTTAAGCTTCTCTTTTCTTTTCTTTTCTTTTCTTTTCTTTTCTTTTCTTTTCTTTTCTTTTCTTTTCTTTTCTTTTCTTTTCTTTTCTTTTTCTTCCTTTCCTTTCCTTTCCTTTCCTTTCCTTTCCTTTCCTCTTCCTTTCCTTTCCTTTCCTTTCCTTTCCTTTCCTTTCCTTTTTCCTCTCTTCTCTTCTTCCTTCCTTTCTTCATTTTCTTTCTTTCTTTCTTTTTTTTTTTTTTTAAAGATTTATTTATTTAATGTATGAGTGCTCTATCTGCATGTACACCTACCTGTGTGCCAGAAGAGGGCATCGGATTCCATTATAGATGGCTGTGAGCCACCATGTGGTTGCTGGGAATTGAACACAGGACCTCTGGGAGAACAACCAGTTCTCTTAACCCTTGAGCCATCTCTCCAGTCCCAGGCTGATTTCTTTAGGTCAAAGGGTTTGCCTTGGCAACTGGGAATAATACAGACTTTTAGCAGTTGGGTGGGTCCTCATTAATCAACATTTCTAGTGACCAATCACCCCAGGCTTTATTGTTTTCTGTATCTTTATATTGTTCCTCTCGCCTTTACTTCTTCAATTATTTCAAAGTCTCTGCAAATCTTCGGTGACTGGAGGCACTAAGCACACCAGTCAACAAGTTGGAAATTATTCTGGGTTTTACTCAGAGGATGAGAGAACCCACTTACTGCAAATCTCTCTAAATTAACCTGACTGGGAAGGAAAGCCAGGCTGAGCGCCCTGGTTTTGTGGACAATTATTTGTGAGTAGCTTCACCTGTTCATCCAGTGAGACCTGAATGGGCACTTGCTCAGTTCCTGACCAAGGGTCCTTGTCTCTTGTGGGCCTTCTTTGTAGCTGGAGAAATGCACTTCAGGAATATGCCAGGCAACTGGAGGAACAAATTTTGCCTGGAAGCCTTGAGCCTCTGGGCTGTGGGCCAGAGGTTTTTTCCTGACTGAGTCTGGTCACAAGGGTCAGGAGAATCCGATGCTACAAACAGTTCCGTGCAGTGGATTGCTCATCGCATTTCCTGGGAGGCACCAGAAGTTCTTGATAAGAGAGAGTGAGCTTGAAGCACTCATCTTGTGGTGTAAGCTGAATGGTGCTGTCCCCAACTCCCCACCCCTCTTTTTTCCCATTAGTTTATTTATTTATTCAGTTTACATCCCAGTATCAGCCCTTTTCTCCTTCCCACCCCTCCTCACAACTCATCCTTCATCTTTCCCTCCTCTTCTCCTCTGAGAATATGGTGGCCCCGCATCTCTATCAAGTCACTGCAGGACTAGGCACACGCTGCATCCTCTTTCATTGAGGTCAGACAAGGCCAACCAATGAATGGTCCAAATTGAGACCCATCTCACAGGCAAGAATCAATCCCTGACACTGTTAATGCTGCCCCGCTCTTCGTGACTGTTCCTCTTCCGAAGAGATCTGAACTCAGACTCTCTAATTGTGCATGTGCCTGCTCCCTGCTGGCCTTTGTCCCCAGAAAAGCAGGGAAGCAGTGAGGACACAGCCAAATGTGTGAGATTATACAGTTCTGTGTGGTATAAAGGGAAAAGAGCAGAGCAGAGGGACAGAGATGGGGTGATTGGACATGGATACAATTTTGTTGTTGCTGTTGTTTATAAAGTTCAGACATAGTTTAATTTAAAATTAGATTAGCATACAAAGTAACAAATTTCATCATGGTGGCTCCATACGTGTGTCATGCTTTATTTTCCTTTGTCCTCTCCCCCACTGCCCTTTGCCCCCTGCTCCATTCCAGGTGGTTCCCTTCCTTCCTGCAGTTAGTCCCTCTGTTTATTAGCTCCTATAAGATCCTAGCCATCCCTTTCCATGGACTCCTTTCCAGTTTCAACACCAGTGTTCTTAAACAGAAGAAACATCCATGACTCCAAGGACCCCTTCCATTATGGTTAGGAGAAAGAGAAAGTGGCCTTCACCAGGCAAGGTGTCTTTTAGTGCCTATATTTATTTAGACTCAGCAGCCCCAGAACAGAGACAGCTGTTTGCTATTCAAAGCCAGACACTTTAGGGTGCTTGAATATTTTCAGAAGCCTAAATGATCCAAGATAATAAAGTGCCCTCTGCTTAAGATTTAGATTTCTTGTATTATGTGCATGAGTGCTTTGCCTGCATGTATGCATGTGCACAACACATGAGCCTAGCATCTGTGGAGATCAGAAGAGGGTGTCAATTCTTATACCTAGAGTTATGGGTGATTATGAACCACAGTAAGGGTACTGGGCTGTCAACCTGATCCTCTGAAAGAGCAGCCAGTGATTTTAACTGAGCCATTTGCTCGGTCCTACTAGTCAGTATTGAAACCAGGCAGCTTAATCCATTATGGTTTGTGATACTATCTAATTTGTACTGTGCATTTGACTGGCACACTTCTGTTCCCCTTGTTTCCCTTCGGTGGAAAGGCTGGCACTCTAGACTAAATCATCAGTAGCATGAAACAAAAGTGATGTAGGAAATTACTTGTGTAACAGGTAGAAGGCCAAATCAGCAGTGAGAATGGCAGTCCTCAGAGTGACAGATTTATGTCATCTCTCTTCTAGACTGAAGCATCGTGAGGGCAGTGCCCTTTTTTTCTGTATCTGGTACCATGTCTACTTTACTTGTAGGTACTTAACACCCATTTGTGTTATCATTGAAAATGACAAATAACAGAATCCCTCTTGCCCACCCACACATGGAAAAGCAATCGCTGCTTGGGCTGGTATCAATTCAGAGCACAGCCCTGCTGCTGAGACAAGAACTTTGCCTTATCTTGAAGCCTTACAGCCACCAGGAGCTGCAGGCCAATGTAATTTGCTGGTGCTTTTTAAGTCAGTAGCAGTTTTTCAGCAAACATATCAAACCCTTAATGGGGTTTTTGAAAGTAAATCTCCTGTTTGAAGTGAGAAGGAAAAGAAATAAGCAGTTATTATTCCATTTCTGTCCTTTACCTTTTAATCTGGGGGCTGGGGAGAAGGTGAGTGCAACCAGGGTGGGTAGAATGATTCCTCAAAGCAAACACGTTTGCGGTGGA
Organism: Mastomys natalensis; assembly: GCA_021653895.1. NCBI lineage: Eukaryota > Metazoa > Chordata > Mammalia > Rodentia > Muridae > Mastomys > Mastomys natalensis. The sequence goes on from JAJTUV010001389.1 coordinate 80,646, forward strand.
GAGTCAACCTCCTGCAGTCACTGGTGTGCTGGGAGCCACGTGGATAAAATATTAAGTATAAGGCAGCAGTAATGTGGTTGCTGCAGACGTAATCAGATGAGTAGTTAAAGGCCTGGCATTCTTTAGGGAAACAAATGATTGATCAACCCTGCAAAATAAATAACCTAGCTCTTTGGCTCTACAGAGCAACTTTAAATATTCAGTCTATCCCTATGTTTGTGAAGGGCTGTCCTCATCTGACTTTTGGTTGCTTGTGAATTTTGGAAGGATTTCTCAAACATGCCTTTTTAGGCATTTTTGATCCAGGCTATGGATGCGGGGAGTGCCATTTAATATTCTTGTTCTGTCCCCTGCTTGGCATGAGGCTCCTTGGAGTCAGTGATAACATACAGCCATTGGGGAAGCTGTGTGTTCTTTGGAGGACAGTGTTGGGGTGGGGGCCCTCTGGGCCAATGGCATACAAAGACACCCATTATCGTGTGTATTTGCAGCTTGGAAGCAGTGTGTTGAACACAAAACAGGATATGGTTTGGAAAGTGCCTGGGTCCTCATGGCTACCAGGAAACCTAGAATGCCTAGAAAAACTGGGGGGCAATCTATATGGTGAGCCGTTATAAAAAAATATTAAAAGTCATGGCTGGGGACTTCTTTCCTGCTTTAGACCATTTATGTTCCTAGATGAAAGACACACACAGTCTTTATATTCTTAATATGTCTTAGTCAGCACAATGGCTGGGCAGCTGCCTAACCTCCACGCTGTCAGAATCTACTTTCCTATCAGTAACCCCAAGTTATCACTTACTATTTACTATGTTCCATCGTGGCTGCTCTTAACTCTAATTGGGCAGCCCTCTGGGCCACATTCTCTTGGCCAGTAGCTCACAGCAGCTCTCCTTCTCCCTCTTGTATGTTCTTCTGTTTCCAGGGTGGCTTCCTTCCTTCTCCTTCCCTCCTTGTGGTCCTCTCTCCCCAAGCCCTCGAAAATCCAATCCCACCTCTGTCTCTTCTGCCCAACTATTGGCTCTTGGCATCTTGGCACCAATCACAATTAACTGGGGGGATGGTTACTCAGTGTCTTACCTGTAGACTCTCTCTCATCTTTAGGGTAACTAGTCTTGGGAGCCCAGATTAGCATTAAAATATAAGCAACATTAGGCCAACCCACTACAGTGAGCACTTTTTATGAGGCGAGTGATGGCTGGATTAGAAGTAGTAATGTGTTCTTTCTCAAAGGCAATTGGTGCTCCGTGAATCCGACCTTTGAAGGTGGTCAGGTGCTTCTGGGTACTAGAGTGGGGTAGGTGGTGGCTAGGTTTTCACAAGCCTTAGTTGTCATACATGTTGGCTTACAGGAGGTAGAAGCTGTAAGTATCTGACTGATTTTTGCCAAATATCCACCTCTAGTCTCTGGTGGCACAGATGTTTGACATAGCAGCATATAGACACGATCCTTTTAAGTTGCTGGAACATCTAGTTCCCTCCCCCCTCCCTTTGGAATCAGCTCTGAGTTTCACTGAAGGCTACTGACCAGGATCTCTAGGAAGGGGTTAGTTTGGATTCACTGAAATGACAAGATGCAACAGTTATGAAGTGCTTTTATGTTCCACTGTATAAGTCATGCAAATAATGGTGTCCAATAATGAGTTGTTTCATTCATTAAAATCAATACACACTTCTTAGGTACTTATTATGTATCCAGATTTCTGCTTAAGCCATGGAAAACGATGAGAGATATGGCCTTAGGCTCTCAAAGTAGTAGATAGCTATTACAACTTGGACTTTACCCATGGACCTCTGTACCAGCACATACTTCTGAAGGTGGTGGCTTGTAGAATGCTTACAAAGAGAGAACCCCTGAGGTTAACCAGAGGAACAAGTGGGATAAAGAACCAATGCATCATCATTAGGAATTTAAAACTAGTTATACCTCTGAGGGCCTAGGAAGAGCAGCAGCAGCAGCAGACTTTTGGGGTAGAATCCAGACTATTGCCTTTGTACTGGTGTGTTTGTATCCAGACTTATCAAGTCCAAGGCAGTTTGTGCTGAAGAGAGCAGATGAAGAGGTGGATCTTTCTTTTTGGATCTTGCTCATCCCTGGAAATGCAACAGATGGCACCTTACAGCCAGATGAGGCCAACCTGGGACACGACAAGGGCTTACCCACTTAGCTGTGTGCTCATCATTTCCCAGTACCCAGGAGAAGGGTAGAATGGAAGGTGTAGGTATGTGTGTGTGTGTTTGTGTGTGTGTGTGTGTGTGTGTGTAGTGGGGAATGTGGTCTTCTCTGGGATGCTCACATTAGTAGGAAAGAGAAAGGTGTGAGGGGTCAAAGAGATGGGGAGGTTGTGGAAAGGCTCCGATGGTTCTCTTTCCTGGAATGACAGCTGGTAGGCAGCTGGAGAGATATTGTGTATGTGTTAACAGCCACAGTGACTGGGTGTTTATTGAATTGCTGTGGATTTTCTAAAAGCAAAGCAAGCATACCAAATTGCTGCAAATTACCAAGGGCTTTCCTAATGTCTGATAAAAATACTGTGAACGTTTAAGGACACAGGCTTTGCAAATGGTTCTGAATGTGGCAATAGGGCTCTTCCTGCCTGGAGGACAAACACACCAGTTCTTTAGAGCAAACCCAACAGGTAGGAGAATGGGAATCACACCAGAAGGTGGCTGCTTCAGATTCAGGCTTGGCCTCCTTATCCTCAGTGAGCCTTCCTGCCTGAACAGAGATGCTCCTCATGGTTCGCTGCCTCTGTGCAGCAGGTGCCTCAATCTGGTGGTGATGGTACAGCTTTGGGTTCAGACAATGGGCAAGATGGACTGATTCTTAATGGCTTGGCTTAATGATCCCCTGTCTTTCTTACCTTTCTGTGTACTATTCTTTTTTTTCTGCTGTTGAGAAATAAGAGTATCTTGAAGAAGGATCTAGAAAAGAAAAAAATCTATTTGGAAGATAAACCTCTCCACAGTTAACACCTGGTTTCCTCAGACTCAGGCTAAACCTTCCTCTTGCAATGGTTCTGCTGTTCTATCCATTTCCCTTCCTGACTTGGTTGTGTTCTTTAGACAGAATTAAATCATAATTCTTTTGTCCTAAGGAGAAAAGCAACATTGGCCTCAGAGGCTTTGTACTTCCAATCTTGTATGGAAGACCAGTGGAGAGTTGGGACTCTGTGACTTAAATTATACCCAGTTTAAAAATCAAAGGAATAACTATTTAGGGCCCAAATACACTTTGGGTTGAATTAGTTCAAAGCGTCAGAAAAATCACTGGAAATATTTGAAGAGCACAGCAGGTGGATTGGTTTGCATTTCTTAACCTGTGTCATTTGATGTTTTGATTCCTAGGAGACTTGAGGAATCTCACTGCCTTCCAGCAGTTAAAGTGCATCGGGAATTCTACACTCGAATTGGCAGTTTACAACAGAATTTCAGGAGTAGGCGTTCATCTTCCTGTCTGATAACTTTTTGTGGTTAACATCATTACCTGCTTGTCTCAGCTTGCAATTTGTTTGGCCAGGATGGTATGTCATTAAATACCAAGAAGACTGATTCTGTATTGAAAACACGGTATGCTCTTGTGGAATATCTTGGCAGGGAGTCCAAGGTATTAAACTTTCAATATAGTCAATGAGTTATGAGAGGGGAGCAAGTGCTTTGGGGAGAAAAATAAAGGCTTCCTGAATGTTGGGTCTACAAGGTCCAGAAGTGACAGAGAGTATGCCTGAGAGGGAGCAGACAGAAGGACAGGGCAAATTGTGGAGAAAAGGCAGGCAGAATTGCAGGTGTATCTCTTTGCACCACTGTGCACCAGCCCAGCCATGGCTGGACCGGATGAGGAACCGGAAAAAAAGGGATTACAATGAGGAACTGGACAGGGAAAACAGATGTCTTTCCTCAAGAATGAGCAGCAATCAAAAGCAGAGCCAGCTCCTGTTAGAAGTAGATAGACCTCATTAGTAGCTTCACAAAATGGTGCTCCAGCAACCACCTGATGATTTTCCACTCCTTAACCAGGATCTACCTAGATGGAACAAAGGCCAGATAATACTCCTGGAAAAGCATTCTTTTTCTTGGGGGGCAGACTTCAGTGAGCATGACTTCTGTGGGTCAAGGAAGGGCTCTAGATGCATCTTAACTTTCATAAGATGTGATTGAACACTTATGTATGACCCCTAACTCTAGTTACTGCTTTCCTTATATGTAGGCTAGAGTATTGGATTTTCTGAGTTCTTTTCATCTCTAAAATGAACAACTCATTCTTTCATATTATATATCAAATGCTTGGAGGTAAAAAATTCAAGAGAGAATATTTATACAATCTTCTGTGCTCATGGCTCAAAGACACATTTGCCTCTAGAAAAACCTATCAATCTATCTTTTCATCTGCCTGTGCACCCAGCCACCCATTTATTGATCCATTGATTCATTGATTCATTGATCGATCCATTGATCCATCAATCCATCCATCCATCCATCCATCCATCCATCCATCCATTCATCCATCAGTCTATCCATCCACTGGTTCATTGGTACTCTTAATAATTCATTTCTTGGCTCAGTATTGAAGACTTAAGGTATGTTCAAACTCATATTTTAAGCTTTATCAACCCCATATCTGTCCTGAGTAGTTGGCAAACTTTAAGTGCTTCAGCATTTGCCAAGAGAATGCGTGAAAGGTAACCTGACCACCTGTTTCCTAAGAACAACAGGGTGGAGAGTAGTTCCACTCCATTCTAGTCCATTTCCCTAATTTCTTGGCAGTTGCACATATTTCAGCGCTAAATAAATATTTGTTAAAGGAAGGGAGGAATCTGCAGCTGCAGTTGTTTGTGTTTACACATTTCGGCCATATGCTTGTGTATCATCTCCTTAGGCAGTGAAGTAGAGTGGGGAAACCATGAGGAGTCTGGAGTCACACGCCCTGGCTTCTCCCACACGCTGCTTATAGCAAGCTGTGTACCTTGGATAAATCGTGTAGCCTTTCCAAGTCCCCCTTTTCCCATCTGCAAACTCATACATCTCCTTTGCTCTCTTCCAGTTTTATAGGTGGACATGAGGATTCCAGATGAAGGAAGATGGGTTAGAGTTAGGAAGTGAGAGCTGCCATAATCTTACAGACAGGGCCTTATTGTGCCCACCACAGCTTTAGGGAAAGGGTTGTATGTCCCTTATATAGTTAGCAGATGTTTTTATTTCTAATAATAATCTAATTAGTGGGTCTTACCACCTACTGTCACAGAAATGATGATGTGCCAAGTGTGGTTATGCATGCTGTACAGTTACATTAATCTTATTTGTAACTAATTTACTTAATGAGTAAACAAACTATTTTTAAGCTGCGAGTGGTAGCACATGCCTGTCACCCCAATACTTAGATAACTGAGTCAGGAGGGTAGGATCATTGTCAGTTCTAAGTTAGCCTAGGCTATATAGTGAGTTTAAGGTGAGCCTAAGCAACATTAGGTAAGCCTACTGCAAAAGAAAAAAAAAAAAAAACCAAGAAAGGTAACACATAGAAAGCAAAATGAATGTAACATAATCCTCCTAATTGATTAAACATGGTGGTTATTAGCTTAGTCCCACTATTTGTAGTAGAAAGCTAGGCCTCACAGGAGGGAAAGCATCGCCCTATGGTCACCAGCTAGGAAGAGGCAAGGACAAAGTCAGAAGCCTGAGATCTGGACCATCCCACTGTGCTGTGGTGTACTTGACAACCAAGTTATGTTCTCTGATGGCTAAAACTGACTATAAACCACAGTCCCCACCACGAGGTTCTCCCAGCCTAATTGGGTACATGAAATATTTAGTGAAGGAGAAAGTGGCAATAAAGCTACAATGTGAGGTGTAGCTCAGGAAAGCCCATAACAGACACCTCACTTTTCTATAATGTTTTACACCTTTCTCAGTGTTTTTAAATCCATCATCTCATTTGCTTCCCATAATAGCCATCATTATTATTGAGGGATTACTATGTGCCAGGCACTGGTCTAAGTGCTTTGCTTATATTATCTCAACCAAGCCTCCCAGAAAGCCTATTATAGAGACATCATTTCCATTTTAGTGTCAAAAATTCAATTCAACTCCTTCATATAAAGAGTAAGTGAAGGAGTTAGGATTGGCTTCAAAATACAGCTGACTCTGAGACTTGTAACGTCATTGGGATGCCACCTCTTTCCCCTTCCTCCTTCTTCTGTCTCCCATCCCCCCATGGATGTGTTCTCCTCTGTGCTGGCTTCACTCTTATCCAAGTTATTTTCTAGGGTGGCACCAGACACCCACAGACTAATGGTATCCTCCCTGTAAGTGACAAGCATTTCTAACAAGTGTCTGTGACTAGAATCCCTTGCATGCCTTGGGGCAGCCTGCAGTAGTCAGACTGCTGAGTTGCAAGAGTGGGTGTAACCCAAGGCTCAGGACCAGCTCTGTAAGTTCCGGGAAGGAACCAGCCCAAGAAGAAGCAAGAATGATGGTCCTATAACAAATGAAGCATAAGGGATATGGACAGTTGAGAAGTAAGTGTACAGTCTACTGGTGAGGAAGTCGGCTCCGTTAGCTAGGGGAGAAAGGACCTTTGCCATCAGCTAGCATAGAAAGGGTTTGTCTCGGGCAAGACAAGTGTGATTCAGCTTTGAGAAACACTTTGTTTAATGTATCTAGGTCAGTGGTTCTCAACCTTCCTAATGCTGCAACCCTTAATACAGCTCCCCATGTTGTGCTGACCTCCAACCATAAAGGTATTTTCGTTGCTACTTCCTAACTGTAATTCTGCTACTGTTATGAAACATAATGTAAATATCTGATATACAGGATATCTGATATGAGACCCCTGTGAAAGAGTCACTCAATACCAAAGGGGTCTCAGACCACAGGTCTAGGTGGAAGGGCATGCCCCAGATTCAGAGCAGTGCTTTCCACAGAGTGGCAGCTGATGGAGGCTCCTGACAAGGTATCTCTGATATCTTAGTAATGCCTGCCTAAATGATTTACACTGCACCGTCTATCAAATCTCAAAGCCTGGGCATGGGACTGCAGCTTCTAGTCTACACGGAGCACAGACTTGGGATTTGGAATAATTAGAATGATACATGAGTGGTTCTTGCTGGGTATCTTCTTGCCTGTTATTTTTAGCATAATTAATTAATTGGTTAGTTATTTTTTTCCATATGGGGTCTGCAGGAGGCAGGCGTCTTTAGATTAGGGTCAGAGTGTTCTCCCCGCATGCCGTCAGCTCCACACCCACATCCAGGTTAGGGAGTCCACTCTGCCTTGTATACTTGGACTTTTACCCAGAGACAGGGATTCAAACCCAGGGAACAGGAGTGACTTGAATGGGATTTCAACCTGTGCTTCCTTCTGTGGTTTCAAGTCTCTTAACTCACTTTAAGCCCCAGTTTCCAACATGTGTGGCCAACACCTGCAATTCAAACAGGTGAGAGGTGGAGGCAGGAAGATCACAGTTCAAAATCATTTTCAGTTCAGTTCAGAATCATGAAGCCAGTCTTGGCTAAAAACTCTGTCAAGCAAACAAACAAACAAACAAACAAACAAACAAACAAACAAGTAAATCAGATAACATGTACAAGTTTCCACTTCTACAGTCACGTGGGTTTGGTTTCTCTGCGCTCCCTGGCAGACCCAGGAGATTTCCCTCTGTGGATGCCTCAGGGACTGAGGGTAGGGGTATCAGAGGCCAAGTGTGGGCTGCTCTCTGTAGCCCCCTTTTTCTTCACTTTGTAGGGCTTCTGGGCCAGCTGCCCTTCTCTCTGATATAGCTTCCAAGCTTCTTTTGGACTCTGCAGTCAGTCTTGCTGTCTCTTTCTCACGATTCTCTTCTGTGTCCTTTCACTTACCTCTAGCTGGCTGGTCTCTAGTTTGCCAACTAAGAGAGAAGATGCCTTAGGGTGAGCAGAATAGAAGCCAAAGGTCAATGCATTGGGCCACAGTGCTCTTTGGGCATTCAGAAGAGGGAAGGCTAGCTCTTGTTCTTCCTATAACCTACTCATCCAAAATGTAGTTTTCACTGACTGCCTGCTTCTACTCCTAGCTCTGCCTTCCTTGCTCTTAGTGCGGCGCTGTCTTTTCTACATGCTTCATATTCCTGCTTCCTGTCTCTCTGTGTGTCCCTACTGGAACCCAGGTGTCACAGCTACCCTCGTACTCTTTATACCTTTCTTCTCTAGGAGGATGAATCTGGCTGCCTTACTCCATTTTCTGTGGCTGTAACTGAGCACTCAAGCCTGGGTAATTCAAAGAATACAGGTTAAAAAAAAAAACTGGAGGTCCTCCTTGCTTGTGGGGATGTTGCAGAGTGGCACGTGGTGAGACAGATGTTTTAATTCAGGTGTCATCATCGTAGAAAGTCACAGTCCTGGAGTTGGGGAGAAGGATTAGTTGGTACAGGGTCTGTCCCACACACATGAGGACCTGAGCTCTGGTCCCCATCACCTATACAAAAGTCAAACATAGTAGCACAAATTTGTAACCCTCATGCTGGGGCAATGGAGGCAGAGGACCCTTGAAGATCATTGCTAACCAGTCTTGCTCTGGGTTCAATGAGGTGCCTGTCTTAAGGGGGAAAAGGGTTGAGAGTTACAAAAAACAATTGGCCCTTACCTTCTTGCCTTCATACACATAGGAAAACTTACATACAGTACAACACACACACACACACACAGAGTAACTGGAAATTTGCAGAGAATAAATATTGATGAATAGTGCATCAATCTGAAAGTTGGTTCAAAAATGAGACGTTGCCCTAGTGCTGGTACAGAGTCCTAAGGTGCTACAGAACCATGGAGACATAGATGTCCTAGCTTGGGTCTCCTCCTCATCTTAGAAGCCATGGTTCCACAGGTTACGGCCTCACCCATATGGCTTTAAGTATCCATCACTCATAGTTGGATTAAGTGTCCACCCTCTTCACTCAACATAGTGAAGATTAGATTTCCTGTGAGCCCTGTGGGGATCTTCAAGCTATAGCACTCACTGGAAGGAGAGGGTGTCTTCACACATATCATTCCCTCCAGCATCTGCCTGCCTCCTGCAGAAGTTTAGATAGGCAGAAGGGGAGATGGAGGATTTTTTTTTTTTTTTTTTTCCGAGACAGGGTTTCTCTGTGTAGTCCTGGCTGTCCTGGAACTCACTCTGTAGACCAAGCTGGCCTCGAACTCAGAGATCCGCCTGCCTCTGCCTCCCAAGTGCTGGGATTAAAGGCGTGCGCCACCACCGCCCGGCGAGATGGAGGATTTAACTTGGTTCTATATTCAGATAGGAGGTTTTAAGTCCCTTTCCCACCAGACACTTACCGCTTCCACTTCCTTGCTGCTGAGTGGGCAAGTGAAATTCCCTAGCAGACCACACTGTAGACTGGTCAGCCTCTATGAGTCTGAAGCCTGGACTCATCAGTTTGGAACAAAGATTCTGGATCAGATGTCCAGAGGCTGGTGTGAGCCTGAGCACTGGGCCTTTTGTCCTGGCCAGGGAGGGCCTTAGCTCCTTCATTTTACATGAGAAGAGTATGGCAGGGCAGAATGAGGATAAAATGCTCTAATGCAAATGTCAGGAGCATACTGTATACAGCACAGAATACTGTGCAAATAGCAGACCTTTTCTTATTCTGGTAACATACATGTAGCATGGTAACATACATGTAGCATGGTAACATACCTGTTGCATAGTCATCACTGTAGTCACATGAAAGTATGTAAGTTCACTGGCATCCTGTACAGCACACTGCTATGTAGCTGTCACCACAACCTAGTTTTGGAAGATTTTATCACCCACAGAAGTCCCTACCCATTGGCAGCTACTCCCCTTCCCTGTGGGAAAAAACTGGGGCCGCAGTAGCAGGCCCCAGGCCTACGCGGCAGCGGCCGGGGACCTGAGAGGTGGATGCTGCCTGGAGGCCTCCAGGCAGACTGTCTCTCATACCGGAGGAAGGTCCCAGGTTCCATGGGCTGGAGGCTTCGGTGGCAGCAGGCCTGGCTGGCCTCAATGACACGAGGAATCCTTGGTTCCAAAAGGCTTTATTGTCATGTCGGATGGTGGATGGATCTGGATGTACCCCCACTGAAACTCAGGGCAGGCCTGAGTTAAGTAGGGAGGGAGAAAGGGGGAAGTTCTGGGGGCAATGCTTAATTGGCTCCGCCCTCTGACCTTCATTAGTATGTAAATCTCTAGGGCCTGAGGCCTGTAGTCACACCCTCTACCTGTGCACTTTGGGAGGGTCTGTAATGGCCTATGTGACTGAACAATGTAGGTCTATGGAAATTGGACTGCTTTTCAGGACCCTGAGTTCTGGGGATGTAGCCGAACTCCTGCCGTTTCTCCCTTGGAGTCTTGGGGTTCTAGGCCCATGCCCAGCCAAGAACCAGGATACCCTTACGCAGTCCCACACTTCCCTGCTTTTCTAGCCCCTGGGAACCTTGAATATTCTGTGTCTGTGAATTTAGCTCTTCTGAAATCTTTCTGCATAGCCACATAGCTTATGTCCAGACAATCATGCTGAGGCTCATCCATGCCACAGTGTGTGGTGATGCTTGATTTCTTTGTTTTTGCTAAGTGTTACCTCATTTTATGTCTGTGCAGCATTTTCTTTTTATATGAAGGGCATTTTCTGTTCTAGAATCTCACTCAGAGTCTCATCATCACACTGGGGAATGGAGGAGTTGAAGCTGGACATGAGTAGGGATGTGTAATAAAGAAGAGGAGATTCCTTCTTCAGCCCCTTAGGAGCTCTTCTAAGTTCTTGTTGGAGACCAGGGACCAGAAGGACTGAGCTATGGTCCATTTCTGATGGACTTGAGAAAATGTGGTGGTAAGTGGCCTCTTGGAATGCCCCTAATGTGGCTGCTTTTGAGCAGACTGTCACCAGGAGCAATGACCTGACAACTGAGAGCAAGTGACATTCATAACTAAGAGTAGGGCATCCCTATGTTCAGACCATGCCAATATGTGTTCCCCAGGATTCATACACAGAAACCCAACCCTGGATGCACAGGAGCAGTATTAGGAGGTGGAGCCTCTGGGAGATGACTAAATCATGACGGTGGCACCTAATGAGTGGAACCAGTGCGCTTCCACGGGATGAGGATGCCAGAGTCCTCCAATTTTCACCCTTTAGGGATGTGGCAAGGAGCTATCATGAAGCAGAATGAAGGCCCTCACTAGGCACCGTCTCTGCCAGTGCTATGCTTCTGGCTCCATCATCCTAGAACTGTGCATGGTTATTTTCTGCTGGGAATAAGCCATTCAGCCTATGGTAGTTTACTATACTAGCCAGAACACACTGCATCCCAGGACGGCCACGTGGAATGAACAGCTCATGAAATATCCTGAGCACACCCCCTTTCTCAACCCAGCCCTCTGCACTGGAACTGCCTTGTTCATGTACCAGGCTCTCTCATCCGTTGTCTGACTATACCCTTGGTCTAATGATTCAGACTTTTTCCCACGCTTGCTATCTATTTGACTTACTTTATGATCAACTTCCAGTCTCATTATTGTTCCTCCCAGCATGTCCTTTCTGACCTATTCCCATAAGCTTTCCCTGCAAAGCTCAGTTGGCACTTCTTCCATGAATTCTATACTATCTGTCTGTTTTTCTAGTGAATGACAGCACTGCATGCATTGGATAATCTGCACAAATTTGTGAATGAATGAATGAATGAATGAATGAATGAATTAGTGAGGGAAGCTGATGGAATACCAGTTAAAGTGAGGCCGGCTTGAGATTCCTTTTCTACCTTGGAGTAGATCCTTTGTAGTGAAGGGAAGTCGCCCATGTTGGAGGAGTTCCCGGAGCAGTCTGTTCGACCACTTAATCTAATGTGTTGTGAGGATTGAGTCAACTAGGGAAACGGCCTCTGCTAGCTTATGTAGCTCAGGGCTTCTATGATTTGATGACTCAAGGAACTGTGCCTTGCCCTCTGCCTGGGCCATTTCTCATGCCAACAGAAATCCTGCAGTGGCCCAGGTGTGACCCGGATGCTGATTTAGGATTCTTCAATCTCACAGGTGCTGCTCTTTATAGAATTTAATCTCGTAATGCAATGCCCATGTGGCCTTTTCATTAATCAGCCCTTTCAGAGCAGATGCCTGGAGAGGGAGGCCAGGGGAGCAATAGAAAGGAGGGGTATGGAGGGGCTGATGTCTCCGGTAGCATGCCAGGGGCCAGAGGAGGACAAGATGTAGCAGGGCAAGGAGAATGGAGGGGCTGAAGGGGCTGGGGATGAAATCATGGGCAGATGATGGATTAGTGGAAGATGTTCGCAATCCCCGTCTGTGTAGAAAGCAGATCCTGCTCAAAGCCTGTGAGTGTGAATATTTCATCTCAGCCTTGCTTTTTCTAAAGGCATCGAAGTCTACTGACTCCCTTTAGAGAAATGGGTCTCTACAGTGGGGGAATCACAGGTGATGCACATGAACACTCGTCTTCCAACTTCCTGTATATAAGGTAAGAACCTAAGACATGGTGGAGACACGGCTCAGCAGTTAAGAGCACTGGCTGCTCATCCAGGGCACTGGGTTGAATTCCCAGCACCCACATGGTGGCTCACAACCACCTGTAGCTCCAGTATCAGAGGATCTGAAGCCCTTCCTTCTGGCTTCCAAGTGTACCAGGTGCGCTCATAAGGTATATAGCCTTATGAGCAGGTAAAATGCCCATATACATAATAATAATAATAATAATAATAATAATAATAAAAATAATTTAAAAAGATAGGAAAAAATTGGAGGAGAAACTGAGGCACTAAGAAGTCATATGACTTGCTGCTCAGTAACGGGCTGGATTCGGCTAAGTCCTTCAGCACTGCACTGATTTGGGTGACTATCCCCAAGAGGCCCTTGGTTAAAGTTCGGTTCCCCAGGGTGGCAGTGTGGGGAGTGAAGGGACCTTTGAAAGGTGAGATCCAGTGGAAGAGTATTAGAGGTGTCTTCCTGACTTTCTCTGTTCCTGGCTGGTGATGAGAGAGGTTTCTTCTTATTAATAACCCTACCATGATATAGCACCTTTACCAGGTATCCAGAGTTGTATAGCCATCTATCTAGGACCTGAACCTCCACACTGTAAGTTAAATAAACCTCTCTATTTCATAAACAAATGTGTGAGGTATTTCATTACAGTACTGCAAAGCTGACTATAGACAGACATCTCAAGCTATAGTCAGGAGGCAAAGAGAAAGGCCGTGGTAGTGTGGGACACACGGGATGAGTAGATTTAGCAAATGGGTCTCAGGATATCATTATTCATTTTGTTTTCCTGCCAGGCACCCAGAGCCCATTTGGATTTGTTCTTCAGTATATATATATATATATTTTTTTCATACTTTGGTTTCTTTCTGGAAAGTTGTTTGCTGATTCCTGGCGAGTGGAACTTCACAACAGGGGCTATTCTGTTGGAGACCCTTTTATGCTGAAAACTGTGTAGTGCATTCCGCAAGCTATTTTCTTTTCCCCTTCCACTCCCTCTTGGGTTTCTCCTCCATGCAAGGCATGCAAAGGGCCTTTCATCTGGGAGCTGTCCCTACCCGTGGCAGCTCACACATGCGTTCACTCTGGCATTAGCTATGGTTTTTCTTTCTTTCCTCCTCCCTTTGGGCAACGGCAATTGAGGATCGCAGTGAAAGACAGGACCGTGTGCAGACACAAACTCATGAAAAGGAGCACATGGGATGTAACAAATTAAATGCCACCCAGCAAGGGAAGGGGGCTGGGAGTCAAGAGAGGAGAGGGATAAAACACAGATCAAAGAGCAAAGCCAGCGAGTGGGGGGGAGTGTGCTTGGCAGCTGAGGTTTCTGGGAATAGAGGGATGGCATGCCGGAGATGTAATTAAGCCCTCCCAATGGCCTTCTGCCTTGTCCCAGTCGGCCATGCCAAGTTGACTGTCCTCTCTTAGCTGCCCCATTGCGTTATCCTCTGGCGGGAGCTTTCTCTAATGGGAGGGGAAGAAGAGAGGACTGGTTAATTAGGAGAAATCTTTTTTCATACACTGTGCCTGCTCAGCGAGGGGAGCCAAGCTGTGTAAGGACAAAGATGTTCACTGTCCGTAGGGTTGGCTGTTCTTTGTCCCACATGCCATATCCCAGCCACCTGCAGGCCTGGTTTCCAGGAACCTGGGTGCTTCACATCCACGCAAGTCCTATACACTTTTTCTGTTCCATCTCTTGCACAAACCTCTGTCTGCTTCTTGGAGTGCTTTCTAGAGCACTGGAAATGAGACCTTCTGAAGCTTTATTTCTCTGTTAGAAAATAAGGTGTAATGCCTGAGGCTGTAGCTGTGTTAAGTGAACAAAGGGCTGGACCTTTCCAATCCTGGGGCCTCTGAGTGAGACTAAACAGTTTCTATACTCTTGTCAAGTGTGTCGGGTGTGAGTGATGCCAAACAGGAGGCGGGCCCTCTTACTCCTTGCCATCAGTTCCCTCACTCCTCCCATCTGCTTCTTAACAGTTTGGCCTGTGGATAAGCCAGGCAGATAGCGTTTCCTCCATTTTAGGACAAATGCATTGTCTGGGGGTGCTTAGCAGGGGGCTCCCCACATCGTTCAGTTCACTAAAGGAAGTCTTACCTTCAAGTGACACAGGTAATGAAGCATTGTGGAGTGGCTGCCAGCTCTAACAAGATGGACTGAAGTGAGAGCGAGAATTTATGAGGTGGATTAGTTCACTCTGCAGCAAGATGCTTGGGATTGCCCCTTCCCCCACCCACCCCCCTTGCAGGGAATCTTAAACACACTTTTCCCTCTGGAGGGCACTGGCTGGGGAGGCTTGGCTGAAATCACAAGGAGAAGCTAGGCTGTAGAGGACAGCAATACATGGACGCTGTGGCCTCAGCTCTTTGCTGAAGTGCATGGAGTGGCCAGCTTTCTTCTAGGCGGTACCTCAGAACCTAAGGCTGTTGACCCTCCCCAGTGTTAACAGTCCCTGTTGGGCTAGGGCAGAAGCAGATAAAGAGAGCACAGCCTACCCTTTCATGGCTGTTCTGTATTTGGTGACTCAAAGGTGGCCTGGGTCCCAGACAGATACCCAAGTGTGAACATGCAGCTATCTGTCTGGCCAACTCTAATCCAAATACAGGTGTCACCCCAGCCACAAAAAGAAGTGAAAGGATAGGAAGAAGACAGAGCTACAAAACAAAGGGCATTACTAATCACAGTCAGCTGTGTGCCCTCTACACCTCAGGCCCTGTGTTAGGCGCCATGCAAGAGTCCTGAATCAGACACATCAGTTTACTACCCTTAAGGAACACAGACACCACAGGAGAGCTGAAACGCAGCTCTTTCAGTTCTGCCTGGGTAGAAGGTCTAAAGAGGCTTCTGTAAGAATCAGGTTTCTTATATGAATCCAGCATGGGTGTCTCAGTCCTACCTCAGATGGTAGAAAATGCTGGACTAGGAGGTCTTGTGGTTTGAACATGAATTGACCCTAATAGGTTCATGTGTTTGAACACCTGGTTTCCAGCTACTGGTGGTGTTTTGGAAAACTGTGGAACCAGTAGGAGGTAGAGCCTTGTGAGGAAAGTAGGTCATCGGGGGGAAAGCCTGGACTGGCTCCATTTCCTATTTAGACAACACAACACATGAGGCTCAGCTGCACACCCCTGCTACCACGGAGGTAACTGGCATCATGTACCATCCCCTACCCCATGATGGACCATTTTTCCTTCAACTTTTATCAGAAGTAAAGTTAAGGGGATGTTCTCCCTTAAACTGCTTGCCAGCTACTTGGCTACAGTAACATGAAAAATGACTAATGTAGGATTGGCCTCTGGAGATCAGGCACTTTCAAAACTCTGTAGCTTAACAAAGTCCATGTCAAGGTTTCAGTGGCAGTGCCATACTAAAGACTGGCCCAGTGGAAACTTCTGAAAAGTGGGAGTTGGAGTAGGGAGGTACAGGCAAGCATTCTAGCGGGTGCAGAGATAGTATTTACACCTGAGACTTACTAAAGGAAGCCTGACAACCATGGCGGTGAAGGTATGGCCCTGCTTATGGTAGAGACTGCTCATAGCCCATGAAGCTGAAAATATAGGCAAGAATCAGGGGTAGATGCAATATTCCAAAGCTTTCCTGTAGGCTTCCTTTCCTCTTCTCCTCCCTCCCTCCCTCCCTCCCTCCCTCCCTCCCTCCCTCCCTCCCTCCCTCCCTTCCTTCATTTATTGATGTCTCATTGCTAATGATTCCTGAGCCTTTAAAATGGTGATACAAACTGGAACTGAGCACTGAAAACAAGAGCCAGTGGGGATGTTGCACATTCAAGTCATACAGGGATACACAGCATCTGATTTAAGGCAAGTGGATGGATCTGAGCTCAGAGTTTCTTAGCCCCAGTTCTGCACCCTCTGCTTCCACAGGGATGCTAAGAAACCAGCTAATGGGAACCCCAGGCCACACAGGCTCTACAATTCTAGGGCAAAATCTTTTGTGTGAGAGTTGGAGTAATTTCCATGACTCCCTGCCTGCTGTCTCTACCCTCTGTTAACCCCACCTGCTCCAGACTGCAGCTCCCTCCTTCCTGGAAGGTTGTGCATTCCTACTTGGAGGCTAGCAAAATGCCAGACAAACTGGTGGGTTTCTCATATGCTAAATACAGATGGCGGTATTTATAAGGGAAGAAAGTCCTGCCACAGGAAGTTGCCAAAGCCTTATTTCCAGAGACAGCACTGTAAGACAGCCCCAGAGCAGGGCAAGAGAGTCTAAGCGTAGTGTATCATAGCTCTCATATAAAGGAACACCAGATGCTTTCCCAATCCTGGGGCAGTGCCCTTTATAAAAATCTTTTTAAGCAAGAAGTTGCTGTTGCCTGCTAGCATGTGACCACGGCTTCCCAGTCGTCCTGTCATCAATGTGGGAAAGAAACATATTTTCACAAAGCATGCATCCGTCCGTCACTTCCGAGCTGTGAAGTCTTCATTGCTTCTCTAAGACAGGAACCTCCAAGTCTTCCCGCCTTTCAAGCTTTGGCAGGCTCACTCTACCCACCATTAACGGAATGCTTCCCAAGGGATGGGAACAACACTAGTGTCTTGTGTGCAGTGATCCCCCACAATCTTTCATTCCCACGTGGACTGTGTAGAGAGCTAGCGAAGAAATGCAGGCAACACATTTACTTGGTAGGTGAAGAAAAGAGCCCAGGCAAGTTAAAAGATTTTCTGTAAGTGGTAGGTTTGAGATTCACATGGCATATTTTTATTGTGCTTATCTCCCCCTGTCACTCCTAGACTGTAGGATGACCAATCGCCTCATTTCAACTTATTTCTGCTTCTGGAAAGTCATGACTCTCATGCTGTGTACCTACCTTTAAAAATATTGCTTTGGGGTCTTTTTTTTTTTTTTTTTTTTTTGAGATTCTAATATAATTAAATCATTTCCCCCTCCCCCTTCCTCTCTCTAAACCTTCTTCCTCTTTTTAAAATTCATGGCTTTTTTTTTTTCACTCATCATTGTTACGTATATATGTATATGTGTATGTATGTGCATATATGCCAATAGAAATGCTAACATGGGCAGGTGAAAGCCCAGGAGATTTCAACCTTACACAAAGAACTCCA
The DNA here is from genome assembly GCA_021653895.1 of Mastomys natalensis. Lineage (NCBI taxonomy): Eukaryota > Metazoa > Chordata > Mammalia > Rodentia > Muridae > Mastomys > Mastomys natalensis. Next base: position 98,199 of record JAJTUV010001389.1, read on the forward strand.
GGCAATTAAAGGAGAGCAGGAGAAATAGTTTTCCCCACGGGAATTGGTTATCTAATACAAAATGGTCAGCCCTGAACTGACCCACCTTGTCTTCACCATTCTAGATCTGTTGAAGTGTAGTGCAAATCTCCTTCCAGAAGCCTTCCTCAATTGCTCCAGGCCTTGGTCCTCTCTGAACCTGAAGGGTGGTGCTTGCTGCTTCATTATCTTTGATTATGATAGTTTCCAATAGTCTAACCTATGATATCATTTGTCTGAGCACATCCAGTTTATCAATCTCATATGAGTGGATGCTTCATGAATCTTTGATTCTACCCAAACCAGTGCTAAGCTCTGAGTCTGAAACTTTATGCTGAGAAATGTTCATGGAGAGAGCTAATGGCATTTATCCTCCTAAGGGAATTAGCAACAATGACCCTGTTTAGCGTGTCTCAATGTGTTTGGTTTCCCCCATGTTATTAGTATAAAGTCAGAAGTATCTAGCTTGGAAAATGCGTCCAGCTGTTCAGAGCAGCTGGAAGCCAAGGAGAGGTTATTTTGGGATGAGTTATTTCTTGCTTCTTAATCCCTTTCACATATTGTCTCAGATGGTACAGCTTGACGGAGAAGGCTGTCCCCACTTCCATGAACTTGATAGGGAGAAACTGCTCCAGGCAAAGACCAAGGATGGGTAGAGAAACATGGGCAGCAAGGACACTTGGTTGTGGCAGTCAGATGTTCTAGCAAGTTTCTCTGTCTTCATTGCTGCTTATAGGACAGCTGTTCCCAGGGCAGATGGGGACAGCTCATGGCCATGGAGATGGTAGCAGTTCTGTGTTTCCTTTCAGCCCTCCCTGGAGGCATTTGTAGTCCTACAAACAGTTTACTCGTTGCATGCTAATTTTCTGTCTGATGTCACAGTTTCAATGGGGACATAGAAAAAACATTTACATAAATAAATGAGGCCACTGCAGCTTGACAGTCGCTTGCAGGAAAATAAACTAGTGATAGCAGTGGTGGAGGAGAGCAGAGTTGACAAGGCACCTGCTTTAGGCAGGATGTTCAGGGAAGGCAACTAATTGGAGATCCAGGGGAGACCTGAAGAAGGAAAAGACAAGCAGGTTAGGGACCAGGAAAGGGTGTGTGGCCAGTGTGGCAGAGGTTTCAGAGACATATCTGGGGATAAGAAAAGAGTTGAGTGAACACTGGTAGGTGAAGCTGGAGGAAAGTGTTCTAGGAGCAATTTTAATTAACCAGAAAGGGCTATGCTCTGGTTTGGAGGTGGGAGAGGTGACGAGGGTGGAGACTGATTTGCGAGCTAGAGTTGTGGGCGCGACTGAAAGCAGAGTGGCTGAGTTTATGGTTGGTGGATTGAGGGGCAAGAAGGAAGGGAAGGAACTTGGAAAGAAAGTAAAGGAAGAAATACTGGAAACAAGCAGAGCACCTGCGTGTGTGTGTGTGTGTGTGTGTGTGTGTGTGTGTGTGATGTATTGTGTATGATGGGCCAGAGGAGCATATAAATTAAGAGTTTGATCAGAATGTCTTGCTGTCAAACAGATAACAATGGCCATCTGTTTCGTCCTTAGCTCATGTACACTTACTATATGTGTACTTATTTTTCGTTTATTCCCTGCCCCCTTTTAACATAATCTTTTCTTGATCCTTTGGAATTTTACACCATGCAAAATTCCATTCAGTTCTCAGTCCTTCCATATCTGCCCTCTATCTGTGTAACCTCTCCCCAAAGAAAATAAAAATATTTAAAAAAAAAAAATCTTGGTGGCCCTGTGAGCGATGATCTCCTCTATCAAGCATAGCCTTCTCTCACGCCCATCTCAGCTGTCCTGCCTCCAGTTCCACTGCACATCTACTCCTCTCCTCTGCTTGTCTTGTCTCTATCACATATTCATCCATTGTACTGGCATTGGAAAATGTAGCGTGTCACACAGTATTTGACCAAACAGCTTTACTTGTGAATGTTTGTTGCAACGAGCCATTGGTCTGGTTTGAGCCTTTTGGCTTCTGGTACACCATCAAACATGTGCACTTAATATGCACTGCTGTGAATGCTATAGGTACAGCAAGAACCAAAGCAGTCAAACATTTTCTAACTCATGAAGTCTTAAAGATAGCCAACCCAAGATGAACAGATGTGTGGTATTCTCTGGAGGGCAGCAGCATATTGACAACAGGGAGCCCAAATGGAGACTAGAAGTTTTAGCTAGAATGTCTAAGGAATGCCTCACAATATGGCGAAATTTAGACAAAGGCTTGAAGGATATAAGTGGAATTTGAAACCATGCCTTCCAGCAGGAGAAACAGCAAGTACATGGATATAAATGTATGTATATGTGTATATGATGCATATGTATATGTACATGTAAGTATATGTACATGCACATGTATATATATATGTATATGATGTATATGCATATATATATATGAATATATATATGAATATATATGCTGAGTCAGTTTCATCTTGCTTGTGTATAGTGTATATATTACTTTAGGGACCACTTTTTATTGGATGACCAATTAGGGAGCTCATTCCAGGGAAAGACTACTTGTATACTATTAATATCTCTTAGTTGTCTATAGATCTTTGTCTAAGGGCAAGGCTCTGTGTGATTTAAAAAAATGTAACCCATCCATGTTAGCATGCCTATTGTTTTAGGACTTGATAAAGGTCTTGTTTAGGCAGTCATATTGTTAAGATATCAGAGGTGAAGTCTCCCTGGTATTTCTAGGAGACACAGTCTCATAACAGATTATCTGGTCTTCTGGTTCTTATAATCTTTCCACCTTCTCTTTCATATTTTTTTTTCTTAGAACTTGGTGCAGGAATTGTAGATGTATCTGTTGAGGCTGGGCACACCATGATCTCTGCATTGTGACCTGTTGTGGATTTCTGTGATAGATTCCTTTTAGTGCATAAAGAAGCCTCTTTGGTGAAACTTGAGAGCTATAGTAGACATAGGTATAAGTTTTAGAATATAGTTAAGAATTATGCTGGCTGCATAAAGTGTTGGTGCAGATTCTCTTCTAAGAACCATGACATCACCAGGACTGGGTTGCTGCCTAGGTTTTCAGTACCAGACATGGTTTCTCTTATCTTGACTAGGCCTTAAGCCTAATTAGACAGCTGTTGTTTACCACCAAGATACAGTTGTCACTATTAAACCTTTAGGAATATCTTTCCATGTTATTTGTAAGATTTCAGCTGGGTCGGACTATTGGTGGTCTCTCTCCTTGACAGCTAATATATCACCTTCTGGGACTATGAAAGTTAGTTCTCAGAGAGGAGGGATTTGGGTCAGATCCAGCTCAGATCTTCTAGGTCCTGTGTCTGAAGTACTTGGTGTCAGGACAATTTCTTAACTGTTAGTCCATATGAATAAAAAAAAAATAAGCTACATATTTCAAGATACAATGGGAAAGAAGAAACATTCTCATTCCAACTGGAGAGGAATGGGGGCAAAGGAAGGAAACATTGGACTAAAGCAAGACTAATACTCTGCAGGGCAACAGTAAATACTACAGCTTTATATCCATCACCTGCAGCTCATGATGACACATCTTCTGTGTTTCAAACACATCAGAAAGCCTTATTCTCCAATTCCTTTATTATTCTTATTCTTAAACTCCTTTACACTCTATTTCTGTGGCACAAATGGCCTCTCTCTTAGGTAAGCTCAGTTCCATGCCTACAGCTGTCCTCAGAAGATTCCCATGGTCCTATCATCTCTAGCATCCTTTGATCTCTCAATTGTAATTTGAACTTCACTTTCTCAACTTCATGCCATGGTCTTCCAGGGGCTCCTTGCAGATAATCTGACCCTGCCACACATTGCCTGGCTTGGCATTCTAGAACTTTGTTACAAGCTACTGTGCTCTTTCTCTCAGTCCTACATTAACTCTGTGAATGACTCTTCCAAGTTCATCAGTATCTGGTAAGCCTGAGTTGAATTCTTGGCACCCTTTAGCCAAAGCTGTCCTCTGTGTGCTTTGATAGCTGAACTTTGGACAACTCATCTTAGGCAAATGAATTTGAAGCTTTGTTTTGCAGGTCTTTCTGTAGGGGTCACTTTTTTTTTTTTTTAATTGTCTTGGTGCAGAGCCTGAAAGGTTTCTATTTAATGGCACCAATCTCTTTAAGATTTATAACTGCTGTTGGGCTGAGAAGATAGCAACAGGTAAATAGAGGGGCTTGCCATTAACCTTGATAACCTGAGTTTGATCCCTGGATCCCAGGAAAGAACAGATGGATGACAGAGGTTATTGTTTGGCCACCACATGCACGCTATAGCACATGTGCCACCACGCATATATATATATTATAAAGTTAGGGCTGCTTTCTCTCTACCTGCCTTGCTTGCAGCTTAAGCTCTTTTACACTCATTTCCTTGCCAAGCTGCACATTTGAAAAGTATCTTCCTTCTTTGATTTCTCATTATAAACCTCAATAAGCACAGCCACCACCATGCCACAGTCTGAATGTTATGCTATCTTGAAATTACCTCTACCAAACAGTTCTGGCCATTGCCTTTCAATTTGGCCTTATTCTGATGACCAAAGAAGAGGCAGAAAGCAGCCAGATGTGTTTGCCAGAAGGAAACATGAACAACCTCTAGTTTGCCCAGGACAGTCCTGTTCCCCTATGGGTCATTGTGAGCACAATATTTACTTTCTACCCTTTTGTTGGTCTTCCATGCTTCCTCCCAAAATGCCTCATTAAGCTCTCCTCATGGTACTGTTGGGCTCCCCTAGCCACAGGTCCAGATTCTTCCAACTTCTTCTAAACCACACAAATAGTCACAGCAACAAGTCCCATTCTCAGGAACAGTGTTGCGCATTCATTACTTTGTCTTGTTGCTATGACAATCCTTTTTTGAGGAAGAAAGTTTATTTTTGGACTAATGGTTTGAGAGTACCACCCATTGTGGCAGGAAGGACATGGTGGCAGGACTGGGAGGCAGATGGTCACATTGATTGTGTCTATAGTTGGAAGAGAGATGGATAGTGAGATAGACAGAGATAGTGAGATAGAGCAGATAGATAGATAGGTAGTGCTAAGGTTAGTTCCTTCTTTTTCCTTTCTCTCTCTTTTCCTTCCTTCCTTCCTTCCTTTCTTCCTTCCTTCCTTCCTCCTCCTCCTCCTCCCTCCCTCCTCCCTTCCTCTCTCTCTCCTCTCTCTCTCTTCTCTTCTTCTTCTTCTTTCTTTTTTTCTTTCTTCTTCTTTCTTTCTTTCTTTTCTTTCTTCAGTCTGGGACCATAGCCCATGTAATATTGCCAGCCTTATTCACAGTAGGTCTTTTCTCCTCAATTAAATTTCTCTGAAAACATTGAGGAAGAGTACGTATTTCCTAGGTGAGTTTAAATCCAGAGTAGTTAATGATCATTAAGCACCACAGTAAAATTTTGCACATACTGTTAAAGTGATCATAATGATCGTGTTCATAGGTTATATATGAGGCCAAGGAAAGAAGAAATACCAATTCATTCCAGTGTGTTAGCTCCATGGTTGAAAGAATACACTTGCATTGGTTGATACTTTTAAGAAAGTGGGACAAAAAGAAAGCATCTTCAACAAGTGGTGCTGGTCTAACTGGATGTCTGCATGTAGACCAATCGCAAATAGCCCATATTTATCACCTTGCACAAAACTCAAGTCCTAGTGGATCAAAGACCTCAACATAAAGCCAGACACACTAAAATCTAATAGAAGAGAAAGTGAGGAATACCTGTGAACACATTGGTACAGAAGACAACTTTCTGAACAAAACACCAATAGATCAGGCACTAAGATCAACAATTAATAAATGGGACATCATAAAACTGAAAAGCTTCTATGAGGTAAAGGAGACTATCAATAGGATGAAACTGCAGCTTACAGAGTCGGAAAAGATCTTCAGCAACTTACATTCAGCAGAGGCCTAATACCCAAAATACATAAAGAACTCAAGAAGTTAGACACCAACAAACCAAATAACACAATCAAAAATGGAGTACAGAGCTAAAGAGAATTCTCAACAGAGGAATTTTTCATGGGTGAGAAACACTTAAAGGAAATGTTCAATGTCCTTAATCATTAGGGAAATGCAAAACAAAATGACCTGAGATTCCATGTCACAACCATCAGAAGATCAAAAACTCAAGGGACAACATATGCTGGTAAGGATGTGGAGCAAGAGGAACACTCCTCCTGTAGCCAGGCAGGACCCCCCACCCCCAAGTGCATGGATAAGAATATCATCCTACCCATAAAAACCTTCTGCTGGTGGGAGGGCAAATTTGTACAATCACTCTAGAAATCAGTATGGTGGTTTCTCAGAAAAATTAGGAATAGTTCTACCTCAAGACCCAGCTGTAACACACCTAGGCATATAACCAAAAGATTCCCAACATCCCACAAAGACACATGCTTCACTCTGTTCATAACAGCTTTATTCATAATAACCAGAAACTATAAACAAACCCAGATGCTCCTCAACCAAAGAATGGATATAAAGAAAATATGGTTCATTTTTACAATGGAATACTACTCAGCTATTATAAACAAAGGAATTATGAAAATTTCAGGCAAATGGATGGAACTAGAAACTATCTTGAGTTAGATATGTACTCACTTATAAGGAATTCTTAGCCATAAAGCACAGGATACCCAGCAATGATCCATAGCAGAGAAGCTAAATAACATGGAGTGTCCAAAGGAGGATACTTGAATTTCACTTAGAAGGGGAAATAAAAATAGTAATTGGAGGCAAATGAAGGAGAGAAACTGGGTGGGAGAGGTGATTGGGAAAGAAATGAGGGGGTATTCAGGATCAGGTATGGGGAGAGAGAAGGAAAGAGGGCAAAGAAAGTGAATGGAAATTGGCTGCTGGCATAATAGGGTGGTTGGGGTAGGGGTGAGGACTGTATCACTAAGACATGCCAGAGACATGGGATGGGGAAGATCCTGGAGACTATAGGGGTGACTCTTGCTAAGCCTCCTAGTAGTGGAGGATATGGAACCTAAAGGGGCCACCTCCTGTAGCCAAGCAGGACCCCCAGTGGAGGGATAAGGATATCACCCTGTACACAAATCCTTTGACCCAAAATTTATCCTGCCTACTAGAAGTGCAGGGACAGATGGAACAGAGGCTGAGGAATGGCCCATTACTGGCCCAACCAATGACTGACCCAACTTGAGACTCATCCATGGGCAAGAACCAATCCCTCGCACTATTAATGATACTCTGTTATGCTTGCAGATAGCAGCCTAGAAAAAACTGTCCTCTGAGAGGTTCCACCCAGCAGCTGACTGAAGCAGGTGCAGAAACCATAGCCAAACATTAGATGAAGCTCGAGGAGTCTTATGGAAGAGTCGAGGGAAGGATTGAGAGAACTTGAGGGGATTGAACTCCACTGGAATACCAACATAGTCAACTAACCTGGACCTTTGGGGGCTCCAAGAGACTGAACCACTAACCAGGAAACATACATCCACCAACCCCCCCAAATTACATGTAGCAGATATGTAGATTGGTCTTCATGTGGGTCCCCCAACAGCTGGAGCAAGGGCTGTCCTAGATCTGTTGCCTGCCTGTGGATCTCATTCTTGTAGCTATCCTGCCTTGTCTGGCCTCAGTGACTTGATGTGCCAGGGCAGAGTGATACCTGGGGCCAGGGGACTCCCTGTTCTTAGAGGAGAAGGGAAAGGGGATAGTGATAAGGGCTGTGTAAGACAGGGCAGCAGGACAGGGGGGTGTGGTCAGGATATTAAATGAATAAATAAGTTAATGAGAAAAAAAGTGGGACAGGTTTCATATAGCAGGAGCTTACCTTTAGCAGGTAAGGTTTAGGTATCCATTAGCCATTCTGATGGGATGTATTTTACTTAGGGTTTTACTGCTGTGAACAGATACTATGACCAAGGCAACTCTTATAAAGAACAACATTTAATTGGGGCTGGCTTACAGGTTCAGAAGTTCAGTCAATTATCATCAAGGCAGGAACATGGCAGCATCCAGACAGGCATGGTGCAGAAAGAGCTGAGAGTTCTACATTTTTGTATGGAGGCTGTTAGTAGGAGACTGGTTTCCAAGATGAGGGTCTTAAAGCCCACACCCACAGTGACACACCCACTCCAACAAGGCCACACCCACTCCAACAGGGCCATATCTTCTAATATAATATCTCTCCCAGGGCCGAGCATATACAAACTATCACATGATGGCTTCTCAGAGAGTATGATATATGAATTATGTGTGTAGTAAAGACTGGGCTAGAAATCCAAAATATGGAGTCGAATAGAAGTTTAAAGATAATATTGGGAACAAGAAATGAATGATGAAACTCAGGGAAAGAGGGTGGCTGTTCAGGATATTCTGAGGTTTGAAGATAGAATAAGACAAACACTCAAGGGAAAACCAAGGAGAGATGGTGAAAATGCTAACAGTCAAGTAGATTTGTGGATCCAGAAAGCCATGCTAGGGGAAATATTGAAACAGGAAGAAAGCCATCAACTCTGTAAAATACTGATGATCACTAAGTAAAGAAGGACTGGCAACTGCCATAAACCTTGGACTCATGTGTATACCAGTGTCCATAGAGAGCAGAGTTGTAGGAATGAAAAGCACAGTAGAAGATCTCAAAGGAGAATGTGAGATGGTGTATTTGAGATAATAGATATAAACTTTCTTCTTAGGAAAGAGATGAATGGAGGGTGGCTGTCCATGAGACATGAGTGAGACGGGTTTCTTAATTGAAAAGCCAAAGTGTGTTTGTATGTTGATGGAAAAGGCTGTATAGAGTGAGAAAAATGGTGCTGGAAGAGAAAGGAGAGAGAATTGCTACAGCCTTGTCCTTGAGCAGATGAGGAAGGATGGGTTTAATGGACAAGTGGAAGGGCTGGCCTTAGATAGGAGTACTCACTCAGAGAAACAGATGAAAGGAAGTGTCATGGGTGTAAATGTTAGAAGCAGACAGATGTGGTAGAAGGAGTGTCTGTTTTCATGTTGCTCACTTTTTTTTCAATCAAATATAAACAAGGTTATCAGCTGTGAGTAAGGATTGGTGAATGGACATTTCACATGAATGAGAACATGTAACTTAACCATGGAATGAAGCCTCAGAGTATGTGTGAAAAAGCACTTAGTTATAAATGCCAGACAGCATCATGGTTTCCTTGAATTGACTGACATGAATTAAAATAAGCCAGCATAGCTGAGGGCTTTTCTTAAATGCCTTTCACTGTATAAATATAATCCAGTAGGACAAAACTAGAAGTGGTTTAGCTGAGTGAAAGAGAGTATAGAGAAGTAGAGAGAATGAGGGCAAGAAGAAGGTAGAAACAAGGATGTGTCGTCATGACTGGTAAGAGGTTGAGCTATAGGAGGAGGAAGGAGAGATAAGAGACAGTCTACAGAGACAATGAACTAGGAGATTCCCTTTTGTGGGTTTTTTTTTTTTTTTGTCTCATTAATAAAATAATTTAAAAACAGACTCAGAAAGAAACTCAAAGACAATTTGGTATCAGAGTTTGAGAGACAAATAACAGGCTAGGCAAGAGGTAATTCTTGGCAGCTGTCCAAAGGAGGAAGAGAGCAAGTCATCTCTGTGCAAGCAGACTTAGTAATGGAGGTAAGCAAACAACCATGTGACAGTCAAGAAGCCTCATGGGAGAAGGAGTGGGGGGGCTTCAGAGAAAAGTGGAGAAAGCTCAGAGCATCTGGGAAACCATCCCGGGCTTTAGGAAAAGCCACACAAAAAGAGAAATAAAATGATAAATTTTTGGCAGTAATTTAGAAAAGGAAGAAAGCTACAGGCAACATATCAGAAACTCCTCGAGGCTGCACGGGAAGGGCAGGGTTCTGAGAAGGGTAATTACATTATTTCATTAATGGGATAATTATTCCTCCCATCTCCTTAGCACAGGTTTTCATGAATCAGCCTTCCTGATGGGTAGTCTCTTGGCCAGCGGACTGACAGGACCAGCTGTATTAACCCTTAAGGAAGAAGATCACAGTCTATAAAGTTTCAAACTTCAGAGCAGATCAGAATTTCATGTCTGTACACAGGACCAGATTTGTAGATACCATTCTTTTAACAAGGAGCAAATAGCTTTACCTTAATGGGTTTCAACGAAGTCCCCATCTTCAATGACCCTCTAGGTATCCTCAAGATCTAGAGCCTCAATACTATTACAGTGTTCCCCCTCAAGAGCTCAGACCTTAAAATCATTTAGGAATGAGAAGACTAAGCCAGGCTGACTCCATGACAGGCTTTAAACTGGCAGTTGAGGAGACTATGGGAAGGGTTTGTTTCCCCAAACTGGCAAGTCAGTTACTGGAAAAACCGCAGCCTGTGGGCAGTTGTTACTCAGAAGTTGCCTAGCCATCAGGAGCTTCCCTACCACCTGGCCTGAGGCAAGAGCAGTGAGTCAGCAACAGTTTCCAGCCTCCCCCTCCTCCACCCCAACACCAGCAATGGTTCTGGAATGTCCCCAGAGTCCTAACCAATCACAAAGACACCCATATCCTTAGAGACTAAGCCAACCAATCAAGAAAAGGTCACCTACCACTACCTGGAATTCCCCTTAACGTTGTATTAATTGTTAATTATGCCCCACACAGGGATGCTACCCACCTCAATGGTTTAGGCTCCTGAATGACGCACACAGCCTCTATATTTTAATATGCCTTAAACAGCACAATAGATGGGCAACTGTCCTAGCTTCCATGCTGCTAGAACTTACCTCCCCCAATAATTCTGAGTTACTACTTACTAATTTCTATGTTCCATCTTGGCCACTTCAGACCCATTTGTGCCAACATGGGGTAGGGAACAAAGGAGCCCTGGGCTCTGGGCCAAGAAAGCAGAGCCCAGAAGTGTCTCTAGGAAGGCTTCTGTGTCTCTCTTCTCTCCACAGTCTCCTAAAGACTGCAGATCGGATCTCATTCTCCTCCTCCTATTGGTTCCCAAGCCTGGAAATCCTAAAACCCCACCTCAGTCTGTCCTCCTCAGCTATTGGCTGCTGGCATCTTTATTTATCAATCAGAACCAACTGGAGACAGGTTCCAAGAAGGTATGTATGGACCACAGGTGTCCTTCCCCGCCACCCCCCACCCCCCCCCAGACCCAATTAGCATTTGAATACAAGCAGCTATACCCTAATCTGTTTAAGTTGTGCTTTTGAGCTCATCTGCCATCTCCACCTTGGTGAACGGTAGACTCCTGCAAGCTGGACTTCTGCAGAATAAAATACAATCTTTGCTTTTGCATACCATTTGAGTCTAGGATATCATTCTTAGGTAAATCATGGACCCCTACAGGAGACTGGCTGAAACTGGAGAATAGATATAACTCATCTCCTCCATGAAAACACAGAGATCCAATTCCAAAACCATTCATGGGAAGAACTCAGGCTCTAGAATGGGTTTTGGTTATACTCTTATGTATTCCAGGTAGAAATTAGAGGATGGAAGATAAGTAGTCATCTCACTTCTAGCATCCCTGGCCTCAGGTCAGGACAGGAGCAGGGGCATTTTGGGGTCCCTATCCCTAAGCCTAACTAACATGTTTCATCTTCTGTCCTCATCAGCATCATTCCATAGGCTATGATCCCAGACCAAATAAGGAAACAGCATTAGCATTCATCTTTGTCGTCTTCCTATGGGTGTCATGTGACCAGCTGTCTCACACTCCTGATGTCATATGTTCTTGCCATGATAGACTGTGTTCTCTAACTGTGAGCCAAGACCAGTCTTTCCTTCCTTACATTGCTCTTGTCACATACTATATCACAGCAACAGTAGCAGCATAGCAGCAACAGCAGTAACAACTGAGAAGACTAGGCTGACTCCATGACAGGCTTCAAACTGGCAGCTCAGGAGACAAGGTCAAAATCTCTATTTCTAAGAACTGAGCAAATCCAGGCAAGTTCAGGTCTCAGAAGCTGCCCGATCACCTGGCCTGAGCCAAGGACAATGGTCAGCAGTAGTTTCCAGACTTCCTCAGCAAGAGTTTCCAGCCCCCATGCCCTGGTAATGGAATGTCCCTAGAGATGGAGTAAGATAAAGGTCACCTATCCCAGAATCTCCTAATGTGCTTTAAATCAGGCTTGGGAACTTACTTGGTTGTCTCTCTGTCTTGGTAATGGGAGACCCCAGTATGCTGGCCTTCTGCAAAATAAAACACTCTTTGTGTCTATATACTATTGAGTCTGAGGTATCATTCTTCAGTGAATCATGGATCCTTACACAAAACATTAGCTAGTGTACTGGATATTCATTTTCTTACAGTGCTGGGAATATATTCCAGGGCCTTTTATATGTTAGACAAGTTCTCTACCACTGAACTTTATCCTCAACTCCTTGAGCTCAGGGTATTTGATGTATGATTTGTATATTAAAGTCTCTCAAGTAGGAAAGCCCTTGTTTCATAGAAAATAATCAGTGGTTATTTTTTGTTGTTGTTTGTTTTGCTTTTTTTCTGCAGTGATCAGTAGGGCCAAAGAATGCTGCAAAGACACACCATGCAGCAGACCTCATGAGATAGATTTATTGGAGAAAGGGCATACAAAAGGCTGCCCGTAAGTGAGGATGGAAAAGGGCATTATAAATGGTATATAGCACATGTGGATAAGGAGAATATGCAACCCATGGGGACAGTGTGTCACATTTGGCAGGTGGTGATAAGGTTACCCCTGGCACTGAGTCATTGAAGGCAGGTTGGGGAGCACCTAGTTCTGGAATGTGGGTGATTCTGCTTACCAATAGTTAGGAGTTAAGCTCTAAGATAAAAGGCATCGGATAACTGGATCAAGTATGAGAGGTAGCTAGGTATTTAGTCAGATGAATTAAGTATTTAAGCAAGGGACTTTGTGCGATTCCTGGAGGGAACCCCATGGATCAGGGAAGATGTGTTCTGGGGAGACCTACCAGCTAAGGGAGCCTTTTGTCAGAGGATGGCCAAAGAGACAAGTCTCCAGGAATGACATAGGCTTTAATTAGAGATACAAGATGGGATACATTCAAAGAAGAGGGGAAGGGAAGATAGTGTGTGTTATAAGAAGGAGAAAGTTCTGAGGGTCCTGCAAGATAAAGAAAAACACTTTGAGAAGATGGTCTTATAAGGAGGGAAGGTTTTGATATATTGACTCCAGTCTGAAGTCTCCATCCAGATAAGTGGTAGGGTTAGTACCAGATGACAGAAGGGAGCAGTATCAGACCCCACGAACATCAGAGTCTATATCAAGGACTAAGGGTGGCTTGTAGTCACTGTATATGAGCAGAAAAAAGGTTGACCGAAGTGTTAAAATTTTCTGAGTGCATTCTATGTGTTAACATTTAAAATCCATTTCTATGCATTAATTTATTTCATCCTCACAATAGTTTTGTGTGGTAGGCACTATTGTTGTGTTCCTTAAAGAATAAGGCAAGGAAACACAAGCAAGTTAAAGAAAACCAAGAAACAACACCCAAGGTCACACAGCTTGTTGGATCAGAGGTGGATCTCTGAATCCATGCCACTTGCACTCTATTCACTCCCCAGGCCTGCCAGGCCACACTAGTCATGTGACCTTGGGAGAATTACAGGGAGCCTTCTGGTGTGTTCAAGAATAGGTGAAAGATGAGAATTAGTGATGATGTGACTGGCCCTTGTGAGCTACATAGAAAATGAATGGGGAGATGAGACAGACCCATGCCTTTATGAAGCTAGCTAGATAAGAAACACCATTTAAATAGAGACACCACATGCTAGGAAAGCAAAGAAAGGGAAATAGGAATTCCTGGAGATTCAGGCAGGGAAGGGCCTTTCATTCAGCGATCTGATTGGAATTTAAGGGGAGGGGGGAGAGCAGAGAGTTAATGCAAGAAAGCTCAGACTTTGTTTTCTGCTTAAAGGGAGCCACTCAAGGCTTAATCCCACTGAGAGCTCCAATCTCTCAGAACCCAGACTCGCTCCCTTTCCTTTTTTCTTTCCTTTATTTATTTCAGCCATTTTCTGAAGAGTAGACGTGGAGAGAGCAGGAGGCGGAGGCAAACAGCAGAAACAGCCTTTCTCAGCAGTGCTGTGTCCTGGTGATTGAGCTGACAGGAACCAAGGTGCTTTGCAAACTGTAACTGGAGGTATGCTCTTAAAGAAATGCAGTGTGGAACAGCGACATCAGCCGTGGGAGGAACTGGTTTCAGCCATGGGCTAGAAATCTTCAGGGAGTCAGTTAATTATAGGAAGGTGGCAGTTCCTTCCAGAAGGAGAGAGATAGACAGACCCTTCCAAGGTGCTGTTTTAGAGAGCTGACTACCAAGTTTGCACAGACTTCAATGTACCATCTTAACTGCTAGCCCAGCAGGTGGAGCAGAGATGACATCCGCCTGTCAGAATAAAACAAAATATCTTTGATACATGCCTACTCATGTCTTTACACAGGGAAAGAGGGCCAGAGATGTGTGCTTTGCAGCAGAGTGGCTTCACAGGGCAACACTCTGCTTGGACAAGTACTGGTGACACACTTTCACAGGGTATAAGGAGGCAGTCTCAGGAGTTGCCAATGTTCTTTGATGTGCCAGGTCCCTCAGCTTCCCTTTCTAGAATGGAGATACACCTGGCTCCTGTCAGGAAGCTCTACTTTGAGTGACAATATTTTAGGACTGGTACCTTAGCAAGGATACTGGAGAAGGGCTATTGGGCTTACTGGCTGTGCGTAGCCACTCCTCCATCCCCATTCTAAAAGTTCCTAAGCCAACAACCCTGCTGACAATTCTCACTTTTATCAGAGATCACTGGACAGGAGAAGGCAGAGCATCCTTGCAACCAGAGGGATGTGAAGAGAACCCGTTCTGTTTGTTACTTCCTGGGGCTTGTAAGGTGGTTGTAGTAGTTTAAAGGTTACACTGTTCTCCACTAACCCCAAGAAGTGTTTGTTGGTAGTCAGAGCATCAGACAGTTGACTGGAAGTACCCCTCTTCCAGATGATGAGAGTTGAGGGGTTTCTCAGAGGTTCAGGCTTCCTATAGAAACAGCCCCATTTGGTGAGTGGGAGGTGACTCAAATTCCTGTCTCCTTATTCTTCCCTGGAGCTTCAGCAGGCTCTCTTTCTCCCTCTGCATACAACATGCATACTAATTGAAATCTCTCTGAAAAGGGCCTTCTTCCTGACAGAGCCTTAAGACTAGATGTAGGTTTTGAAAAACCCAAGATGGCATTGCCTGTAATTATAAAGTAATTGGTGTAATTGAGAGCTCAGGGTCTCATGCAAATCACCCTGTTTTTAACTTTACATCAAGGCTATTTTATTTTTAAATGGAAAAAAAAATCATGAGCATTTGGGTATAGAACTTGCACATTTCCATGTTCTGAATTTTGGTGTAGCTGTGGATTGAAGATCAAGCCACTGCCAGTTCTGTATGCCATGGGAAAGTCCCTAGACCTCTCTCAGCCTTGACTTTTTGCTTCTAGAGAACAGGAAGAATAAGCGAGACCAGAGACCACAAACTACTGTGAGGATTAAATAGCACAGACACACATGGGATTTCCTGGGTTGTTTCTCTTCTTCCTTAGATGAGTGTAGACAGAGGAAGGAATTATTGGAAGACAAAAGAGGTCATGGTTCATATCTTGAAGAAAGACATGGGTTGTGATTCTGTTCTGTGTGTGGAGGAGATTGGGTGGGGTTAGATGGTTAAGTGGTAGGACCCATGGACAGTGCATTGAAAAGTATCACCTTGTTAAGCTTTGTGCTTAGCTCATGATCCAGCCAGCTTGGTATTCTTTTTTTCTCAAGATCCTCTTGTGGGTTGTGCTAGCTGCTATTGTTTTCCTGACACAGGTAAAGGTAAACTCCACTATGGCTCCAAAAATACCTGATTAAGAGCCATAGTGCTTCCTAAATCTTCCTCAGCAGCAACAACAGGCTTGATGGCAAAGATCAAATTCATTCTCCCACATTTCTAGAGGTCAGGGATTCAAATGCTGGGCCACACTGCCCTTGAGGATTTGAAAGAAGTACCTGCTCCTTGCCTCTCTCAACTTCACAGCATTGTTGCTCTGGCTTCTGCCTCTTCACATGTCCTGTGTCTCTGAAGTATCTGTGTTGCCTCTCCTTGTGTTTATAACCATGTCTGTAACAGCATTTAGGGCCTGCTCTTACAATATATGGTATTTCTCTCATCTCAAGATCCTCAGCCCAGTGATATCTGCTAAGGCCTCTTGTTCAGCTAACATATTGTAAACTTTCAGGGTTTAGCATTTAGTTTGTCTGGGAGACCACTATTCAGCAGGATCAAAGGTTCCCTGGAGCCAGGCTGGCCAAGTTAGAATCCTAGTCCAGATCCATGATTTTGTAATTATGGGTGTAATTAATTGGATGAGTTACATCCTCTCTCTTTCATGCTCTATTTTATGTATAGAATTGGGGGAAATATAATGCCTGCCCTAAAGGGCAGCTTCTAGAATTAAACCACTTCTATGTATCAAAGCATTTAGGAATGACCTTATTCTTATTTGGGCTTATGGCTCTGGAGGGTTAGAGTCCATGATGGCTGAGCAAAGGCATGGTCCTGTGGGAGCAGGACACCTCAGGCTCACATCCTGAACTTCAAGTGCAAATCACAAGAGAGCTAACTGGAAATGGCATGGCTCCTGAAACTTCAAAGCTTGCTCCAAACAACACACCTCCTCCAGCAAGGGCTTAAACTTCCCCAGCAAGGTCCTAAACTTCCCCAAACAGCACCACTATCTAGAGACTAAATATTCAAATATCTGAGCCTATGGTGGCTAACTTATAGTTGTATAATTGTTTGGTATTAATTACTATTATTAAAAAAAAAACTCAAACAAACTTATAGAGTTTGATTGTATTTTTTCTGCATAAACTTTTGGTGTAGATTATTTTTTTTAAATGTTTATATATTTTTGCTTAAAGAGTTATCTCTGAAAAGACACTGATATTCATGGATTAAAAAAACAAAACAAAACAAACAACTATTAAGAAGACAGGGCCAACTGAAGTGATCTACACATTCAAGCAAATCTGTCAAAATCAGTCATGTTTATTTTTTCAGAAATAAGTTTTTTAAAAGTCTGTCTTATAATTCACATGGAATCTCAAAGAACCCCAGTGTTCCCTCAAGCTGTGAAAACAGTTGAAGGATTCACACTTCCTCACTTTCTGTGTTTGGTCTGCTGTTCATATGTACTGGAAGGAGGAGAGATGAAGAACAGAGGAATAATACAAAGACATACTCTTACACACAGTCCAGTGCTTACTTGATAAACATGCTAAAGCTACTGGTTGTGTGAACCTGGAATGCCCCTCTCCTGATTCCTGTTTTAAGAGCTTAGTTGTCAGCTGGTGGAAATCTTTGGAGGTATAAGGTGGAGCCTAGCTGGCAGAAGTAGGTAACTAGGGATCTTTGGAGGGTACTCCTGCTGGTAATTTCTGCCTTAACATTTTTCCTGGACCAGTATAATCTGTATAGCTGTCCTCTACCACACACTCCTGCTGCTAAATGGTCCCTTCAAGCACATGGACAAAGCAGCAAGCAACTAAACCTCCTGAAACTCTGAGCTAAACTGGAAATTTCCTCCTGTTAGTTGTTTCTCTCAGGTGTCCTGTCACAGTGATGCTAATACAACTATAACATGTAAAACCATGACATTCTTAGAGGAAAACCGACACGAAGTATCATGGCTTTGGATGTGGTATTTCTGGTTTATAACACAAAGGAACAGACAAGTATAGATACTGTTGAGAGAGTGAGCTAGACCTCTAGGCATAAGCCTGTAATGTAAGCCCAGGTACCTGAGAACGTAAGAGGAGGATTGCAAATTGAAAGAACTGAAGGTTGCAGAGGGCAACCTATAATGCCCCTGTCTCACTAAGTAAGTAAGTAAGTAAGTAAGTAAATAAATAAATAAATAAATAAATAAATAAAGGTGAGTATGGAAGGGAGAGAGATCTGAGAAAAGTTGGAGGAGAGGAGAGGTTAATATGATCAATATACAAGGTCTGAAATTCTTAATGAATTAATTAAATACTTTCTTACAGAATAAAAGGGGGCTGGGGATGATATCTCACTGGCAAAGATTATGAACAGTGCCACAGGTTCATCTTCATTACTGTAGGCAGAGGGTGGGGGTGAGAAAAAATCATGGAATAAAATATTTGTAAATTATGTACCCAATCAAGAAATTATATCAGACTTCTATGGCTTAAAAATAGTAAGTAAAAAAAAAAATGAATTAAAAAATGGGCAACAGACTTGAACAGACATGGATCCAGATGGATAACAAGCAGATAAAAGATGCTCAACATCATTAGCTGTTGGGAGATGTCGTTTAACATAAGTGAGGTAACAGTGCACACCCATTAGTATGGCTCCTGATCATCATCAACCACAACAACAAAAGAAAAGCAATCAAAATGGCAAGTGTTGGCCAAGCTGAAGAAGAGCTTAAATCCCTATTCCCTTCTTGGAGTCAGTAACATCAAAGATGCAGCTACTGTGGAGAGCAGTCTGGCTGTAGACTATGGGGTTACTGTTTACTGAGAATGAAGTCTCAGTTAGTAATGCTAACAGATTCTGGAGGTGGATAGTGACGATAGCTCCTTAGACATGTTACGTATGTAATGCCATTAAATCAAATGCCCAAACACACTTAAAAATAGTACATTTTGTGCGATATCTTTTTACTAAAATAATAAAATAATAAAAAATAGTACTTAGCCTTCATTTCTTTCTCAAGGACCCGTTAGACTGGAGACCACATATAAGGCCTGATGGGATACTAGATTAGAACACACATCATAGTCAGGAGAAACTCAGTAAAATGTATCTGTGACAAATGAGACCTTGCAAAGTATTGGTTGGGAAAAGATCATTAACCAACTGTAGATGTTTTCTTCTTTTAAATTGAATTCATTTTTATGTATTGCCTTTTACAAACAATATATTATGTTGAAAGGTACTAACTGTACATAATTATAGGGTCAGGAGCAAGTTGTAGGGCTCAATTCAAGGGTTTCTGAGTGATAAGAGGGAGTAAAGACAAGATGGAGACTGTATGTACCTATGAGGGGAAGGTGCTGCAAAACCAAGGACTTTTGATCTAGGCCTGCTTTTTGCCCTCCTAAGTACTGACTGCTTGATAGACATGGAATTGGTAAGTGTGTTGTGTGAGACAGACACCATATTATGGTGAAGATAAATTCCTGCTAGCATCTTACAGGCTTGTCAAGACAACCAATGACTCGTTGAAGGACAACATCTGAGTTATCATAGGCTGTTTATGATTAATCACAAAAGAAATTGAAGATACACTAATTGCTCAAGGAGCTCACAGGGTAATTTTATCATTGACAGCTGATGGCCATTCATTAGGAGACAATATTACTTATAGTGGCTCAAATCTATGAGGTAGAGAGACCAAAACCTGGGCTGCTTATACAAGTGTAGTCAACTATACTGTCTCAGAGCCAATTCTTTGAACTTTGACCTAAATAATTATCAATTACAAGCAATAAACACCTAGAATAGTCAACTTAAAAAGTATTTTGACTCACAGTTGTGTAGGTGTCTGTTGATTGTTGAGTGGCCTCATTGTTTAGACTTGTGACAGCATTATATGTCATAGTGGATTGGGTATTGGGAGAAATTGTTCACTTTATGACCAAGAATCAAAAGCTCAAATGGTTCTCCACTTTGTTTGTTCCTCAGAGGTTGAAGGTAAGTTCCTATTTCTGAAGGCACAAACATTTCAGACATCTGACTTAGCGTATTAAACCTGGATATAGCATCAAAGCCTCCTTCCTAGGGTTGAGCTTTCATAGCACCAGATAGGCAAGCTTCCAGGGGGCAGACATAATCAATAGTCCTATCTAGACCTTAGCCTTGAACTCAACAATCAGCATGGCAAAATAGCTCTAAAACTGTAATAGTGGCACTCCTGTCTTGGTGGTAACCAACAACTATCTAATTGGACTTATGGCCCACTCAAGAGGGGGACTGTCATGCCTGGTGCTGGAAATGATCCAACTACCTAGGGTTAGTATGATCATAGATCTTACAGAAGAAACTACCACTACCATTTTATTAGACCAGCATAACTCTTTTTGTTGTTGTTTTGCTTTTTTTAAAGGTTTGTGACAGAGTTTCTTTGTGTAACAGCCCTGGCTATCCTAAAACTTGCTTTGTAGACCAGGCTGGCCTTGAACCCTCAGAGATCCACCTGCCTCTGCCTCCCACGTGCTGGGATTAAAGGCATGTAACACCATCACCCAGCTAGACCAGCATAATTCTTAAGTGCATTGTAAAATTTTTCCTTATAGCCACAGACAAATGTAGCTCTCAACCTGCATCAAAGAAGTTTCTCTTTGCAGCAAAAAGAGACCATTACAGAAACCATAAATGGCCAGAGAGAACAACTGATTGTGGAACCAAGCTCCAGTGGATACACCTACAACACAACTCCTGAATCTAATCCTCAGAAAACATCATGGAAACAGAGGTGGAAAGATTATGAGGGTCGCAGGAACAGGAAATCTGCTGTGAGACCATATCTCCTAGAAATAACATGGCAGCTACATCCATAATACATCGGCAATATTCCTAAGCAAGATAAGAGTCAATCCAAGACATGCTAATGTGGAGGTGGAATCTTTCAATGGGCCATATTCTTTGACAAAGTACTAGAGGCAACTAATTACTACTGAGAAAGAAGATGAAGATAGATAGATAGATAGATAGATAGAAGATAGAGAGATAGATAGAGAGATAGATGGTTTTTTTTTTTTTTTTTTTTTTTTTTTTTTTCAGCCTGGCCTAGATACTCTAGAATGCCGCGATCTGCTCTCTGTCTCCCAAGTGCTGGATTAAAGGTCGTGCCCCACCACTGCTTGTTGATTTTGTTTCTTCTAGGGAAAAGGCACTTCATTCATTATCTAGTACAAAGTGTAAGCTCTAAAACTGTATACATAAAAGCAACACTAAATAAATTCATCAGACTGTGTGTGTGTGATTGATGGGGTGGGGGTTGTAACAATAATAAAGAAATAAAGTAGAGTGGAATTGGGGAGATGGAGGGATTGGAGAGAGGAAAGAATGAGGAAAAGTGATATAATTATATTTTAATTAAAATTGAAAAAAAAAAAAAAAGGGACCAGTATCTCCAGATTTCCTCAGAGGGTACAATCCAGTGACTTAAGCCCATGGTGTACTTTAGTTTCATTGTCAATGTGAAAGGATCGAGAACCATCCTAAACACTCACTCTGGGCATGCCTGTGAGGAATGTTCTAGATTTAGTTAATCAAGATGGGCAGACCTATTCTAAATGTTTGCAATACTGGTGGCCTATGACTCGGGTTCCAGGACTGTGTATAATGGAGGAAGTGAACTGTGTAGGAGCACCTAGCACTCCCTCCTTCCTGGCTGCGACTCAAAGTGACCAGCAGGCTCACATCCTGACCATCAGTCCTCACCACAGTGGGCTGCCCAACATAAGCCCAAATAAACCTCTTCTTTTTAAGTTGCTTTGATCACATATCACAGAAACAAAGAAAATAACTGATACAGAAAATCGTACTGGGAACAGGGCTGTGGCTGTGATAACCGTTGCAGGAAGAATCTAGGAGAGTTTAGAACTTTGGACTAGAAAATCCATACCGTGTTGTAAGCAGAATTTAATGGGACACTTTGGTGGAAGTTTGGAAAATCGAATGCTAAGGAAACCATAGACAGTGGAGGTCCAGATCAGGATGCTTCAAAAGGGAAAGGATCCTCTGATAAGAAGTAGGCCAGAATTCACACTTGGTAATGTTGGCAAGGAATCTAGCTGTACTCTGTCCTAAGAATTTGTGCGAGGTGGAACTGAAAACTAACAGACTAATTTATTTAGTGAAATATCCATACAGCACAGCATCAGGGTGTGGTATGGCTACTTCTTATTACTTTTATTCAGATCTTCATTGAGAGAGAACAAAAGGGCATACAATTGTGACATTTAACCAAGAAAGCCATGTACAAGTTTAATATTGTACACAAGGAGAGTTCAGACAACAAAACACCTATAATTGTTAAAGAGAATCTTGCTATTGTCATAGGTGAGCTGAGGCTAGACCCCACCCATCAAAGTTTCTAACTTGTGGAAATACGTTATTTGTTTGAAACGAAAAAGTCTGAAGTGCAAACGCTACAAAAGTGTTTCTGATTTGAAAAAAATTAACTGCCTAGGAAAGGATGTTATAGATTCATTCACCGAGGCTTCCACAGAAGCCACACATCTGTGGTTTAAGGGGGCCACACATGGTACTGGTTTTGTGGAAATGGAAGATGAAGGATTTAGGTGGTCAGTGGGCCATGGAGTCCTGCACCAAGGTTACAGGAAGTTCAGGAGGCCACTGTGTAGGTGATTTGAGTAAGAATAAGCATTAAAGGCTCATACATTTGAATCTGAATGCTTAGTTATCAGAGAGCAGCACACTTGAGAGTGATTAAGAGTGTGGCTTTGTTTGAGTAGGGTGGCCTTATTAAAGGAAATGTGTCATTGTGGGTGGCCTTGAAGGTCTGGTCCAATGTTTCTCTCTGTTCTCCTGCTGCTTGCTAATCTGCTATGCTGATGTAGAATTCTCCAGTCTTCCAGCACCCTGTCTGCCTGTACACTGCCATGCTTCTTGCTGTGATGACAATGGACTAAACCCCAATTAAATGCTTTCTTTTATAAGCTACCTTGGTCATGGTGTCTTTGTGCAGTTATAGAACCCTGACTAAGACACCAGATAATATATGGCAGGTTCAGTGTCCCTGAAAGGGGACCTGAGAAGCTGCTGCATGAGGCTGTGAGGGTAAAACCCAAGTTGCAATGGATGCTAGAGAGGTCAGAACAATGAGACATACCTAGCTGAAGGAAAGCTGCTGGCACAGAGTGGAGCTGTCCCAATGGAGATGCTATGAGCTTAAACAACAGAGAAGGGGACTGTGGCTACCCAAGTTATTTGGAGTCCAGATGAATCCATCAGTAGCCCCACTGATGGGCCAGAGCTATAGGATTTGGTGTCTTTTCTGCTGGATTCCAGTCTTGCTTTGGCTCAATCTTTCCTTGCTGTGCTTCTAGGAATGGTCATGTTAGTTGGTACCATTTCATATTAAAATGATATAGCTTGTTTTATTTGATAAGAGTTCAGAGTTAAGAGTCTGCTTTGAGATTCAGAAGATAATAAGATTTTGAATTTTTAAAGGGTTGGAACTGGTAAAGACTATGAAGGCTTTTGAAGATAGATAGAACACATTTTGCAATGAGATGGCCATGAGCGTATAAGGAAGAAGGATGAAAAGTTTGGCTTAAAAGTATGTTTTGTGTCAAATTGACAAAGGTAGACCTACAGTGGTTTACATGGATTGTCCACTTGGATGGGTCTAGAATCACCCTGCTGACAAATCTCTGTGTATGTCTGTGAAGGGTTTTCTACATTAGGTTAGGTGAAGTAAACATACCCACCCATAAACTGGGGGCCAGGACTGGGTAAAAGGAAAAATATAGATGACCAGGATAGTTCATTGCCTATTCTTTCTTTCTTGTAGATTCAACGTGACCAGCATTATCATATTCTGTTGCTATGGTTTATCTGTCAATAGACTTCCCATGGAACTATACACCTGCAAAACCTGTTCCTTCCTTAAGATGCTTTAGTCAGCCGTTTATAACGGCAATAAGGAAAGTGACTCATTTGACCTTTCCCACTGTGACCTTATCTTTTGAAGGTTTTAACATCTCCCAAGAGCATCAAGGTGGGGACCAAGTCTTTACCCCATGGACCTTTGGAGGACCTTCCAGATCCAAGCAAGAGCTTATTATTTAGGCTTTAGTTTTGCACCTGTATAATGAGTAATTTTATTTTCCTCCCATAGTTGTTCTGAGTGTAGAGAAAAGTAAAGTTACTGAGTAGTTAGTACATAACTGGGCACATTTAGCACACACTGTTGGTACCTAGGCAGTGGCTTGGGTAAAGAAAATGGAGAAGAGACAAGATGGATTCTACCAGTGAGCTGCATGGGGCTGAACCTGAGTAAGAACCCTGGTGCAGTGAGAAGCTTTTCTCTGGCAGCTTTACTTACTTTTTTTTTTTTGGAGAGGTTAGATTTTTGATGAACTGACCACAGGGCTGTGAGGAAACTTGAACCTTGCAGTGTAGAAGAGACTGACTTTAAGTGAGGGACCTGGATTGGGTGTGTGTGTGTGCCTACTGCTGTTCTTGGATCCTGCTCCCTTCTGGCCAGCATCTTTGAGAAATCTTCAACATTTAGTCTTTAGCCAGAGTAGAGCCTGGTTCTAGCAGCCGGCATCCCCATGTGTATGTTCTGCCAAACATTGTTACAAAAGGCCTATCAATCATTTATTAGCTCATCAGAAATTTAATGAGAAGTGGGGAATATAATTTCTGCTTCTAGAATGAATAGGGATTGTTTGCAGGGTATTTATAACTTTCTAAAGATGTATTATCGGCAGTAATACTACCTTGCAATAATCAATTTTACATATGCAGTAGATAGCAGATTTCCGATGGGGGAATAACATATGAGGAGTTACTGAAACTTAATTTTAAGAGGGAAATGAAATAGTATTATCCACCATTCCTTTAGTAGTGACTCTTGCCTGTGTTCCCTGAGGTTATGTGTCATGTGTTTGTTGAGTGTCCGAAATTATCTTACTTTTAAAATTCCACTTAGGTAATTAATTAGTTTGCACCAGTGAATGCTGTAGATAAATTCTAACCTTATTTCAATTTTTCTCAATGGAACATATTTATTTCTTCATTCAGTGAGACCAGGAATTGAAGTTTTATTTTGCACATACTTACCCCGAATCCATGGTCTTGCAATAACATAATTCTATAGTGATGTAACTAGCCATAAGGCACAGAGGTCCTTAATGTCCTTACTTGGCTCAGATAGGTAACCACGGTGACAGTGCCCCTTCATGGGATTGCTGTCATTCTATTTCCGATTCTTGTCTGAGAGATTAGTTCCTCTACACGAAGGCACCTGAGGTAGAGGGAAACTGGGGGTGTGTCCTGTGTGACCTTGATAAAACTATACTTAAAATTAGCAATATACCTTTTCTTTCCTATGATCCAGTAAATTGTTATTCCTTTAGCCACCTCGAATGGGATTACAGTTTCTTCTCTTGGTTACATATAGTAACAGCTCTTCCTAATAGGTGATAAAATATGATAGAGGATGGTGATTAGCACACCAAAAGCCTTGGATTCAAAGCTGGCTCATGACTTGGCGCAAGACCCCTATGTATCTAGGTATAAACTTTCTTATCCTTAAATTGTAGTAACAATGGTAAATAGCTCAGGATTGCTTGTCAAAATGGATTGGATATTTTGGAAGCATATGAAGTAAGTGCCATTTACATGGCTGAGGCTAGTTTTATTTTCCCATTTGTAAAATTTGATTTCTGGAGCTAGGCTGTACTAAGTGATTTATGCCAGTTACACACAAGTCAGCTGAGAGCTGAAATTAGACACCAAAGTCCTTAAGGGACAGCTGCTGGAGTTTCGAGACCCCACTCTCAGAGCTCTCGGCTAGATGTTAGGATGTGGACAAAGACAGCTAATTCTGTGAGAACAAGGGTCTGTATTAGAGGACTCTAATTTTCCCCAGTTCTATTACAAGGTTCTTGGCCCAGTATGTGATTAATCAGTGGTGTTGACTAACCTCCCCCCCCCCCACCCAGTACTACTCAGCCTCCTAGGGAGGGAAGGCATTTCTGAAGAGGGTTTATCTGAGGACTCAGTGCTCCACATAGATGAAGCCCCTTGTTGTGCAGGACCAGGCCTCTCTGCTTTTGTTGGCTGGGTCTTGTGGCATCTGCCCTATGGGTGGCAGAGTCAGCAAACTGAAGCTGGGAGCTGCCTTCCTACTCGGCTTCCCCAGGCATCTGCTTCAGCAACTTACTCTTAGTCTCATGATAAATTCATTACCAGAAAATGAGGCTGGAGTTTCCTAGTGACATAAAATATTGATGAGAGAAATAAGGAGTAAGATGAATTATCAAATGCTGCTTGTGGGCCCGGCTGCCTTCTGTGCTGCCTGCTCTGCATCCGTTTCTTCTCCTTGCTCCTTTTGATTTGTTCCAATGGGGTTTTGTCCTCTTAATAGGAAGCATGTTGAAACATTGGTGAAGTACTGTAACCCGAGTGATACCAGAGTGAGGAAAATAGACATATCTCCTGGTTACTGTCAAAACTATGAAACCTACTCCTGCCATTTCACAACCTTCTGGCAGGTTCTTGGCAACCTCAGGATAGCATACAAAAACACATCGCTCCCCTGCTCAGAAACTGCTAATGGGTTCCAATTGCTGCAGACTAAAATATAAGCTTCTTAAGATGCCATTCAAGGCCCTCTGTGATCCCATTCTAGCCTGTCTTTTTGGCCCATCTTTCCTGTACATCACCTAGGAACCTGACCCTTTCTTACATCTAGATTATTGGAGTCTTCAAAAACAGCACTGAGCCCTAAGTTGCTGTGCCAAATTTTTTGTCCACATTTGCACTGATTGAAATGACACCATTTCCTCAAGGGCCAGCTCACTTGGTACTTCATTCACAAAAACCCCATGATACTCCCCTACTAAAAATTCACGCATGAACAAAGAAAAGAATATGTGTTGTCATGTGAATGAACTTGTGGTAATATGGCTATCTCCTCACTGTGAGGGGTTGGGGACACTACTCATTGAAGAGGCATAGCTGTAGCTTTCAACATTCTCAGATTGATCAATGTACTGGCTGGTTTTGTGTGTCAACTAGACACAAGTTGGAGTTATCATAGAGAAAGGAGCCTCCCTTTAGGAAATGCCTCCAAGTGATCAAGCTGTAAGGCATTTTCTCAATTAGTGATCAAGTGTGGAAGGCCCATTATAAGAAAGCAAGCTGAGCAAGCCAGGGGAAACAAACCTATAAGTAACATCTCTCCATGGCCTCGCATCAGCTCCTGCTTTCTGACCTGCTTGAGTTCTTGTCCTGACTTCCTTTGGTGATGAACAGCAAAGTGGAAGGTAAGCTGAATAAACCCTTTCTTCTACAATTTACTTCTTGGTCATGATATTTTGTGCAGGAATACAAACCCTGACTAAGACAGTCAATGTCTTTTTTTTTTTCTTAGCTTTTATTCAGGCTAAACTCAAAACTTATGACCCTTCTACTTCTGCTTCTTGGGTACCACCACCATACCCAGCTCTGGGTTTGGAGGCAATGAGTTAGCAATTCTGCATCTGTGCATGTTTCTCCAGGAAATGATCAGGAATGTGGAAATCTTAATTTGAGCACAAGGCTTTCACCACAGTGTTCTATAACAGTGAAAAATTGAGGAAATATAAAACCCCCAGATAGGGAATTTGTTAAAGAAGTTGGGGTGTATCTGTATGGTAGAATGACATCATTCACTTAAAATTACAGTGCATGGAAGTGGTTGGTAGTTCAGGAATATGATTATGATGCCTTTGTAAATGAAAGAAATGGGATGTAAAAGTAAGCCCAGAAGGCAAGAAAGACTTTAGGAGAGAGATGCATCAAACTGCTGGGCTATGGCCACAGGTAAATACTTTACTGCTTTTCTCCTACTAACCCATTCAACAGTTCCGTGTTATGTATACAGTGTGCCTCTCCTCCCCTCCTACCCATCCTCTCCTTTCTCAACTCTTTGTTTTTATTTTAGGATCCTCCTGCTTCTGCCTCTCTCAGCACTAGAATTATACTATATATATATGAGCCACCACACTTAACCTCATCTAGTTCACTTGAAAGCAGGCTTGGCTCCCGTAAGCGAGCAATGTTAGTGTTTTTCCAAGGTGCTGGGTCTGTTCCTAACCTCTGACAGAACAACCTTGTGTTGTGACTCTTTCATAAGACCTCACTAAAGATCTAACCAACATCCAGTTCTGCAGTTAGTTTCAATGACCATTATGACTTAATCACACAGCATGAGGTAATTTTTTAAACATTTTTGAGGGTTTGGTGGAAGTGCTTTTTCAGCCATATTCTCCAACACAGCTCCATTCAGGATACACTTAGAGATTATACTAGTCAGGGTCTTCTACTACGTCTTGTGGTATGTGCACAAGCACACAAATGTGCATGCTGTGTGTGCACGTGTGTGTTATGAAAGAATGACAATATAAACTTTTGGCAATTGAAATCCATAGACTTGCAGTGGGCAAAGTGGAAACTTGGAGGTATAAAGTGTGTAGCTCTCTAGGATGAGGATGGCAGACTTGAAGTCCAAGATTAACTGAGCTTTCAGGTTATGTCCAAAGGTAGGGAAAGATCAATGTCCTTACTCAAGATACAAGGATTTATTGCTTACTCAGACCTTTTGTATTACTTAAGTCTTAAACTAACTTGATGAGACTTCTTGGGAAGGCATATTTTCTGGGCCTTTTGCCTAAGCTCAAATACCAGGAGGTACTGCTCACATGGGGGTTCAGTCTCCTCTGTTAATTGTAGAGACACCCTCAAGACCTACCTAGAGGCATGTCTCTGAGTTGACTCCTGATGCAATCAAGTTAACAGTCAAGATTGTGACACCAGAGATCCAAGGACCTGCTACTATACCCCATTCCTAAAGCGTCCATCACTGCCTGGTCCCATTAAGGTGTGACTGAACCTTCAATATATAGACATTAAGGAGATACGGAAAATACCAACTCTAGCAATCCCAAGGCTTCCACCGAGGAAAGGATGGTAAGAATAAGGGAGGGAGCTTCTTGTCTAGTCTGTAACTTATCAGGCGGTATTCTCCTATCCTTTCAATTCTATCCCCGACTGCAGACTGTGCTCACTGGTGGATGGTTTCCTGGACCTATCAATATTGCTAACATTTTGACACATCTCTTTCTACATGCTCAGCTCTGGTGTGGTGTCAAGCTGGGTGGAACAAAATAAATTAGCTAATGCCTGTAAAAGCTTTTGAAAATGAAAAGTCTGGGCTTTATTCTCAAGCAAAGAATTCTTGTCCTTTACTAGACTCAAGGCCTTGGAAGTCGCTGGTTTCCAGGTAGAGGTGGGGAGCAGAGTTCCCCGCAGGCCCTGGGAGGAGAACTTGGCACAGAAAGTCCACGTTGGATTTTCATCTTAGTCTATTCTAGTCATTGCTGCTGAGTTCTTTTTGTCTTATTGACCCTGTTAGGCCTCTAACATTTTCTCCTGAGATCTGCCTAGCCTGCCCATAACTTCAGGCCCAGTTCATGTGTGGCACTCCAGTTCGAGTTGCTTCATCCTACCTCGAAAGAGACAGCATGCTTTAAAGACAAGGAGGCTAAAGATGGGGCCAGGTGGACAAATAAATCTTACTGTCATTTGTACTAAAAGAGAAAAACAAAAACTAGATAAAGTCAAGGTGCTTTGCTTGAAAACAAATCTGAATAGTGACAATTAAGTACACGTGACTTGTGTGGTTTTCCATAGTGTTATAGCTAATAAATTATGTGGATCTGCTACCCAGAACTCTGAAGCTGCTAGCTTTATCCCTGGTGAGAATCACATAAGGATACACTCCTTTTGTCTCCTTTTTAGATCACACCTCCTTTTCATTCTTGTAATAAGAAGTAGAGAAACCTCTGCAGCATGGGTTGAGGCTCATTAGGGGAACAGAGAGTTCTGATTGGTGCAGGGGACTCATATCTCCGCTTCTAGAACCATCTGACTCAGGGGAGGGGTGACAATGGGGGTCTCTAGATATATGGTATATACGAAGTACAGTATAGAATAGACCAAAGTGTGTAGAAGATTTACCACACACAAAACTGCACCAATTTCCTTACTCCACCACTTCCTAGCTGAGGGCTCTGCAGGGTATCTGGAAAATAGGTATTCATAAAATTACAACTTCCAGTAGTGATAGAAAGACTGCCAGCTCCTGGAAAGTCAGAGGGAAACTGTTTTTTAGCTGTTCTCCAGTGATGCTCAGTCTTGGAGAAAGAACCACTGAGGAGGAGAAAGTCCTGGTGAGAACTGGAGAGCCCTAGGTGGTTTCAAATGTGTCCTCACACACCCATTAATAGTCTAGTCAAGAAGGCTGTGGCTCATCTCCAGTCTTCCTGGAGATCAAGAGCTACCCTTTCTGCCCCTATGAAGGCCATCTTTGTGGGAGCTTCCTATGCATGGCTTCTGTAGCTCCGCTCCTGTTCCTGGCTTTGGTGCTGACTACAGGAATCTTAGGAGCCCTGGAGTGAATCCCATTTTGAGTTACCCAAAGAATCTTTGCAGGTAGAGAACTAGAGAGGCTGGTTTTTAAACCTCTCAATGCTGCCGTTAAAAGACCACAACTCCTTTCAAAGGAGAGCAGTTCTATTTGAAAGGTGTATTTGAACCAGTCTTTAAAGGCATGGGAGAAGAGAATAGATAGTTAAAAATAGTTCGTGGCTGTGCTTTACCAGCCTGCCGCTGCTCTGGACTTTCTTCAGTCAAATATCCTTGTTTCCTGAGAAAACTGGGAAGTGTTGATCTACTCAGAGTTGGGAGTAGATGGGGCTATCTTTGTGCCTCTTTCTGTCTCCTTTCAGTAATCCCTCCTTCTCTTACCTGCTGAGTGGTCCCACCAAACTCCATTTGAGTGGCAGCTTCCAGGAATCACCAGCACAGATTCTTCACCTAACATGACACTAAGCCAGAGAAAGATGTGCTCTGCAGGAAGATACAAGAAAAGAAAACCCTTCGAGAAAGATAGAGGAAAAAGAAACTCAATCATTTCCAGAAGTTGATAGTAGTGGAAGCCTGGAAGACAGAAGTGGCCAGGTGAGGGGCCAAGGAACAGGGCAGCAGCTGCACATCAGGCCCTCTGCTGCATTACTGAGACAGGCCATTTAGACTTGGGAGCTTGTGTACAGTAGTTTCTCTGAGATTGAAATACTTGGTCCTATAAAGCAGCTCATTTAGACAGGAAGTAAACAACTCAAAATAGCTACAGGAAGACCCTGAAACTGATCAGATTCATCAGGCCCACCATTTCCAGAGTATATAAACAGTAATGAAGGCTGGGAGTCTCTCTCAGATAAGCCAAACTATAACGAGGACTCTAAGACCAGATCAGCCACAAGTCCAGCTGCCCACAAGATAAGCTAGTACCATGCATGAGTCACCTGGAAAGGACACTCTCCAACTTGTTGAGCTGTCTGTGACACTGTGTGCCTGAGGCTCCCAGCTTTTGTGAGTTGTCACCCAGGCTGAAGTGCGGTTTGGAGACGCAGCTGTCCTTGAGTTATTTCTGATCTGTAAGTAACCCCTCACCTGTTATCCTTGGACTAGTTCCAATGAAACTCATTGGTTCACCAAGGCTTCGGTACTGTCTATACTCTGGTTTGTCATGAGCTCCCTATCTGGAGAGATAAGGTGTGTGTGTGTGTTCCCAGGAAAAGTCTGTCATATAACAGGTGTATTAGTTCTAGTTCCATTTCACCACAGTCCTATGAGAATATGTTGACATACTTTGATGCACAGATGAGGAAAGTTGAACTTGCATACTAGAAGTTACTCTATTTGTTAGCTTTTCATTTTCTTAAAGGAGTGCCTGAAACAAGCTGACCTGTAAATTGTGGCTTATATAGCTCACAGTTCTGGTTGAGTGTGGACTCTGGAAAGCATTCTTAGCTATATCACAGGAGTACTGCCATGTTGTAGCATGTGCAGAACAAGCCATCAAAGAAGGCAGAAAACCAGGACAGATCAGTCTCAGGCGTTTGATGGACAGTCTTTTACAACTACCATAGATGACATAAGGAATTTCTTTCCTGTTGGGAGGGCAGGGCCTCCAGCCCATCAAAGCTCAAGGGGTTTCAAAGCCATTAAGTCTAAAGCCTCCATCACTCCTCATACCTGCATCCTAGCACTATGGGACCCCAGGGCGCACTTAAACTGCATCTAAACCACACCACCTCCTTTGCTCACATTTCAACTCAGGCAATCAGATGCCCACTTCACTGTTTTAGGTCTTTGAGACAATACATGTTTTAGGACATGCAGAGGTAGTTAAAAAAGTGTGCAGCCACTCTGTTCTGTCTTGATCATCAGGAGCAGCACTGGCATTTAGCCATGAGATCTGGAGATCCCTTCAGTTGTAGTTTCCATGGTTGAAGGGAAAGAGAGACCTGAATTACATCCTCTGCCTGTTTGTTGAGCAAACCTGGAATATGAGCTCTCCTTCTTGAGAGCATATAATAGGGGATCCCTCTGGACACAGGTAGAAAGGATTTTATGAGAATTCTACAAGAGATTCACCCAGCACCTGGTATATAATTGTTTCTCAGTAAATATAGCTGTAGTTTTGTTTTTTTTTTTCCTCACTTCATACCCAAAGACACCCTGAGGGAAGGATCTACTGCTTGATGAACCCTAAGGCAAAAATAAGTGTGTTCAGAGTCATGTCAGATTTGTACTTCATGAAATTCTCCTGAAATATAGACAATGTAGACTAGACCTAAGGCTCTGTTATTTTGCACTTGAGAGATGAGAGACACAGAGATGATAAGCAATCTGCTTGAGTCTCAGCTAGCCTTTTATCCCTTACTCCCAGGTGTCTTGTAGACTATTCCCAGGCTTGAGTCTTTCTCTATGGCCTGTGCAATCTCTTGCTCGTCACACTTGGTTTCTCTATCAGAGGAAGGCAATAAAGCCATTCACTCCTTGAGGGAGAGGACTGCAGTAATTTCACATTACTGAATCTCCAGTTGATTAACCTCCAAGAAGGCTGATTCATTGCCATTTAAAGAACATTCTACTTTCTAAAGTGTCCCACAGTTTTTGCTCCAAATCATCTGACTAGCCCTGGTATTTTGAGTCTCCTCTGCCCCACATCATGTCATCCCTAAAGCTCACCAGTCCATTAGGATATGAGAAGGGCTGCTGAGTGGTTGGAGAAGGATATTTGTGTCTCTGCAAGAACCTGGAGGGCTGTAACTGGATGCCAGACTTTATAAGTAGACACCTAGTTCGTGAGTGCTGTAAAATGCTACAGGGCTGCTGTGTGGTGTTACATTTGAGATTCCACACACAGAGATCCCAAGTCTTCTGGGCCTGCCTCTGGTGCATCTGGACCTGAGGCAGAACTTTCTAGAGCACCTTTTCTCACTTATATATGTGTATGTCTGTTTTTGAGGAAGTATTGCATTGGGAGTAACAGGAAACTGGAATAAAGGGTTAGAAAACAGCCCAACTCTTTTTCTAGTAAGCCAGGAAGAAAAGCGACTTAATTTACTATATTGTTGAGTCCATAGTTTCGAGCAGCTGGTACTCTGTGTCTGCTCTTTCCACTGCTCATATAGGAGCTCCATCTTGCTGCCTGTAGTAACATGTGTCTAAAAATTTCCCAAACCTACAATTCTACACATTTGGAGAAGAAACATTAGGAAGTTTTTGAAAAATCAGTACATTAATGAATGGGAGAAGTAGTTCATAAAGCATAGATGTGGGTTGAGCACAGGTGAGAGTTCTGTAGTCATTTGTGAGTATGCCAGTCTTCATCTATTTAAATGATGCCTCACAGCACAGGTGCTCCCTTTGGGGGAGGTGTGGCTGCACAGTGTGATGTGTGACAGGCGTCCCTGATCCTTCTCATTTACACACACTTTGGGCTTTCCATTTTAAAATCACTGTTGCTATTCACAGCATCTTTCCCTTTACGGAGCCATCCCCATTCCATCTTTGTCAGCCCTCAGCACTGGGAACCACTACAATTCTAACATGCTGTGTAAGGCTGGTTAGACAAGAGTTTCCTCTGCTGAAGCCGGAAAGCCACTCCTGCCCATACTGTGTATGTGTAGGAGAATTCTACTGAGGTATGATTCGCACAGCATAACAATTCAGCTGAAGGTGTAAAATTCAGTTCTTTACAAGTATACTCACAACACATTGTATAATATGCAGCACTATCTAATTTCATTATTATTAATAAAACCTCCATATTCATTAGCAATCATATAATACTCCCCTTTCTCTAAGCTTCTGACATCCACTATCTCTTTCTTTTTGTCTGGATGGAGGCCCCTGCTCTGAATATTGCCTATGTATGTTGTGATGTAGCTTGTGGCCTTTGTGGCTAAGGTCTTCTGTTTAGGATCAGCACTCAAAATTCTTCTACAGTGGAGCATAAGTCAGATATTCATTCCTCTTCATGGTCAAATAATATACTATTGTATGAACTTACCAAGTTATGGTCACCCATTCACCAACTGATGAGCATTTGAATTGTCTTTACATTTTGCTATCATTGATTATGTTGCTTTGAATATCTTGTGCAGATTTTTGTGTGCAATTAAGTTCTCAATTCTCTAGGGGTATATATAGGGAGGGAAAGTTCCTGATTATATGGTAATCCTACTCAAGTTTTGGTAACCATATATTTCTGGAGGAACTGACAGAGCATTTCTCAGATAGTTATATCATTGAACAATGCCAAATGAAGTTTCCAACTTCTTTACAACTTACCAGCATATGTTATTTGACATTTTGATTCTAACAATTTACCTGGCATGAATTTCAGATTAGGCATTCCCTAATGACTCATGATTATTTTAGTATATTTTTATTAATCCTTAGAGAATTTCATAAATGCATGCAATGTATTTTGATCATATTCAACACTCATCCCACCCCTGACTCCTCTCAAAAAAACATCCCCTACTGCTATCCCCTTTCTAACTTTGTGTCCAATTTGTGCTACCTATATACTCATGGGTAAATCCACCTATTGATATGTAGTTGACCTCCCAGGGGCCACACCTTTACAGAAAAGTGACTGCCCCCAGCCCTCTAGAAGCCATCAGCTGTCAATGATTCTTTAGTGAGGGTCAGCGGCTAGTGAACCCCTCTTTCCTTTATTGTTGGAATGATCTTGTGCAGACCTTGTACAGGCAACTTGAGTATAGCAGTTCTGTCATGTCATAAGACAGTGCTTTACCTTTCCATCCCCTCTTCCATAATGGTTCCTGAGTCTGTATGTGTGCGTGTGTTGTGTGTGGTGTGTGATATAGATGTCCCATTTGTTGTTGACTACTCCATAGATGCATATTCTCTGTACGTTTGATTACTTGTGAGTTTCTGTGTTAACCACAATTGGTTGCACAAAGAAACTACTCTGATGAGGTCCCAGAACTGCTCTAGTCTATGAGTAGAGAGATAACAATTTAGAGGGCAATTTTATACTGTGCTTACTTAGCAAAATATTACTAGAAGTTCATTCCCATCATTTCCCAACCATGGATCATGGGACAGATGTACAGTACCAGGCATTTGTTTCTTCCTGTGGAGTGGGCCTTGAAGACAGACAGAAAATAGTTGGTTATCTTCTTAGCGTTCATGCCACTATTGCACCCATGGGTTCATCTCGCCACCCTTGTCATTGTTGCAGCTCACTGGTTTCACAACTTGGTAAGACTGCTGATGACGTCCTTTAGCAGCATGTTTGGTACTCTCCAGTATTATGAAAGCTAGCTTCCAGGCAGGAAGCTTCATGGTTAGCACCAACTTGATTTCTTCATATCCTGAGAAAAAAGTATGTGGTAACATCACCATACGGTTTTAGCATCAAGTTCTGTTACTCAATCAAGAGCAGTGGCACTAGTAAGTATACTTTTGGAGGGTCTCCAGAAGACTCTTCACTAACAACTCTATAAAGATATCCCTTCCCCCAACCTCTGGCACTGGAATTTTTACTTGGCAACCAATGCCTTCTTGGAGGAGTTCTTCGTATATGGCTAAGCACAACTTTGAATTCCTGCTTCTCTTGCCTTTACTCTCAAGTTCTGGAACTATAGGCATGCACTACCATAACCAGTTCCTTAGCTCATTTTAGAAATAGGTATCTTTTTACCATTGAGAGGTAATAATTACATGTGCTACACATACTGTGAGTCACCAAATATTTGATCTACAAATGACCCTCATTTTGTGGGTCTTCTATAGTTTTTGAACACACAAATTTTAATTTTTGTCTAAGTCCCAAGTTATTTTTATGTTTTTAATGATGTATTTATGGAAAAATTATTTAATTCAAATAAGTATGACTTTTAAAAAGTTTTATGGTTTTATCTGTTCCATACATAGGTCTTAGGTGATTGGAACTATTTCTGTATATGATATGAGGTAGAGATTCAACTTTTTTTTTTTTGTGATAATAGTCACTTGTCCTGGCATTATTTGTTGAAAAGAATATTCTCTTTCCAGTGAATTGTCTTAGTACATTTTGTAACTATATAGAGTTTTAAGACTCTCGATTATACTCCATAGATTGATATGTTTATGTTTACATCAATATCATAGATATTTTAGCACTGACTCATTGTAACAAATTTGTAGACAAAAGGTAAATGTCTTATGACATCATTGTTCTTCCTTCAAGTTTGTTTGAGTATACTGATGTCTTCACATCTCCTTATAAACATCAGGACCAGTTTATCATTTTTCAAAAAGATAGCTGGCATTTTTCCTTATGCTCCCATTAGTTCTTTGAGATTGCATGCAATGTATTTTGATTATATTCACCACTCCTCTAACTCATTCCACCCCATTCCCTCTTCTGTACCTATCCAACTTTGATCCTTTTAAAATCTTAATTCATCAAATATAATTGGTGTTCTCCATTCACTCTTAGATGTGTGGCTAGTATTCTGACAGAACCTACTGAATCTATAAATGAATGTAAGGAATCTGATTATGGTTTCACATTTTTAATCATTGTATATATCTTCATTTAGATCTCTTTCATCTTTCAATAATTACATGGTTAGTTTTTTGTCAGTTTGACATAAGCCTGGGTCATCTGGGAAGAAGAAATGTCAACTGAGAATATGCTTCCATCAGACTGGCCTCTAGGAAAGTCTGTGGGGCATTTTCTTGATGATTGGTTGACATAGAAAGGCCAACCCACTGTGGGCAGTGCTACCCCCAAGCAGGCAGTCCTGAGTTGTATAGAAAAGCAAGCTGAGCAAGCCATGGATACAAAGCCAGTAACAGTATGGCCTCTGCTTCAGTTCCTGCCTGTTTCTGCCTAGGACTTTCTCTGACGTCAGAATGGACTGTGACATGGATATAAAAGCCAAATAAACTCTTTCTTCCACAGTTGTTTTATTTGTGCTGTTTATCACAGCAACAGAAAATAAACCAGGACAATAATGTTATTTAGTGTTTAGTATATAAATCTTATGTTCATCTTAACAAATGTGTCTAGAAGTGTTTTATTCTCACTGGCAAGTTTGTGAATGAAATTGTTTCCTTTCATTTTGCTTTTAAATGATTCACAGCTAATTTATAGTAGGGCAGTTGATCTTTAAATATGAGCCTTATTTATACTCTGCAATTTGGTTAAACTTAGTGTTGTTCTGTTATTAAAATTTTCTGGCTTTAGTCTCCAGTAAAAATTTGTGATGAAATAGAGAAGTGGGACTTTTTTCCTCACTCACCAAGTTTTATTTTTACCAACTTTGGGTCAGATATCCACAACCTGTTTATTATTCCTGCTTAGCTTCCCAGAAGATCCATAGGTTAGGTAGACAAGGTCTTGTCAAGAAGCATTGTATTTGCTCATCTTCCCTAAGACAAGAGTGTTAGCCACCTGAGTGTTCAACAAAACAAGGCTTTATTAGCATCTGGAAGGGGAGACAAACAAAGCAGTCTACACACACTCTTCTGCTCCTAAGAATGAGACCAAAGAAAGATGTCCACACTGACATTCCATTGCTTGTTGTTTCTCTCTCCGCTGGTCAGCATCTTAAATGATTACATCTTGTAGTTTCCTCTAGTCTTTTCTTTAGCCCATTTCCCATGATTGCATAGGTAGGCTGCAAAACCCAAAGAACTGGTGAGTGAATTGCTAACCATCTCTCTCAGAGCAAAATCCTCTATTCTTGTTTGTTTATAAGTATAGTTTATAGCAACTGTAAGCAAGGGGCTCGTTGGTTTTCTGGTATCATCTAGGAAGTCCAGTTTTTACTTCTTCCATCCTTTCTACATTTACAGACACCGGGCCATCTATTCTGCTGCATATGCCTTACACAGCAGTGCATTTCTTTTTCCTGTATCCCAGAAGTTAAAACCTGGCTGTTTCAGAATTGCTCAGAGTTCCCTCTGCTTTCTCAGTCTTAAATCCCTCAGAAGGCATGGTATTCACAAATTCATTGAACTGTAACCTGTATAAGACAGCTGTCTTTCCAGTACAGCCCAATCCCAGAATAAAATGTATAAGGACTGAAAGGCAGGCAGACAGGACAGGATGGAAGTCTGGCCTCATATGGGTTCTCCATTTCCAGCTGCAATTGTGGCCAAATTGAAACATGTTTTTCCTAAGTGCTTTAGAATTTCACTTCATGGGTGATCCAACTACAAGACTGATCCCAGATTGGAGTCTAGATCTAAATGAGAAAATATTGGCAGGCAGTTCTTTGTGGGGAATGCTCCTCTCATCACTTTAGTCCAGAAGGTTGCTGCATTAGAAACATTTTTTTACTCATACACTGGTAATACCCACCTCTCGTGGTCCACTCACCACTTTAAAACCTGTTTATAGGTACTTTCAGGCAGCTATACCATTTCTATCTACCCCATTGCCCCAACTGACCAGAATGTCTACCGCTTCTGCTCCCAGGGCTGCAGAACTGGGCTCTCCTTTGATCCACCTGCAACATCAGTTGCTTTGACAGGCTGTCTTCTCTTGTTTGACTCCACATCCTTCATGGGTGGGGTGGTGCAGTGATGTCTAACTCAGGGGACCCGTGAGGTCTGGGTTGAGACAGCAGTGAACACATGGTGTCTAGGGCTGCCAGGAAGGCATAGCTTCCCAGGTTGCTTTGTGCTAGGTTACCTTAATGGTTAAGATGTAGGACTCTGATCTTCTAACTGGTCTTCAGGGAAAGCAACTTTTTTTTTGTGGTGGGGTACATGGTTAGGATTTTTCTTACATTATTTCATCAAGTTGAAGGTCTATTCTAATTTCTGGATATTTTTGAGGTGTGTATGTGTTTTTCATTAAAGGGGTTATGTCTTGCTCACTACCTTTTATCAATACATTTTAAAACCATTGGTTCTTATTACTATAGTGCATGTTGCTGGTTTTGAAATATTAGACAAGCCTTGGAATCCTAGGATAAATCCCACTGGGTTATACTATAGAGTTATAATTTTTTGTATTACTAGATTCTGTTTGGTAGAATTTTGATAACATCTGAGAACTTTGGAAACATTTTGAAGGTTTGCAACTTTGTAATCATCAGTGGTGACCTTTTACACATATCTTAGTCAGGGTTCTTTAGAGAAGCAGGGCTGATAGATTGAATCTAGATATATAAAAGGAGGATTTATTGGAGTGGTTTACAGGCTGTGGTCCAGATAGTTCACCAGCGTCTATTTTCTGGCAGAAAGTCCAAGAATCCAATAGTTGTTCATTTTATGAGGCTGGGTATCTTGGCTAGTCTTTAGTATATGTCAGAATCCTGGAGAAGTAGGTACTAATACCAGTGAAGGAATGAACTTGCCAGTGAGAATGAGGGAGTGTCCTTTATATAGGCTGCCACCAGAAGATGAGGCCCATGTTTAAAGGGTATCTTTCTACTTCAAATGGATTCGGTCAAGAAAAACATGTTTCACAGATGCCCCCAGCAGCTTGGCTTTTACTTAATTCCAGATATAGTCAAGTTGACAACCAAGAACAGCCATCATAGTATGTCTAAATGTTTATTCTGGTTGGAATTATCTGAGAGTCTTGTTTAAAAATGAGCATATTGGA
This sequence comes from Mastomys natalensis, assembly GCA_021653895.1. Taxonomy (NCBI): domain Eukaryota; kingdom Metazoa; phylum Chordata; class Mammalia; order Rodentia; family Muridae; genus Mastomys; species Mastomys natalensis. The sequence continues at coordinate 137,940 of JAJTUV010001389.1, forward strand.
GACAGAATATACTTATTCTGTTTGGAATATTACACATTGTGTGCATGTATTAAATGACCACATGACACCCCATTATATCCCACAAATTAAAAACAAGTATAATAAATAAAAATAAATTACAGCATATATATAGTATATTGTAATTTATTATATATATTACACATTATACATACATGTTATATATACATATCAAACATTATATACACTTATTGTATATTATACATATTATATATACTAAATATTATATATACATATGTACTATACAGTCACATACATATATGCCTATTAAATGCACAGGTGAGTGCATCCTTGTCTGCCCTTTCAGTGTGCCTCAGGATGTGAGTTTGGCAACTCCTCCTCTTTTCTTGCAGACACATTCTTGGCTTGAGATACATTGACACTGTCAAATACTCACAGCTTTTCACCTGTTAGCTAAAAATTAATAATCCTCCTCATAACCTTTTAACATAGTTTGAAATTAACATCTTGATCCATACTAATCACTACAGTTCCCTAGATGGACACCTCCCCCAACCTGTCTCTCTGTAATGCACAAAGGCAGGCAGAGCCAGAGAGAGAAGTGACAGTGTGACCGTTGAGCAGAGGACTCTTACTCTTGACTCCCCCCCTCCCCACTTTTCCATTATGTGAGCAGAGAAGCAGAGCCTGGCTCAGGAAACTGTAGATTAGTAGTCCTGTAAAAAAATTGCTTTTAAACATCAGATGGATGGGCACCTACAGTTTGGAGATGGCCTGTGGTTTGCATCTGGACTCCCAGTTTTTATGCATACATACCTGACTTAGAAGTGGAGGGGACTCCTGGGTTTCATCAGAATCTCTGAAGTCCCACGGTTCTGTTGACAGAGCTGCTCACTGCAGGACTGCTTTAGGTACTGAGCCATCCCTATAAGGTATATGGAGATGCCTGGGGTGCTCATCTAGGACCTTGCTGAGTACCCCTCTGAGGGCGGATAATTTAGGAAGTGCAGTAACAGCTGATGGTCACTTATGATCTCTCTCAGAGATAACTCCCCTCTGTGTTAAAAAGACACAGAAGGGTTGGAAGTGGTAGGATGAGAAGGCAGTGTGAACGCTGAGGAGTGCTTGCAGCATTGAGTAGTTAAAAATAGCTGCTTAAGGTGTCTGGTGTCTTCAGCACCAACAGGGAATATGAATACAGGTTTTTAGGCCAACCTTGATCTAACCTCCACCCCACATAAGGTGCTGACACAGAAAGATGACCTGTGGCAGATCAACACACTGTCCCCATAAAGTGTAGAAATTTCTTAAACTTTGTAGATCACACAGGGTCTTAGCTACTTGGGCTATATTCATACCAAAGCATCATAGATATGAGAAATTAGGTCGAGATTGATGTATTCCAATACACTTTTTATTTATGGACCCTAAAATTTTAGTTTTACGTACCTCTTATCAAACCACAAGTTGGTTTTTCTTCTTTGGGCAATTTTAATCATTTAAGAATGCAGAATTTATTTCTATTCTGGAATGTGTCCAGTTGGTTACCTCATGGACAAATGAAGCCTGTAAGATCTGACTTAGAACTTAGGTGGGATGAATACCAATCTATACTTATCCACGTTGGCTTTGGTTGAAGAACTAAAAGGTCAATTGTGTGACAATGTAATAACTGAATATTAATGTCAGAAGGTTCTTTAAACTCAATTCTTTTTCAGTATTTTTCCATAATTATGTAGAACTACTGGGTCACAATCATCCCATTTTAAACCATCTTCAATTTTTCTTATATAAGTAGAATATAAAAAATTATTCCTTAAATTAAAAAACAAAAACAAAAAAAGAATCATGATTTAACTTCTTTTCAAGTCACCCCTTCTCATTCCCTAAAAAGCTTTTTGTATGTGTGTATGTATGTGTTTGTATTGTGTGAATGGAGGCCATGGTTGGCTTCAGGAGTCTTTTGCAAACACTTTCCACCTTAACTGTTGAGACAGGGTCTTTTACTAGTCCTGAAATTCACTGTTCGGCTAGATGGCTGCCCAGCAAACCCCAGAGATCCCTTTGTCTCTTTATCTCCAGCACTGGGGAACATAGACTTCTGTACATTAGATGTGATTTATCTTGGGTTCTCACGCTGTAGGGCAAGCACTTCCTTGATTGCCATGCCCAGCCACAGGAACTTTGTTTTTGAGGTTGATGTAGACTCTTCCAACATTTTCTATGTGTTATTTATTTTTTGTATGTGTGTGTTGGGAGGCGCAAGGATAAGCACAAGTATTTCATCAAGCCCTTCCCACCCTTTCTGAGACAAGCTCTCTCAGAGAGAACAAGTAGCTGGTACAGTATCGTGTGCTACAGCTGAACTGTGATGCTTGGTGAGTTGGGTGTGCATATTGCATGTTTTGGTGGTAGATGTTGTAAAGTAATTTACTGAAATACTTCATTATCAGGAAAACTTGACAGATGCTGTGAAAGAGAAAGGCTTTCCTCAGTGGGAAGTTTGCAGACTCAGTCTCCACAGTCTTAGCTGCATGTCAATACGTCACTGATCAGGCTAATCTAGATCTCCTCAAGTAGGCTGCCTTGATGATGTATGCTCTGCAAACTGAATTCAGGTTCTCGCCCTTCCAAAACAAGTCACACTCTACCAGCGAGTCATCTCCCAATCTTTTCTATGTATTTAAAAATACTGTTTATTTAAAAAGTCTACAATACAAAGTTATGAGACACATGCAGGGTAAATGGTATGATGGTAAGACAAATCAGCATGTCCCTTACCAACACAGGTCCTTGAGGGCTTTTGGAATTTGGAGGCAAGTATTAACTAGGGTACAATCTTATTACCTGTAGACCTCATATTTTACAGAAGTTTCTCAACTTACTTGTCTTGAATCTTGTATAGTCACTAAGATTTGCACAGAATCTTGTTTCATCAGGCTTTGGGGCTATTTGCTCATCCAGGTGACAAATTGTGCTATATGTTTTTTACATTTGCTTTGTGTTACTTCTCATTGACTGTGTCATGGGGTGGGTAATCCCACAGTAGATATGTAGTAGGCATAAAAAGCCTGCTTTATTTTCGCTCACACTGTCTGTACCTGTGATGGCTCATTTATATTTTTTACTTGCCCAGGATCATTTTAGCTATTGTTAACCTTTACCTTTTATAAACAGTCATTCACTAAACATTAGCCCACATAGGCAGGGGGCAGGAAAGAGAATCATGCACAGCTTATATCTAAATACCCAACCTAATTGACCTCCAGAAGAGGGAATATTTGTCTGTGTAGGAGACTCTTCTTACTCAACACCTCTTTACTGGCTTAGTTTCAGTCAGATGCCCATAAAATGACATCTTCCAGATTTAATCTTCATCTCTTCATGTGCTGCTAATTATGTCTGCTCTTCTGCAAGCTCTGTCACTGCTCTAGAGGCGGTGAGCACTGTAACCTAGAAACAAGGTGCACCAAAGTCTCTTTCAGTAGCCAAATTTATTCAGAGTACCAGTCAGTTTATACTAGTCATGCATGGCAAAACCATGTTTTTTTTTTCATAGAGGAGTATAAAATGTATAACAATAGCCAGTTGTAATGAATAATCTGAAATAAACCCATTTCTATCCACTACACCCCAGAAGAACACAAAAAATACATCCTGAGAACCATTTCATGTTTTGAGGAAACTGAGACCACAAGATCCTTGTCTTGTTTTCCTGGAGTTTTCTCACAAGCACTCAGGATTCTCCTCATCAACTCCCGTCCTGGACTGTGTTCTGACAGCCCTCAACTCACAGAATTTTCTTTCCTATTAGGTTACTTGTATCATGCTCATTTAATCAGCTTGTGCTTCTATATGAAGTAGAAAGCAATCCTCTCTCCATTACACATGCTGGAAGTTATATGTTTCCTAGAAGCCTCTTGCTGTTTTTTTCTTGATTAAATGTAGCTAATGTGCTAACATCTTTTGTTACGCAGTTGTTGTTTTTGTAGATATACAGATGAATCGCAACTTAATTACAGTTTAATTTATAGGTTTTATGTTTTGTAGTGGGGTGAAAGCATTGTGCATTCAGTAGAAATCATACTTTGATTTTGAAGTTAGCTCTTTCCTTGTCCTGTGGCATGTGGCATCAAGGTACAACCTTTAGTCACCCAAGAGAGTGCAAGAAGCGTGTATGCTATACTGTGCTGTGGCTGTACCACTAATTTGTATGTATGTAATTTTTTTTGTAGTAGATGTTGTAAACATTTTGTTAAAAGACTTACTATCAGAAAAGTTTGATAAATACCATAAGAGATAAAGGCAATTCTAAGTGGGAAGCATGCAGACCACAGGTTTTCCATATTCTTCTCGCCCTGTTTATTTTATTGAAAGTAGATTATTTTCTCATACAATATCCTTCCCAGTTCTTCCCCATTTCCTCTCCCTGCCAGATCTACTCCCTCCCTGACTCTTGTCAGGAAAGAACAGGCTTCTAAGATAAAGTAACCAAACATTACAAAAATAAAATATAATAAGATGAAGTAAAAAACACTGCATCCAGGCTGGACGAGGCAACCCAATGGAAGGAAAAGAGCCACAAGAGCAGACACAAGAATCAGAGACCCACACATTCTCATTCCAGCATCCCATACAAATATTAAGCTGAAAGCCCAAAGGAGCTGGTATAGACTGGTGTAGGCCCTGCAATTTGCTGCTTTGGTCTCTGGGTCTCTGTGAGTTCATATGAGTCTTGCTCAGTTTCAAACAGGCCTTTGCTTCTAGTGTCCTTGATCCCCTTTGGATCTTAGACTATCTCCACTTCCTCTTCCATAGGATTTTCTGAGCTCTGAGGTAACAGATTTGATGGAGAAATCCTATTTAGAGCTATGTATTCTAAGGATACTCTCTCTCTTTCTCTCTCTCTCTCTGCATAATGTCTGGTCTCTGCATCTGTTCCTGTCTGCTCCAGGAGGAAGCTTCTCACTGCAGCAGTGAATAAAGCACTGACCTATGAATATAGCAGAATATTATTAAGACTCATTTTATTAATACCTTTCCTTTTTCTTCCTTCCTTCCTTCCTTCCTTCCTTCCTTCCTTCCTTCCTTCCTTCCTTCCTTCCTTCCTTCCTTCATTCCTTCATTCCTTCCTTCTTTCCTTCCTTGACCATAGTGTCTGCTTTATCTCAGGTCTTTGGGCTATTTAGTCTCTGGTTCTTACACAATCAAGCAGTATCAGGTATGTGCTCTATCTTATGGAATGGGCCTTAAATCAAATCAGACCTTTGTTGGCTACTCCCACAAGTTCTGTGCCACCATTGCCCTAGCATCTTGCAGGCAGGACAGATTGTAGGTCCAGAGTTTTGTGCTGGGTTGGCGCCCAGGTTTCTCTTTCCCATGCCGTAGATACTAGAATGTAGGGGGATGGCTGTATGTAGGCACCATCTCAACCTCTCTACAGTGAGCTGTGTGTATATTGTCCTCACTGTCAGTTTTCAGAGGGGGACCTTCTGTCCTAGTATCAGCCTGTGATGTTTAGGGATCTCCATGGGACTCCGCTGGCCAACAACTCAACCTAATGTAACCCACTCCCACCTCTGGAAGCTTTACCTTGCTACAAAAGATGACCAGTTCAGACTCCTTATCGTCCCTTACAATCCTCACAAGAGTCACCGTCATAGATTCCAGGAAGTTTCCACTGCACCAGGTTTCCACATCATACTCCAAATGCCCTACCCCAATTCCAGTCATCTCTCTTCATACTCTCTCCTTTCACCCACCCCTAATTCCTCCCATTCCTATCCTCACCTGCCCCAGTTCACCTGCAAAATCTATTCTATTTTCCCTTGCCAGGGAGATACATGTATTCCCTCCAGAACACTCCTCTTTACCTAACCTCTCTGGGTCTGTGTATTATAGCTTGATTATCATTTAGTTAATAGATAATATCCACTTACTTACTTATAATATTCACTTATAAGTAGGTAATACCATATTTGTCTTTGGGTCTGGGTTATTTCACTTAGGATGTTGTTTTCTAGTTGCACTCATTTGCCTGTAAATATCATGATGTCATTCTTTTAACAGCTGAGTAATACTCCACTATGTAAACATGCCACATTTTCTTTATCCATTCTTCTGTTGAAAGACACTAGGTTATTTCCAGTTTATGGCTATTATGAATAAAGCTGCAATGAACATAGATGAGCAAGTGTCCTTGTGGAGGATGGTACATCTTTTAGGTATATGCCCAGGAGTGGTATAACTGGATCTTAAGGTAGATGGATTCTAAGTTTTCTGAGGAACTGGTATACTAATTTTCATAGTAGATGTATAAGTCTGCATTCCCACCATCAATGGAGGAACGTTCTTGTTCTACACCTCACCAATGCAAGCTGTTACTTATGTTACTGACCTTAGCCATTCTGACAGCTGAAAAGTGGAATCATAAAGTTGTTTTGATTTGCATTTCCCAGATGGCTAAGGATGCTGAACATTTTGTTAAGTCTTTCTCAGCCATTTGAAGTTCCTCTAATGAGAATTCTCTGTTTAGATCTGTACCCCATTTTTAAATTGGATTGTTTGGTGTTTTGATATCTAGTTTACTGAGTTCTTTATATATTAGACATCTACTGGATATGGAGTTGGTAAAAAACCTTTTCCCATTCTGTAGGCTACTACTTTGCTCAATACTGTCCTTTGCCTTATGGAAGTTTTCAGTTTTATGAGGTCACATTTATTAATTGTTGATCTTAGTACTTGAACTAACCATATTCTTTTCAGAGAGTTGACTCCTCTGCCAGTGTGTTCAAAGATATTCTCTATGTTCTCTCCTATCAGGTTCAATGTGTGTGGCTTTATGTTGAGATTTTTGATCCACTTGTACTTGAGGTTTGTGCAGGGTGATACGTATGAATCTACTGCATTCTTTTATATGCAGACATCCAGTTTGACTAGCACAATTTGTTGAAGATGCTTTCTTTTTTCCAGCGTGTGTTTCTTGCTTCTTTATTATAAAAAAAAAATCAGGTGTCCATAGGTGCGTGAATTTATGTCTTCACCTTTAATTCAATTGCATTGATCAGTGTGTCTGTTTTTATGCCAGTACCATGATGTTTTTATTATTATAGCACTGTAGTACAATTGAAACTGCAAATGGTAAGACCTCCAGCAGTTCTTTTGTTGTTCAGGATTGTTTTACCTCTCCTGGGTTTTTTGTTGCTATTGTTGTTTGTTTGCTTGTTTGGTTATTTGTATTTGTTTGTATATGTTTCCATATGAAGTTATTTGTTAGTTAATTGTGTTTTTTTTTTCAAACTTTGTGAAGAACTCTACTGAAATTTTGATGATGTTGACTCTGTAGATTGCTTTTGGTAGGATGACTATTTTTTGCTATGTTAATCCTACAGATCTTGAACATGGGAGAATTTCAATATTCTGATATCTTCTTTAATTTTTTTCTTCAAAAACTTCAAGTTTTTATCATACAAGTCTTTCACTTGCTGGTTAGAGTTGTGATATTTTATTATATTTCACCTATTGTGAAAGGTGTTGTTTCACCAATCCCAATTTTTTATCCCAGTTTGATTGTTATTTGTATAAAGGAGGGCTGCTTATTTTTTTGTGACTTAATTTAGTATCCAACTACTTTGCTAAAAATGTTTATCAGCTGTAGGAGTTCCCCAGGGGGATTTTTAGAGTCAGTTATGTGTACTATCATATTATCTGCAAATAAAGATACTTTGACTTCTTCCTTTCCAATTTGTATCCCCTTGATCTTCTTTAGTTGTTTTATTGCTCTAGGCAAGACTTTAAGCGTTATATTAAATAGATATGGAGAGAGTAGACAACCTTCTCTTGTTCCTGATCTAGTGGAATTGCTTTAAGTTTCTCTCCATTTAAATTGATGTTGCCTATGGGCTTGCTGCAAACTTGCAAACTGCCTTTATTATGTTTAGATATGTCCTTTATATCCCTTGTCTCTCCAGGACTTTTATCATGAAGAGATGCTGGATTTTGTCAAAGACTTTTTCTTCATCTAATGTGATGATTATGTGTTTTTTCTTTCAGTTTATTTATATGGTGGATTATGTTGATGGATTTTTGTATATTAAACAGCTCTTGTACCCGTGGGATGAAGTCTACTTGATCATGGTGGATGATGTTCTTGGATTCTGTTTGTGAGTATTTTATTGAGTATTTTTGAATCTATGTTCAAAAGGGAAATTGTTTTGAAATTCTCTTTTTTTGATGGGCCCTTATGTGGTTTGACCATTAAGGTAACTATGGCCTCATAAAATGAATTCAGAAATGTTCCTTCTGTTTCTATTTTGTGGAATAATTTGCAGAGTATTGGCATTCACTCTTATTTGAAAATCTGGTAGAATTCTGTGCTAAAATCTTCTGGTCCTAGGCTTTTTATCTTTGGTTGGGAGACTTTTAATAACTGCTTCTATTTCACAGAGCTTAAGGGTCAGTTTAAAATTGCTTATCTGGTCTTGATTTAACTTTTGTAAGATTTTCTGGGTTTCCTTGGTGCCTATGGCTATGTCCCCCTTTCATTTCTGTGTTTGTTAATTTGGATATTCTCTTTCTACCTTTCAGTTAGTTTGGATAAGGGTTGGCTTATCTTGTTAAATTTGTTTTCAAAAAAAAAAAAAAAAAAACAAGTCTTTAAACTATTGATTGATCATTTCTTACCATCTACTCTTAGGTGTGATTACTGTTTTTGGTTCTAGAATGTTCAACTGTACTGTTACATTGCTAGTTTTAGATTGCACCAGGTTTTATATTTATTTATTTTTAAATGTAGGCACTTAGTTCTCTGAATTTTCCTCTTAGTACCACTTTCATTGTGTACCATAAGTTTGGGTATGTTATGCATTAATTTTCATTGAATTCTCGAAAATCTTTAATTTCTTTCTTATTTCTGTCTTCACCCAGTTTTCATTCAGTAGAGAGTTGTTCAATTTCCATGAGTTTGTAAGACTTCTCTTGTTGTTGATATGTAGCTTTAATCCATTGTGGTCTCAGAAGATGAAGAGTATTATTTCAATTTTCTGGTATCTACCAAGACTTGCTTTGTGTCCAAGTATGGGGTCAATTTTGGAGAAAGTTCTATGAGGTACAGAGAAAAAGGTACATATTTTTGTGAGTTTGGAGGAAATGTTCTGTAAGTATCTGTTAGGTCCATTTGGTTTATGATATCTGTTAGTTCTGGCTTTTCTCGGTTTAGCTTTTGTCTTGATGACCTATCTATTGGTGGTAGTGGAGTATTAAGGTCTCCACTACCTCTCAGTGTATGATAGTCATTATGTGATTTAAGCTGTAGTAGTGTTTCTTTTACAAACTTGTGTGCACTTGCATTTGAGGCTTAGCTGTTGAGAATTGAAATATGGCAGATTTTTTTTTTTTACTATGATGAGTATATAGAGTATCTCTTTTGATTAGTTTTAGTTTGAAGCCTATTTTGTTAGACATTAAAATGGATATAGTAGCTTGCTTCTTGGGTCTATTTGCTTGGAATATCCTTTCCACATTGTTAGCCACATGTCAATACTCAACTAATTAGATTCTAAAATCTTTGAGGAATCACATGTTGTTGCAAGTCTGCAAACTTCTTAGTAGTAATTCAAGTTTCATCTCTTTGCCTGTTATTAGCTACATAGCAAAGTTCACTTTTCAGTCCAATCCTTTCTTATTTTTTTCATGGCTTTATAGCACATTTCTTTACTTATTTTTTGTTATTGTTTTTGTGGAGATAAAGTTTCTTTGTACAGCCCTGGCGGTCCTGGAACTTACTTTGTAGATCAGGCTGGTCTTGACCTCAAAGAGATCTGCCTGTCTCTACCTGTTCAAGTACTGGATTAAAATCATGCCCCAACCACTTGGCAACTCATTTCTTTTTAGTGCTAATATTTCATTTCCTGGATGTGCTATGGTTGTGCATTCACTTCTTCATTAAAAGACATCTTGGTTGGTTATCTCTGAGTTTGGCCAAGTATGAAGAAAGCCTGGACAAATATTCATATACAGTTTTAAATTCTGTTAAGTAAAAACTGCAAGTGGGCAGCTGGGGAGATGGTTCAGTAGGTAAGGGTCTTGCTATGCAAATATAAGGACATGAGTTCAAATCAAGATACCCTGTGTCAAGAAAATATGACAGAGAATGCTAGAGCAAGACACTTGATATTCTCCTCTGTCTTTTGTGAAGTATGTGGGAGTCTATGTGCATGTCAACACTCATGTGCATGTGTGTGCCCATGTATACACACACACACACACACACACACACACACACACACACGGGGTGTGGGGAAACCTAAAGAGTATAATGACTGGATTATATGGTAATGTAGGTAGTACTTAAAGAAATGTTCAAAATCCTCAGTCATCAGGGAAATGCAAATCAAAACAGTGTGAGGTTTCATCTTACACTGATCAGAATGGCTAAGATCAAAACCTCAAGAAATAGTATATACTGTGGAGGATATGGAACAAGGGGAACACTTCTTCATTGCGGGTGAGAGTGCAAACTTGAACAGCTACTTTGGAAATCAACTTGGCATTTTCTCAGAAAATTTGGAATAGTTCTATCTCAAGACCCAGCTATACAACTCTTGGGCATATACCTGAATGATGCTCCAACATCCCACAAAGACACTTGCTAAACTATGTTCATAGCAGCTGTATATGTACTAGCCAGAAACTAGAAACAACCTAGATGTTCCTCAACCAAAGAATGGATAAAGAAAATGTGGTACTTGTATAAATGGAATTTTGCAGGCAAATGAATGGAACTTGAAAATATCATCCTGGGTTAGGTAATCCAGTCCTAAAAGGACATGCATGGTATGTACTCACTTATTAAAGGATATTAGCCATAAAACACAGGATGGGCGTGCTACACTCCACCGAAGCTCAATAAGAAGAAAGGCCCATGTATGTTCTTTTGTGATTGGGTTACTTCACTCAGGATGATATTTTCTAGTTCCATCCATTTATATAAGAATTTATCAAATTCATTGTTTTTAATAGCTGAGTAATATTCCATTGTATAAATGTACTACATTTTTTGTATCCATTCCTCTGTTGAAGGGCATCTGGGTTCTTTCCAGTTTCTGGCTATTATAAATAAAGCTGCTATGAACATAGTGGAGCATATGTCCTTGTTATGTGTTAGAGCATCTTCTGGATATATATCCAGGAGTGGAATAGCTGGGTCCTCAGGTAGTGATATGTCCAATTTTCTGAGGAACCGCTAGACTGTTTTCCATAGTGGTTGCACCATCTTGCAATCCCACCAACAATGGAGGAGTGTTCCTCTTTCTCCACATCCTCGCCAGCATCTGCTATCACCTGAGTTTTTTATTTTAGCCATTCTGACTGGTGTGAGGTGGAATCTCAGGGTTGTTTTGATTTGCATTTCCCTGATGACCAAGGATGCTGAACATTTCTTTAGGTGCTTCTCGGCCATTCACATTTCCTCAGTTGAGAATTCTTTGTTTAGCTCCGTACCCCATTTTTTAATAGGGTTATTTGGTTGTCTAGAGTCTAATTTCTTGAGTTCTTTGTATATATTGGATATTAGTCTTCTATCGGATGTGAGATTGGTAAAGATCTTTTCCCAATCTGTTCACTCACTGATTATTGGATTTTAGCCCAGAAGCCTGAAATACCCAAGATTCAACTCACAGACCACATAAAGCTCATGGAGAATGATGACCAAGTAGGGGGGACTTCAGTCCTTCTTAGAAGGAGTAACAAAATACTCAAGGGAGCAAATATGGAGACACAGTGCAGGACAGAAACTGAAGGAGAGACAGACCATTCCACCTGGATATCCATCCTATGTGCAGTCACCAAAGGTAGAGGTTGATGTGGATGTCAGGATGTACATGCTGACAGGAGCCTGATATAGCTGTCTCCTTAGAAGTCTGCAAGAGTCTGACATACTCAGAGGCAGATGCTCACAGCTAACCATTAAACTGAGAGGGTCCAATGGGAGATAGAGTGAAGCTGAAGGATTGAGGATCCAACATGAGAACACATCACCACAAGCCCAGGCAAACACTGTCGGCCAGCCGGATAAGCAGAGGCAACCAGGATTCTCGAGCATCTTATTGTTACTCGTTCCAGAGGAAGGACAACTCGAGATCGCACTTATAGCTGTGAGGCGTGTTCCCATGTCTTAGAGGCAACAACAAGCATGCATCACGGACAACTCGCAGTCACTCTGAGAGACCAGAAGTAGGAACCGCGCCTCTCAGGGAGCGCTCCCGACAAACCACCAGCCTGGGAGCGCTTAGGGAGGGACCCATGGCTCCAGCTATATATGCAAGGGAGCTATATATAAGTGGGAGAAGAGATCCTTGGTCCCATGAAGGCTGGACTCGGGAGTGGGTGATATTTGAGGGTGGGGAGGTGAGGTATGGGGGAGGGTGGGTGGGGGTACACCAACGTGGAGGCAGGAGGAGGGGGGAAGGGATAGTGAGTTCCTGGGAGGGAGGGGGGGAAATAGGGTAAGGAGAGAACATCTGAAATGTAAATAAAATTTCCAATAAAAAAAAAAAAAAAAAAAGAAGGAAGGCCCAAGTGAGGAAGCTTGAATATCACTTAGAAGGGGGAATAAAATTGCTATAAGAGGCAGATGGAGGGAGGGAACTTGGAGGGAGAGGGGAAGTGAGGTGAATGGTGGGTTCAGGATCAGTTGTGGGGAATGACAGGAGAGATGGCTAGTTGGCCATGAAAATGAATGGAAATCTACAACTGACAGAGGTGAGGAGTGTGGGGGACATCTCCAGGATGAGACAGAGACCTGGGATAAGGGAAGCGCCCAATAATGAATGAGGGTGACCTTAGCTGTGACTCACTACATTGGGGATATGGAACCTGAAGAGGCAACCTCCTGTAGTCAGACAGGAACCCCAATGGAGTGGATAGAGTCACTAACCCACCCACAAAACTTTCAACCCCAAATTTATCCAGTCTACAAGAAATGCAGGCATGGGGGATGGAGCAGAGACTGAGGGAATGGCCAACCAATAACCAGCCCAACTTAAAACCCATTTCATGGGCAAACACCAATCCCTAACACTATTAGTGATGTTATGTTATGCTTGCAAACAGGAACATTTTATCCTCTGAGAGGCTCCAACTAATAGGTGACTCAGACAGATATAGATAACCCCAGCCAAACTGTGGATGGAGTTTTTAGACTCTTATAGAAGAATAGGAGAAGGATTGAAACCCCAAAAGTGATAGGAATTCCACCAGAAGACCAACAGAGTCAACTAACCTGGACTCTTGGGGCTTTCAGAGTCTAAATGACAAACCAAAGAACATACACAGACTGGACCTAGGCCTCCCCGCTCATATGTAGCAGATGTACATCTTGGCTATCATGTGAGTCCTGAACAACTGGAACAGGGTCTATTTCAGAAGCTGTTGCCTGTGCATGAGTACTCTTCAGGATTTTGTTGCCACTGAAAAGGCTGCCTGAAACATGGACTACTAGTCTGTAAAGTCAACTACCTCCTAGATACAGTCACCTGTGATACCTGTGTCGCTGCTTGCCTTTACTCTGCCCTTGGTAAGTTTCTTGATTTTCTTTTGTCAACATCTTTCAGTACATGTTAAGGAAGTTAAGAATCCCCTTTAACACTACCCTGTAAAACCTGGGTTGTTTCATAATTGTAGGCAGTGTTCTTGACTGCATCTTAGTGATCTTTATGACATTTGCTGCCATAGAGTACTGCTCTTCATTCAGGCACACTAAGCTGGACTTAGTGTGGCACTACCTGGGGCTGGGGTTGTCTGTAAATCATTTCTTTGCTCCTTAGAAAGTCCCAAAGACCATCACTTTCTAACAATCCCACTGCTTTCACTAGGGAAGCCAGAAAATGAAGAAGTAGTTAGCCTTAAACTGAGTATCAGTTCCTTTGACTAACTAGGCAACTGATTTTTCAATGCTATTCAGGAAACACTATTACTTACACATGTTAAATGAAAAGTTGGAGGACTTGGCTGAACACTGACAAACAGCCCCTTCCTGCAACCCCCCGCCCGGCTCTTTTATACATTTTGCTCACTGGTTTCAATGCTTGGTTTCTTGGCTCCAGCACTGTGGGTCTGTGGTGAGGCAGAGCATCATGAAGAGAGGATAAAGTAGAAACAAGCATCTCTCCTCGTGCACCACTGTATCAACAGTTTCAAAGCATTAAACAGTTTCAAAGGGCTTAAGATCTTTTCAATATGATTGGCTCACTGCAGTGTAACTCCACTGGAAGGCAGGAGCATATGTGTTTGTCACCTTCTCTCTACGGCCATTTCTTTTGGTATTTACTGTAAGAAGCCTAGACCTTTGGTCACGTACAAATTAAAGATTTTTGATTAATGAAAGAAACTATAGACAAATTTGACAGATGGTTAACAGATTGATAGAAGACATTTGCAAAATAAAAGAGGAATTGACAAGAGATTAATATATAATACACACAAGGAATTCTTACAAGTCATTGAGAGAAAAATATTAGGAAATCTACTAGAAAAAATGAGCAAAGGATATTAATAGTAATCCACAGAAGGGGAAACCCAAATAGCTAACAATCTGAATAAAGAGACCATCAATCTTTGTAGCACATAATTAGGGAAGTGGAAATGAAAACAACGAACTGCATATTGGATTACCAAAAATTTAACATTGTATGATACTAAATCCAGTTCTTGGTGTAAGGATGGGAAAAGTCATGCATTGTAATAAGCCCGTCTGCTGAAGACCTTCTGGCGCATGTGTAGGACTGGTAGGTGTGAACTCTAGAGAAACTATTACCTATATCTGTGGAAGTGCATGTTCTTATAGCTCTTTGTGGCAGCTAGATTTAAAGGCAGTCCATAGATATTCTGTATTTATGGACAAACTAAATACAATGGAAATTAAGGAGACAAACAAATAGCATTTGAATGATTTGTGGCATTTTCATACTATTTTAGTTTTAAAAAATATTTGTAACCTGTCAGGCAAATGTGCACTTACTCTTACACACACATACACACAACATACACAAACACACAGACAGATACACACAGAGAGACACACACACATACAGACAAACAGACAGACACACACACACACACACACACACACACAAACACATACACATACACTTTGAGACCAGGCCACACTATATAGCCTCCCTTAGTCCTCTGCTTCAATCAGTTCTTAGATACTGTGATTACAGGTGTGTAGCACTAAAGTTTGGTTCAGTAATTTATCATCTATCCTTATGATTTTTATTTTCTAGCTTAATTTTCAAGCACTTAATTAACTTATAGAGTTAATTAAAAATTCTATACTGGACTAGGAGATGGCTCATCAAGTAAAGTACTTGTGCAACCTGAGGACCTGAGTTTAAAACCCTTATGGAAAGACGGAAGGCAAAGACATGAGAACTTCTGAAGCTCATGGGTCAACTAGCTTGGCATATACAGTAGAAGAGATCAGAGACTCTACCTTGGACAAGGTGGAAGATGGAGACCAACAGCTGAGATTGCCCTTTGACCTTTTCATACACACCGTAGCATGCCTGCACTCATACAAACATGTGTGCACATGTGCATGTACATAAACATACTACATATACCCACAATAGATACAAAAAAATTCTATAGGGATTTTGGGTTGTTTGAGAGAGAATTTTCTTATGCTGTATAGGCTAACCTCAAACTTACTATGTAGCCCAGGCTGGTCTTGAACTCACTGTCCTCCTGTCTAAGCCTCCTTTTATATAGTGATCTTATATCCTGCTACTTTGCTGAAAATGTTTCTTAGAGGTAAGAGGTCTTTTCAAGAGTAGAATCTTTGGTGTGGGGGCTATTTTAACTATAGGATAATGTTATCTGTGAATTGGATAATATAACTTCTTTTCCTATTCATATCCCCTTTATTTCTTTGTCTTGTCTTATTGCTCTAGCTAAGACTTTAAGTGCTCTATGAAATCAGAATGGAAGAATAGGGACACTAGACTTGCCACAGTTTTGAAGCAAATTTCTTAGGATTTTTATTTAACTTCTCATTTGGCTAACAGTTTATAGTGTATCACCTTCTTTATATTGAGATATGTTTCCTCTATTCCTGGTTTCTTCAGGATCATGAAGGTTTTGTTTGGCCCATTGTGGGTGGGGTAACTCCCTGGGTTTGTGGTTCTGGCTTCTATAACAAAGCAGATTGAGTAAGCCATAAAGCAGCACCCCTCAGTGTCTCCTTCATCAGCTCCTGTCTCCAGATCCCTGTCTGGCTTGAGTTCCTGCCTAGGCTTCCCTCAGTGGAGTTTCAGCCATTGTCTTTATTACTTCTTGCATGTATCCCTTTGTGATTGTGTTCGTTTTTCTATGATATTGAAGTGAAGCATTAAGTCGTTTACTATGATTCAGAATATGTAAGCCAATAACCTTTTACTCCTCAACTTGCTTTTGGGTGTGATGTTTTATCACAGCAATAGTGTCCCCAAGACATGGGTAATGCTGGCTTTGCAGCCTGCATTTGATAGGACTCCTTGTTCTGTTTAAGGAGTATTGTTGGCATTAGTTCTTTGAAAGTTTGGCAGAATTTGGCAGTGAATCCATCTAGTTCTGTTTTTTAGGAGTGGAGAGGGAGAGTTGTCATTCCTGCTTTAATTTTGTTGATTGTTTTTGGATCCACTTCAGTTGTTTATATCCTCAGTTTGATAGGTCACACATATCTAGGAATTTATCCATTTCTTCTAGATTTTCTGGGTTTGGTTTTAGAAATATGCTTTTAAAGTATTTCCTAATGTGAATTATCTGGATTTCATTGGGAACTGTCCCCTTTTATCTCTGATTTTATTAATGGAAGCCCCTCTTATTTGGGTTAGTATGACTAATCCCTGCCAATTTTTTTTCTTTTCCCAAATATCTCCTTTGACTGATTCTAGCTATATTCTTTCAGTCTCCATTTCCTGAGTTTCAGCCATTGTCTTTATTACTTCTTGCCATGTATCCCTTTTGTGATTGTGTTCGTTTTTCTATGATATTGAAGTGAAGCATTAAGTCGTTTACTTGAAACTTCTGATTTTTCATATAATCATTTACAGCTATAAATTTTTCTTTTAGCACTGTCCTTGCTGTATCTTAATGATCTGGGTAGGTTGTGCTTTTCATGTTCATTTGATTCTAGGAACTTTAAAAGTTTTCAATGATTTCTTTAATGGCCCACTGATTATTCAAGAGTATATTGTTCAGGCCCCATAAATTTATACAGTTTTTGTAGGTTTCCTTTTTATTGATTTCTAGTTTCATTTTACTAAGATAACAGACAAAAATTATTTTGATTTCTTTACATTTGGTATGATTTGATTCCTGGCCTTAGAGAAAGTTCATTGCACTTCTGAGAAGAATATATGTTGTCTTCTTGTTGGATAGAATATTCACTAAGTTATTTGTTCTATGTGGTATTTTCACTGTGAATGCCCACTACAGGCTCTTGTATTTGAATACTTGGTACTCCACTGCTGGAATTGTTTGGGAAGGATTAGGAGGTGTGGCCTTTTGGAGGAGGTATGTTACTAGGGTTGGGCTTTGGGGTTTCAAAAGTCCTTGGCACTCCCAGTTAGCCCTCTGTGCCTTGTGGTTGTGTCTCAAGATGTAAGCTTTCATGCCTGCTGCCATGCTCATCACTACAGTGGACTCACTCTTTGAAACTGTCAATCCTTAATAAACCATTTCTCCTATAAGTTGCCTTGGTCATGGTATCTTAGCACAGCAACAGAAACGTAACTAAGTCATTCTTTGATACTCTTTAATTCTGAGATTTCTTTGTTAATTTTTAATTTGTGTGACTTATCTAGAGAGGACAGTGGGCTGTAAAATCAGTTACTGTTATTGTATTATACCCTATCTATCCTTTCACATGGATTAGTCTTGTTTTATGAAATTGGAAGCCCTACATTTGGTAATAATGTTTACAATTATTATATCTCCTTGGAGAATTGTTCCCTTTATTAATATGTAGTGGCTTGCTTTATCTCGTCTGACTAATTTAGATTTGAAGTCTATGTTATCAAATATCAGATTAGCTGTGCCAGCTCCAGCTGGTTTTGGCTTCTGTGCTGGCTAGTTTTTATGCAACTTGACACAAGCAAGTGTTATCTGAGACGAGGGAACATCAATTGAGAAAATGTTTCCATAATATCTGGCTGTAGGCAAGACTGTAGGACATTTTCGTAATTAGTGGTGATGGGTGGGGCTACCCACTGTGGGTGGGGCTACCCACTGTGGGTGTGGCTACCTCTGGCTAGTTGTCCTGAGTGCTATAAAAAAAGAAAGCTGAGCAAATTTTGAGGATCAAGCCAGCAAGTAGTACTCGTTCATTGTTTCTGCATTATCTCCTAACTCCAGGTTCCTGACTGAATTTCTTCCCTGATTTTTGTCAATGATGGACTAAAGTATAAACAAAATTAACCCTTTCTTCCCCAGGTTGCTTCCAGTCATGGTGTTTCATCACAGCAGTAGTCACCCTAAGACAGCTTCCCTTAGCTCATCCTTTGACGCTTTGTGGGTATTTTTACCAGCAATGTGTATTTCTCAGAAATAACAGATAGTTGGATTGAGTTTTTTTTTTTTTTTAAACTAATTCAGCTAGTCTGACTTCCTTCATTAGTGAATTTAAGATATTTATATTTAAGATTGTTATTAAGGGAAAATTATTTATTGTTATTTTGTTGGTTGTTTTTCTAGTTGGTTGAATTATTATTTGTTATTTAACTCTCATCCCTGTCTGCATTAGGGGCTTGTTGATATACTGTTCTCTCCATGATGGATTCCTTTCTAGACATCCTTTGTTCATCTGTTTCTCCCATTATTTCCCATTCCTTTTTGGGTTCTCCTGTTTGAGACTGTCCATTTTTACTTCTCTGTATGTATCTTTGTGCTAGCATGGTGGTCAGAAATTGCCTTAGTTTGTACTTATCTTAAAATGTTATTATTTCTCTGCCAATTTTTAAAGATTACACTGTTTGTTAAGCAATCTTGGTTGGCAGTTATTTACTTTCAAGTATTGAAATATATCACTTTGTCCTTTCCTGGCTTTGAGGATTGCTGATGTGAGATCTATATTATTCTGCCTTTATAGATGAGTTGGCATTTTTCTTGGTGGATTTTAACATATTTGTTTTGTATTTTTGACACCTTGACTATAATGTGTCAATGGTTCTTCTTTAGTCCTGTCTGTTGGGAGCTATGAATGCTTCTTGTGTTAAGATGTCTATTTCTTTCTCTACATTTGGGAACTTTTCTACTATCATTTTATTGAATGTATTTTCTATTCTCTGGGTTTATCTCAGCTCCTTTTCCCGTGCTGTTGGTTTGGTTCCACAGTCATATCTCAGTCATATCTAAGGGTTTTTGTAAGTTCCTTTGGCAAACTTCCTTACTTACTAATGTCTACCCTCCACATTCTTTTTTTGCCCTACCAGATGAAGTGTACTGACCATGGTTTACATTGTGCCTTTAACATTTGAATCATTGAGTTTTTATTTCCAAAAATTTAAAAGCATACTTTAATCTACTGTTTGAGAATATCATATAAGCACACAAAGTATCTGGTACAATCCAGCCACAACCCCTCTTTTCCAACTCCTGCAATACCCTCCTGCTAGTTCTTCCACACTTCGTGCAGAGTTTTGTGTTTTATACCCCTTCACAACCCCATACTGAATCCAATTTGTGATGCTGGTGTGAGCTTTGGTAGAGGGCTATCACTGGAACACAGGCAGCCTATCAGGGTCACATCCTTGAACCTCTCTCTTTCTCTCTCTCAGCCCTCAACTTCCTTGCTGAATTTTTCTTTTCATTCTAATTTTTGTTTTTAACCAACATTGCTTATTTCCCATCTGTTTCACTGATGTTTTCTTGTATGTTGCTAACTTTCCTCATGGCCATTGGTTGAGTTCACCTGCCTGTTTATATCCTCCTGCAGGTCATCAATCAGGTTTACCAGTAAACGTTTGAAATTGTCATCTTGTACTTAACCTGTTTCAGAACTGCTAACTCGAGTAGTTGTGATCTTCTGGAACTCATGTGGCTTTGCAAGTGTCCAGTGTGTCTGTGCTGTGATGTGTGCATCTGTTTTTGGAGTGGGGGGAACTTTTCATTGCACAACTTACTTTTGAAGCCTCAACCTCAAGGTCCACTCTGTGAGGATTAAACAAACTACTGTACTAATAATAGCACTGAACCATATAAGAATTAGAAATACAAAGAATATTCAATTTCAGCCCCCCGATATGTTAGCAATGATCACAATACTGAGGATAACAAAATTATTATAGAATGGACCAGAACTCAGACATTACCTAAGCTAACAGTGCAAACAGAAAATGAGTGAGATGAAGGAGGAAGTAGGAGATGTGAGAAGTAGAGAAGCATCTTAGGGTTTTACTGCTGTGAAGAGACACCATGACCAAGGCAACTGTTATAATGGACAACATTTAACTGAGACCAGCTTACAGTTTCAGAGGTTCGGGACAACATCTTCATGTCAGGAAACATGGAAGCATCTAGGCAGATGTGAGGCTGGAGGAACTAAGAGTTCTACATGTTGATCCAAAGGCAGTCAGGGGAAGACTGGCTTCCTGGCAGGTAGGAGGAGTGTCTCAAAGCCCACCCCCACAGTGATGCACTTCCTCCAACAAGGCCACACCCACTCCAACAAGTTCACACCTTCTAATAGTGCCACTCCCTGGCCGAGCAAATTCAAACCACCACAAGAAGTAAGGTTAAATAAAGGAAAGGAGAGGAATCTATTCCTCTGGAGAGGGGACTACAGGTGGTGATTTTCAACCTTCCTAACACTGTGACACTCAAATACAGTAGTTCCTCAGGTTGTGGTGACCCCCAACCACTAAATGATTTTGTTGCTGCTTCATAACTGTAATTTGCTACTGTTATGAATCGTAATATAAATATCCGCTATGCATAATATGTTATGCGACCCCCAAAGTGGTTGAGAACCACAGCAAGAGGTTAGCAAACAAAAAAATCCCAACCCCAAAAGATATCCCAATAATTAAAAAAAGTTCAAAAATGTAGATAAATGTAAAAAGGGAAAGAAAATATTGTCTATAGTAAAAAGTGTGTATGAGTGCATGAAGGGGAATAAAAAATAAAAACACAGAATTAAACAAATACAATAAAATAAAATACTGCTTCAACGTAAAGTTAAAGTGCATAAAGAAATCACAATGGAGAAGCAGATGCCGTGTCCAGGGAGTCCTTGGGAACTGGAGTCCACCGTTCTAGTGTGAAGGGAAAGGGTGGCACCCTGAACATTGAGCCCATGTCTTTTGTGTGTTTTACGTTGTTACTGTGGCTGTACTAGACATTTCAAAGGTAAAGCTCTTTTTTTTTTCTATTTCTAATTTTCTAATCTATTTTTAAATCACAAAACATGACACTAAGTTTTGTCCTGTGAGGTTTCTCTTTCAATTGGCTTGATATTCTCAATAGCCCAGTGAGGTGGATATTCTGTACCATTTTGCCATGTGGCAAACTGCAAAGTTGTTCAAGGTTAAACAGTAGCGGTATCGTGAGCACTCAAAAGCTCCGTGTCTGTGAGCTGTGGGAGTCAGGGCTCACTGTCCTTTGTGAAGCAAAGGCAAGGATGCAGAATGAGCTAATGTGCTATATTGTTGAATCCACGTTTGAAGGTGTAGCCTAGGAACAAAACAACGTGTGTGCAGAATTTAAAAACAATGATGTGTATAACATCTCAAGTACAAACAGATAGGGCAAGATAAAAAAAAGGGACTGGGTCAGCCCCGAAACAGCCAGTAGACGAAATCTTAAAATACTGCCTTCTTATGTTGTAAAAATTCCTGGTAACGATAAGCAAAATGCTCATGCTAAATGTGGTATGTGAATAAAGCAATAAGTATAAACTGTGCCAAGAACAGGAAGCCTCCTCCTTGCCAGGATTATGGAAACAATCAGTCTTCTCAGAAAGACATTTTCCTCAAAGAGGTAGCTAGCCAAGGTTATCTAGGGGCTGTATGAAGGTCTTGCTGATCCCATGCCCGAGTCTGGTCCATACACACACAGCGCCTGTAAAACATTGGCATCATCAGTCTTGCCTCAGACTCCTTGCCAACTCCCATTCACCTCCCAGCAGCCTGCACCTGTCACCACCAGTTCTGTCTCAAGAGCCTACCACCCTTCATTTTAATGACCTCCAGACAAGGCAAATGAGACAGCTCTGCGGGTCTCTCCTCCTCACCTGGAAAGGAATTAGTAGTCCATTAGCATGAAGAGAAGCACCTCCCATCTCCTACAGATTGGAATTGGGGCTTTTGGAAAAAAACGGAAAGGATGGTTCGGACCTGATCGGAAGCCTGGCCAGCAGGAAGTGGTTGTCCAGGGTGCCAACTTCCTGTGCAGTCTCTATCAGTTGCTTTATTCCTTGCCTTTGGCAAATAACTTGTCATTTGATCTGAATTTAAAATGCCTTGGCTCACCTGGTGGGAAGAGAACAGGTGGAGGGGGGTAAGTAGCAAATGCTTCATACAGCTGACAGGAGAGCAAGAAAGTCCCTTTCCCACGTGCCCCTTGGTTTTGCCTGAGTCTTTCTAAGGCAGGAAGCAAACAAGCCTGAGTATTGAACCTTTTAGGACTTTACAGTCCTTCATCATACTGATGGCAAGATCTTTTGGCCAGCCAGGAACTTGACTAGAATTGCAGTCTTTAAACCACACCTAAGCATGCTTTTAGACACGATCACTTTGATCATCTTAGAGACAAGAATATTAAGACCTAGAGAAAAAGAAATGAAGTGTGAACAAGCGTTCCTGACTGGAACATGGCTGGCTGAGCATAGTAGTCCCCACTTGCTGGGGACTGTCCCTCTGAAGTGCTCAAGCTTGTCACTGCTTTGGTTCCTTGCAGCTGTGGAACATTGCTGTGCTTGAGCTGGAGAAACAGTGGCCAAGGTTCTGACTTGCCTCCACTTAAGTTACAGAAATGGAGTTTGCTTCTGATGGGTCTGATTCCAGAAGTGTTAGCCATTCCATCTGGTTCCATTGCTGTGTATTTGGTTACTTAGTAGGTGTTCTGTTGGTGTCTTGAGATTTCAAGTGGAATGTGAATGTCATCAAAGGAGCAAGGGCTAGCACAAACAACACAGGCAAGTGCATACTCTGGCACACACACACACCAACCATAAGTGTAGGGTATGTTGGGGTGAGTTTGGGGGTTGTAGCACATAAGACCCCCACCACCACCACACACACACAAAAGCAGAGAATGGTAGTTTATTCTGGAGCCAGATAGGAGTGGCTATGACCCAGGAACACAGATCTAGGACACCCCAAATCCCATGTTGCAATGTGGTAACAGTTTGATGAAGTTTTTATAGTAGCAGAATGAAGAAAGTTGTAAATAGAGGCGCTTTTAAATATATTGGTGGAAACAGTAAGTAGATGGTCAAAGCGAAGCAGAGAAATCTCAGCTATATGCCTTGGATGCTATCTGATGACCCTTAGCCCCTTGGTTGGTAGAGGCTAGAGTTTTATAAAGTTAGTACCTTCCAAAACATTTTTTATCTGTTAGTTGCAGGATGTTGGGTCAGACACAGAGGTGGGTAAGGAATGGTTATTTAGGGGCTACAGATAAATCGTAATTAGAGTCTAGACCTGCAGCATCCACACGCTACCACCATTTCCAGAACTCTAATCAGTCAACTGGCCTTGCAGAAGGTGCAGTTGAGGGGGCAGCTTCTTTGGGGGGAGATATTAGTTCACAGAAGATTGCTCTTGAGGAATTTCACTTTAGAACTTTGTGGCTGCCTCTGTTTGAGTAAGAAAAGTTAGAAATATATGAAGCGGTCTCTTATTTAAAGGTTTGAAAGCCGGACATGGTGGCACACACACCTGCAATCTCAACACTCAGGAGTCTGATGAAGCAGGGTTGAGCGTTCTGCAGGCCAGTTCTGGGCTGTATAACCAGAACCTGACTTAAAATAAATTAATTAATATTTTGAAAATAGTTTGAATTTATGTTTTCATAATGCTATGTAATTGAAAGAACTGTGCAATTCTAAAGAATGACAGAAGAATATGACACACTTACTAAGTTAGACCTTTTGTGGTGACTGTGCAAAATCCTTCTGTTGGGTGGAAGAGATGGCTCAGTAGGTAGTGCTTTTGTAGGGCCAGTATGAAGGCCTGACTTCGTATTTCCAGCCCCTTTAAAAATCTGGCAGTGCAAGCTATGTGTCAGTATGGGGGACATGAGAGCAAGAATAAGAAATAAGGTGGATAGTGACAGAGGACATGGACATTGTTTTTTGGCTTCCACAAATGTGGATGGGCATGTGGACTCTCACATAGACATGCATATATAACACACACACACACACACACACACTACTACCACCACCACCACCATAATCTCACAAATTATAAAGTGTTTCAAAAAGTAGATTAAAAATTTCTCTAATTGATAGAAATAGTTTTTTTTTTTTTATTTTCTAACTAGACACATACATTTGTACATGACACAGAATTGAAAGGGACTGAAGTATACAGAGATTACAGAGAAAAACCACACTTTTGTCCTGTCCATGAGCTTCTTGTCCTTCTTCATGGGGAGGAGTTTCCCCCAGCTCCCCTGTCAGACAGGTCAAAAGCTGGTGGGACACCGGTCAGACTCAGGTCAGACATGGATATTTCTTCCAAAGTTACCCTGTGCATTTACTATGGGGCATCGGTCTGTGTCTGTAGCTTTAAGCCTTAATACAAGATACTTTATGTATTATTTCTAGCCTTGCTTTTCAGGAGTGCCATTCTGAAATATCACAAACCGCAGAACCAGTGCTTTGATTCAGTTTGTTTTCAGTCTATTTGCAAAGTTCCTCATACTTCAGAATATTTATGAGCTCAGAGCTTGAAATGACATTAGCAAATTCTGACCCTTCAGCTTCAATTTCTCCAGACTGATGTTTTCCCTCCCAGCAACCAAAATTGATTGTTTGATTTTGTAGCTGAGAGGGTTTTTTTTTTTTTTTTTTCTTTCTACTTGTCAATGAACTAAGGAAGCCCACAAAGAGGGAAAGCAAGACAGGGTGGACTATACAAATAGTTGCCTGTTAACTGGAAAATCCTAGTTGAGGGTGAGAGAGCAGAGACTTCGGCTCAGTAAGTATTGCCACAATCAGGACACTTGTGGGAGAGAGTCACATGGCAAGAGCAGTGTATGAACAATTTGAGATCTGAAAGGAACTATTGTTTATTAATCTCATTCAGTGTATCAGGGTGCAGTAGCTGCAAAACTCAATGCCAATTGTTTTGTGTCCAGATTGCCTCTTCCAGCTTGAGGATCAGAAGTCCTGGGAATGGACAGCTTGATGGAGCATTGACCACCAGTTTTCAACTGTAGGGTGCTGGTGGGGTTTGCTGTGGGAATACGAAGACCAATTTAGCCTCAACCATATGTTCTGTGCACTCAGGGTTAATGTATTTTGACATGTGTATTTTCTGTAGGATCGTCTTTCTCTGCAATACACCCAATTTTGGAGAAGTACTTACAAGGATTATATAGGCTATAGAATATTAATTAATGTTCTTTCTGAGTGGAAATATTACTCCTTCTGTGAGGTCTATCTCAGTAGCTGGCATATTTTTATAACTCAATACTGGTTTCCTATCAGTGTGGAATGTATTTTACTCTCAACTATGATAGCTCTCAGTTCCCTAGGAGAGAATAGCCTCTCAAATATTCAGGATTGTATGGGAGCTTTTGGGTTGTCAAATATCATCTTCTTATAAGTCAAGTTTCAAATTCCCATTTAGTTGCTAGGTGCTCGAAATCTCCAATATTAATTCTCATTAATGCTCTGGGCTGCCAGCCACATCTGCTCAGGATATCAGTAGAAATTGGCCTGCCATGTACTGGCATGAGTTGTAACTATACGGGAAGTGTGGCTACCTGCTTGTTTGCTCCAAGGACCCTGGAAAGAGACATGGCTAAACATATAATATGAAAGGTCTTTACAAGTCATTGAATCATTTTTCCAGATTAGATTTCCAAATGTCAAAAGAAACAGCAGCTCATTAAAACTGCAGCTGTAAAATCCACCAGCACCACATGTAGAAAAGTGATTACAGAGCAAGCTTGATTAATTAGGTGTGAAAATTTAGGACTGGCGTGGTAATAAATGATAGAACTCACCCAGCAGCCTGCTTCCCTTCCACAGTGTTTCTCTGAATGGCCAATTTTCCACTTGTCTGTTGTACAGAGATCACATTTCAGAGCTGGTAAAGTTTACATCTAAATTATGGAGGCAGCAGAAGACCTTGAGGAAGCTGAAGGCAGACCCTTATTTGGGTTTTGTTGCCCTTTCCTTGTGGCCTTGAAACATAGCTAGACTATTTTGACCTTGTTTGTTGCATCTGCAGAAGCTGAACATCTGTGCCTACCTGCATACCTTTCTTCTGAACTGAAACAGTTATGCAAAAAAAAAAAAATGAACAGAATAAACTTCACGTGATCTTGTATGCAGCTTTGAGATCGTTGTGTGTAAGAGATCTTATGATATGTAATTTTATGCTCATTTTGCTATTTTGAAAAGAACAAAATAAATCATAAAAATGCATTCTTTGGGTTTGGGGACATAGAAGGTATTGTGGATAGTTTATGAATCTCTACTATTTGAGCAGAGAGTGATTCAAAGAATAACAATGAAAAACAATATACTTATCAGGAGAGAACTACTGCTGTAAGCAAAAAAGTCTCCTTTGATTATTCAGAAGATAGTATTGTATCATGCTTCAAGGTTATATGAATCAACCAATACATGTGACTATAGTGCTGACTGATTATATAGCCCACTTCTCCTCAAGTCCAAATGGTCTATGACTTACAGCTGAACACTCAAGAAAGCCTGGTCTCCACAGGTCAATATTACAGAGCACCCATTATCTGGTTCCAGTATGATCCCTTGCTATTCATATCTGGAGGTGTAACCAGCCAAATTACATTACTCCTTGTGCATTTCCTAGAATTCCCCACATTCAAGCATTTATAATCCATGAAATGATGTACTGGGCATTTGCTCTATCCCAGGCATGGTGCTAGGTCAGGGTAGATAAGAACCATTGATGACATATAGACCTTGGATTTCAGTAGCTCTTTGCCTGGTAAGAACTGAAGTTTACATGGGCATTTACAGTCTCATGAAATTATTACAATGATGAATACTCTACTATCTAGTTTCTGAAGTTCATGGCTCCCTTTCACCCAGTAGTTTGACCTGTACTTTATTTTAACTATGCATTCCAGCTGACCCATAGCTGTAATCATGCTTTACTTAAAACAGGTTTCTTTCCAAATGTGCCGTTCAGTGTGTCATCCACTCACCATGGTTTTTCCTTACTGTGACATTATTAAATTTCACTAACACTGTTATTATTTTGCTTCCACTATTTTTTTTTTCAGCTTGTCTTCCTTTCAAGCTTTGACTCTTCCATGAACTGTACATTAAAAGTTCAATGGCTGTCCAGACAATACCCTGAACTCTCAATTATTCTGTTGTACCAGTCTGGCCCCATCCATTCTACTCACTTACCTTCTATGTGGTGCTGAAGACATCAGATGAAGGATACTATAATAATCATATTCTTTCAGTTCATCTGTGTCACTGTTGCTACCAGAAATCACTTCTGAGTTCCACATTGCTGCCAAGTGGGTATTTAAGAACTTCTCAAATGGCAGACCATAAAGTAAATGTCCCATGTTAAGGAACCTGAATTTTATTCCTAAGAAACAGGTTGTTGGTGGGTTAGTGAAGTCTTCAAGGTATGTGTGTAGGTGACAAAGGGAAGCAGAAAGAGAGAGATGACTGTGTTTGTAAATCAGCAAGCCAGCTCTGTTCTATCTGAAAGGTATCTGGAGGTGAGTTTGAGGGACTAGAACTAGAGTCTAGGCAAGGCTGATGAGGCTTGTGAGGTCTTGTAGGGGTGTTAGAGAGAAGGCATCACATTTAAGAGATGGACAGTGACTAATACGTGCAAACTCTAATTGAGGCAGAAAATGCAAGAGGAAGTAATTATGTTAGGAGATTTTAGTTATCAACAAGTTTGAGTTTTAGTTACCTATAGAATAGTGACATGGGCTCTGATATGTGGATATGAAGCATATAGGATGAGGCTGAGGCTGGAAATATAGATTCAGGAGTTGGTGATGAAAATGATGAGAAGGAGGACTATGGTTCCCCAGGGAGCATGTGGAGTGAGAAAAAACAGTGGGTGGAGGGCGGAACCCTGCAGAATGGCAGCCTTCGCTTAGCAGATGGGAGACGATGAGCCCATGATGGGGCCAAAGAAGGAACCATCCAAGGTACAAGGAGAGCCAGGGAACATGGTGTCATGGAAGACTCAAGAAGGAAGGAGTGATTAATTATTTCACAAGTAGCGAAGAAATCCAGTAAGATTAAGATTTTAAATTGCCCATTACATGTGACATTTAAGAGCTCCTAAGTGACATTTCTGAGAATACATTCAATTGAAGGTAGGAGCAGCAGCCAGATTACTGAGGGCTCTGGAGGAGGCGAAGAGGTTCAGTGAGGATGAGTTTTTCTGGAAGATTTCACATGAGGAGAAATATTGGTGGCCAGAAGGCTAGCTCCTAGATGATTACTAGGGCACCAGTAGGTCACTGTATAGCTGGGACCACTCTTTGGAAGAGTTTTTGTCTGTCACTGCCTCTCAGTCTTGTCCATTCTCCAAAGGACACTTCAGGGGTTTTTTTGTTGTTGTTGTTTGTTTGTTTGTTTGGAGACAGAATCTTATAGAGTCCTGGGTTATCTGGTGATTCCTTTATAGCCCAAGCTGATTTTGAACTCATGGCCATCTCCCCGCATCAGCCTTCTGATGTTGGGCATATAAGTGTGTGCCAGCATGCTTGGCTTCTATGGGATAACTGAATTAATAGTTAGACATGAGATCTCTGAACCAAGGGAGTTGTTTTCTTAATTTTAAAAATCATTTATCTATTTTTGTTTTATGTACATTGATGATCTGCCTTGTATGTATATGTGTGAGAGTGTCAGATCTCCTAGAAGTGGAGTTAGAGACAGTTGTGAGCTGCAACGTGGGTACTGGGAATTTAACCAGGATCCTTTGGAAGAACAGCCAGTGCTCCTAACCACTGAGCCACCTCTCCAGCCTTGAGCTGTTATTTTCTATTTCATCACTCTCCAGTACCGTCCTGTAGTTCTTTAATGACATTCAGTTTTCCTAAAACCCAATCTATAGTTATCTATCTATATGATAATACTAATTTCTTCATTAGGTTTTAAATATCATATAAGTGCAGCTATTTCTTTAATATTTACTTTTCTGTATTCTATCTGCCTATACTTTAGAATATAAAGTATAGAACAGAATGCTGTGAGACCCACAGGAACTCAGTAAATAATTACTGAAGGAGTACAGAAATCTGACAACCAATCACAATTGTGGAGAAATATTTTGGAACTTGAGTTAACACAGAATTTTTTTTTTTAAACAGAATCAATTAACTGAAGGTGACCTGCGGCTGGAATCTTTACTGTATTTGTTGACAGACTTCTTTAGACCAGGTTTCTGTTGCACATAGCTGTTGGACAAAGTGAAACTGACTTCCCCCAAAGCTGGCAGTCCTATCAGGCTATACTGTTGAGGTTCTAAATTATTGGGAAGTAAATCTAATGGGAAGAGCTCAATTTTGGTTCATTTCTCATATGTTTGATGATTAAAAATCTAAACCTTACACAAAGATTTGTAAGTCCTGACTTAGAAGCGTCTATTGTATAAACATAAGCCTACTGTTCTCCAGTTTGTAGCATTGAAAGGGTAATGGATGTCAAGTCCAGTTGTAATATTTAATTAGGATGAAGAACACATGCATTCTCATGCCATTTGACTTTTCTAGAGGCCTGCAAGGAGCTTTGCCCTCAGGCCCTGAGAATATGAAGAACAGGGTTAACAAATATTTCCTATGTCTTCCTAAAAATCCTAGCACCAAGGTTACCTTCCTCTTTCAAAAGGAAGAAAATGGAGATTGATCAGGCCCTTGAGAATTGAACACTTGAGTTTCCTTAAAGGCAGTCAGTGGGCCTCTTTTACCTGAGCAAGAAGAAACACTATACTCGTATTCCTGGGTAAGTTCAGCAGCCTTCACATGTGAGAGTCTCTGTTGGCAGTCACTTGTCCTGGCCCGAATTGGCGATATGATAATATCCCTTCACCTTATCTCCAGGGAAAGGTTAGAAGAAGAACTGTGCAGCCTTCTGGGCCTGCAGACCTCTGATGGACCTTGTGTATAGATGGATCCATCTCTGCTGTTGACTTGAAGCTTTGATGAATCATAATATCTATACTTAATGCTAGCCTTGGTCCCTGCTGACTAGAACTGAACTTCATTTGTTCATGACTGAAAGATGCTCCTAAAAACTGCTACAGGTTGAATACTTCATCCCAGGGAACAAGAACTGAGAGAACAGGACTGGCCAAGTGTTGTCTGCTGTTGCTCTGGAAACAGTTCCTAGCATCTACACCAGTGAAGAATCTCTGTATATGATAAAGTGAACAATTTATGTGCCTAATGAGACTGTTGGTGAGTCTGTTCCAATTACTTTCTCTGAGGAAAAAGAACAGAACATGTTGGTATGGATGAGTAGTGGCCGAGTGTTCACTTAAAAGGTCAAGTGGATTTGGTCCCTCCACTGGTAGAGCTCCTCCCTAGCTCCATCTCTTAGTGCCTTCATCAGATGCTTGCTTCTTATTCCGTGTGGTACACCCAGGGTTTGATGGGACCAGTACAGTGTGCCTTTTGGGGCTAACTCATCTTTTATTAGGGTTTCTTTTCAAAAGAGTTATGAGAACAATGGAGGATGAAGTTTCTGCCTCAGTACATTGGGAAATGTGAAGAAAGGATTAACAGTTTAACAGAAATGTTAAGATTGTGAATTCAAACAAGTAAGCTGGAGCCTGCCTAGGGAGTCATTTTCTTAAAAACAGTTGTGAGAAAAATCTCATACAGATGCAAAGAGGATGTCAGGAAGCCTGTAGCTACCCTCCCTTCTGGATGGCCACCACTGATTGCAAATATTTGTGGTGAAGTTACAAGCCGTCAGCAGTGACATGAAACTTACGGAGGGAACATAATTTGAGTGTAGACAGGGACAGCGAAACAGAGCGTCTTGATTAAGTTAATATGTATTGATATTTCTCCTGTTGTTTTGACTTCCCAGGCTGTTTAAATTCAGTCTTGTCACAACAGAAAACAAAAGAGGCTGCTGTGACATTGATTTTTGAGAGCCTTGCCTCGGAAGGATAGTGTTGTGTTGTTTTGTTTTGCTTTTTTTGTGCGTGTGTCTGTGCTCTGGGGTTGACAGTCAGGAAGGCAGAAATGTTAAAACCGTGGCGCAAATAATCACGTTAAATTGCTGAGCATAAATTATCAAGGGGAACGCGTTTTGATTGTAAGCATAAATCAATTTTATGCACCACAAAATTGCCACCATTTGAGTTTGCTGAGGTAACTTATTTTTGGCAGCCATGAGCACAGTGTTGAGTTGGAAACAGAAAGGCTGGTGTATGTTGACCCCAGGAACCCATATTCATGGACTCCTGGGAGCAAACCACAAGCCAGGAGAGTTTGTGCTTATTGAGAAGTGCCCACGTCATATCAACTGTAGCCATACAAGCTTGAACTTGGGGGCCATGCCTACAGCACAATTCTCACCACCAGACATAGCCTCTTCATTTAGTGCTTCTAATAAAAGCACTTATAATTCAAAACCAAATTTAGCTGCAAACTTCCAGCCTATTCTTACACCATTAAATCTGTCTCATCTTAATTTTAAAAGACTTGTTTGGTTTTAGCAGAAGACAATACACTATCATCTAGTCACCGCCCTATTATCTTCACAGAAAAGAGCCAATAATTTTTCTACAATCAGAATATCTATAAACCAGCATGTTGGTCTCTGCTGCTCATATGTGGCATTTTTTAAATTTAACTTTTTATTGATTCTTTATGAATTTCACATTTTGTACCCCAATCCTAGTCATTTCTCCATCCCTTTGTACCTGCCTTCTGTTCTTGCAACCTCCTCCACAAAAGAAAAAAAAAAAATCTCATTATGAAAGCTGTACTGTGTTAGCATGCGTCCCATGGCCTACCTTTTTGTTCATACTTCTTTGCAAATTTTCATTTCAGTGAGTCATGGGTCTGGTTTGAGGCCTCTGGCTCCTGCTACCCTATCAATAGGGTTGTTTTTAACTTTTTCTCACAAGATCTTACAGCTTTAGACCTGTCGGGCAGGCCCCTTCATGTGCTCCAGCAGTTCATAGATGGGGTAGATGTTAGGGTGGGCCAACTCAGAGCCCTGGATCTGGTCCTAAGTAGTAGCTGAGCTGGTCAGCCCACTAGCTCTCCCACACCCACACCAGCAGCACAAACTTTCCAACATTGACCTGGCTAGTTTACCCCAAGGCTGTAGCCAGCAAAGGACAGAGCTAGCTCTGCCACTCTCATAACCTCAGGGGCTGGCTCTCCTGCAATGGTATAGGTCACCACTACAGGTGGTGAGGGTTGAGTGTGGGGGATGGCGTGCACAGCATCTATCCCTAGCTCATGCCACTGCACAGACAAGTGACAAGGTGATCTCTCTCCCACACTCGTGCCCTCGGGTGGCTCACCCACAACTCTGCAACCAGAGCAAGCTCTACTGTGCTGCTCCGGCAAACTGGCAAGCTGAAGAGCCCACTCTCCTAGATGCTGCAGCCAATGAGGGTCAGCTCTCCTGCCTGTCATAGGGAAAGGGACCAGGGATTGGCATTTGTGGCATTTTTGAAGTGGTGGCGGAGGTGTAAAATGAGGAAGACATTGCTAATCTGGGAACTTTTAGAATTCAAAATGCTGGTGCTTCTTCTTCTACAAAGCCCTCACCAGACACAGAGACAGTTCTAAGTGCTTAGATTGTCAACCCTGTCCCTTCTTTCTCAGACTATGTCACTTCAAATGGAAAGTGGTAGAGTGGTAGGTGTCACTTTCCTTTCTTGCTTCTTTTTTTTTTTTTTTTTCTTGCATGTTCATTGAGAGAGCAGATATACTTATTTTAGTTTGAAGAAGCTTCCTGTTGGAGCATAAAGGGCAGAGACCAAGGTGATGATTTTGAGGGGATGGTGGGGTCCTGTGTTACTTCATTATGACTCCAGAAACTAAACAAAGTGACACATGACAAAAGTGGCTAGGCAAAGCTGACACCTGGTTGCCATCAACAATGCTGTCACAATCACATCGACAGTGCTGTCAATAGTGTCAGATCATGGCCATGTATCATGGGTTACAAGGCATGCAGCATGAGACCGAGAACACAGGGCCCAGGGCCAGGCTGTCTTGGTCAGAATTCTTCCCTTTAAAAAGTTATTTTCTTCTTGTCTCAACTTTCACAACTTGGCAATGGGAGAACAATGCTCATCTCAAAGATCTGTTAGAGGAAATCGAGATCTGTAGGAAAAGTTTAGAAAAGGACAAGCCCTATGGAAAACAGCATGTATGTGTCCTTGGTAGTTATGTGTGTGTGTGTATATGTACACACTAAAAAAAGCCTTCACCAGACAGTCAGAAAATGCTTGCAATGACAACTTCCCACCTAAATCCATTCCCATCACTTGCTTGAAAGGAAAGCTCCAGTATTCCATTTATAAGTGGGTTTAATGACTTTTATTACCCCTTTTGCAGAATGGGTAGATACTGTAGACAAATCTCTGGAAATGGTGAAGGGCTCTTTACAGTGAATGCAGTGCATATGCCCTACTCCTCGGAGAGAAGCAGGCACACTTATGTCTAGGAACTGTCCACAGTCATTAAACCAAGCCCAGATTTGTCTGAATTAGGCAAATATCTCAAAGTGCTTCTTAAAGACTTATCTTAGAATCAAGTGTGTGTGTGTGTGTTGTGTGTGTGTGTACAGTTGTGTGCAAATGATTGTGCATGGAGGGCCTGTGGCATTGTCTTGGAGCTGAAGTGAAAGGTAGTTGTGAGTGGCCTTACATGGGTGCTGTGAATTGAACTCAGGTTCTCCAGAAGAGCAGCAAGTACTGTTAAATATAGAGCCATTTGTTCAGAGCCCCAAAATGCTTTTAAAATAAATGCAAAAAGAAATCAAAGGCAAAATGATCAGAAGATCTGAAATTGTCATGAACATGTGCAAAGAGGAGTCAAAAGAATCAAGCAATATTGTAGAAGAGGCTGGAGACATCTTCAGCAATAGCATGGCCATCATGAGACTGCATGTCCTCTATGATGGCACTAACAAACTAGAATATTCAATCTAAAGAGCCACCTATAACACCAGAAACCTAAAACAAAGTATATTGTTAAGCCAAGGAGTGCACTAGATATCTATAGAAAACCCTAAAAAATTATTATAATATCTATATGGGAAAACCCAAATGTATGTTGGGTTGGATAATTTTAGACTCTGAATTGGATAATTTACTTATAAATAAAGAGGAAAATGCATTATAATACAGATGATAATATTTTCAAATTATTCTGTACTTCAATTCAGTACCTTTCCAATGGAGATACTAGCTGGATACTTTTGAAAAAGGACTTAATGTATTTATTCTAAAGTTATACAAAGATAGCAAAGTCCATAGATGACTAGGTCAAGATAGTGAATGCTTTGCTCTTCTGTGAGATTTGCCATGATGCCACAGAAGTTAAAATAGATCATCCCTAGTCAAAGCACATAGACCAACAAAACAAAACAGAACTCCTCCAAATAGGCTCATATGTAGTTAATCATTTTACAGGTAGTATTGAAAAGTGGCTAGGAGATGGATATCCCTTTAGCAGGTGTCATGAGATGAACTGGCTTGCTACATGGAAATAGATCTAGACCCCTCCCTAGAGCTCTGAGCAGTGTTGGCTTCAGCTTAATTACAGATGTTACTTTGAAAGGCAAAAATTTCAAGTTACGGATAACACTAAGATACAAAAGGTACATAAAGCAAAAATTTGACTATAGTCAGGCATCTTGGATAGACTTGACATGGACAGACTGGGAATTCAATATATAATGATGTATTAAATAAAGATTAATACTTAAACTTTCTCATAGCTCTACAAGAGAAAGCATGAAGCCTGTAGTAGGCTGTTTCCTGTTGCTGTGATGAAATACTATGACCAAAGCAACTGATGGAAGAGTTTACTTTGGCTAATGGTTTGAGAAGGAGAGTTCATATTAGGAGTGGTGGTAGCAGCTGGTGTTCAGAGCAGGAAGCTGATATCACATCTTCAGCTGTAAACATGAAACAGACAGAGGATGGACTTAGAAGCAGGGTGAGGTTATAAACCCTGGAAGCTTGTCCCTGTGGTGTACCTTCTCCAGCAAGGCCATACCTCCTGAAGGTTCTATGTCTTTCCCAAATGCTACTGCCAGCAGAAGACCAAATGTTCAAACACCCCAGCCTAAGGGGACCATTACTCATTCAATCCACTATAAACACCAGTGTACATACAGGATAGGAGCCACAAATTCACATCAGATGGAGCTCAATGAACCCAACAAGCAATGCAACAAAAGGACAGCTAGAAATGGATTGAAATATAAAAATAAGCTACTACATCATAATTGGCAATAATTTGAGTTCTATGTGAGTGGTGAGCTATGGTGAAGAGTAGAAACCTTCATGTTTAGAGCATAAGCCAAGCTGTCTGTTTCCAAGAGTAACTTGCCAGTATTTGCTTCTATTAAGGCACATGTACGCACACATGTCGCTCTCTCTCTCTCTCTCTCTCTCTCTCTCACACACACACACACACACACACACACACACACACACATCACAACATTATGATAAGTCAGTTCTCTTCTTGATATGTATATTCCAGAAGTTTCTCCAGGGCAATGTGGACACATGAGAAGGATGTTTATAACAGCACCATTAGTGACAATGGAAAAAAGGAGAAAACCTGAATCGTCTCAATGGAGAAATGGATACATAAAGCATGATGGAGTCCCACTGTGAGCTACAGCAGCACATTTAGAAGAAACAACACAGATCTGTCTGGCACAGCATGGCTAGGTTTTAAAATGACAGTGTTTTAGGTGAAAAGAAACCAAGTACAGTCTGACGTACAATATAGAGGGAGTGAGGGAAGATTCATATAAACAAGTCAAGTCACATGTTTTACAAGAATATGTACAAAGATTTGTACGAACACATATGCACATCTCTGTGGATCTTTATCTATATTGTATATCAGTATCTATGAATGTATATTATATATCTATATTGTAGAGCTACCACTGTCTTTCTATCTCACACATGAGATGGCAAACTGATGAACTGATGCTGTTGTGTGACCCTGAGTCAGACTTCAAATAAGTACAGGTTTCTGCACCAAGGATAACTTTTCCCCCTTTCTCTTTCTACTGCCTCCTCCTTCACCTACCTCCTCTCCCCCAGCCTCTCCTCTATCCCCACCAAACACCCAATAAGGACCATCTATCAAGACCACCTTGTAAGCAACACTTGGGCTCATGGGATGAGTTTGTTTCCCTGATTTCCCTCCGCAATGGGGTTGATGTCACTTTATTTCTGGCACAGAGCCACTTTCCCACAAGTGGAATATCAAGGCATCCCTCTTCACCAGAGCAATTGGGAATTTCATTTAGTTTCATTATGATAAAACTTCACTCAGCCTGAGTGCATGATAAGCAGCTCTATTCCATTTTCCATATCCATGCATCTAAGAAAAGAGGCAAGTCGGGCTCCAAATGTATGCAGATGCTAGAATTCTAAGATGAAAAATAGTGTGTGTAGTGGGCGGGGTTTGGGGGGGGATGCTGCTCAGAAGTCTTAAGATGCTAAATAACAGCAGCAAGCATTCAAAAACTATTTCTAGATTTTTCAGAAAATCTTTAACTTCATCAAGGGATAAATCAATTTGCAGGTGCTATTGACAGCTATTTAAGTGAGAGGATGGAGCATCTTGATTGGGAAAAGTAAACTAAAGGAGAGAGCAAATTAACCCGTTATAAGTGTACATTCCAGTCTATTTTCATAGGCTTGGTATTCTTGTTATTCTCTCTAGGGAGTTAATTATTGGAGGGCACTATTTTTTCAATCAGACTTTATCTATTAATATCCTCAAATTTACCAACAAAGAGAACAGATAAGAACATGACAGAGGCAAGTCATTCTTCTGTCTTCCTAGGAACTAGCATCTGTTGTCCTTCTGTATGCCCGGGTACCTACTGATAACGAGCGTTAAATAATTATTTATGTACATTGAAATAAAAGGGTAATTGAGCTCAAAGGTTAATGGACTTCTACATTAGCAAATTCTTCCTCCCCAAAGCATTTCCTATGAAAGTGATTTGTACTCATTATTTTTTATAGTCCTATTCACTCTTTCTCAGATCCTTCACCTGGTTCCTATTCCATGCCAGGGATAGGCTGGACTTTGCTATGTTTGCCTCTACCTTGCTTGCTTATGGCAGGGACTCTTAACTAGAAGACTGCAGGAAGAGCGGGATGGAAGCAAACTCTAAAGGGTTCCTTGGCCCCTTCTTTAGTTCCATTGGAGCCTATTTTTCTCTGAAGACTCTGGGTGTCTTTCCCCACCTCTCTCTCTCTCTCCTCTCTCTCTCTCTCTCTCTCTCTCTCTCTCTCTCTCTCTCTCTCTCGTCTTCTTCTCTCTGTCTCTCCCTCTCTCCAATCTCCCTCTTCCTCTGCCTCCCGCCTCTTTCTCTTCCTTCTAAGACTGAGTTTCTCAGTGTAGCCCTGGCTGTCCTAGAAGTCTCTCTGTAGACCAGGCTGGCCTTGAACTCAGAGGTCCACTTGCCTGCCTTCCAAGTGCTGAGATTAAAGGTGTGTGCCACCACTGCCTGGCTATTCTGCATCTTAGAATGAAGAAACTGGTATATTTATTACTTTTCATGACAAAATGTAGTTCTTAGTATTCTTGAGCATTAGAAGAAAGACAATGAGTACCAATTTAAAAAATGGGTGTTGTTTTAAAACTTTACGTGCAGTTGTCACCACCCTCTGAGGTGATGGGAACCATTCAGCTCATATCTCTCAAGGGGATAAACAACAACTAGTCAAAACTACTTCTCAACTTTCAGAAAACCCTTAACTTTATGGCACTTCTTAGACTATGGGGACACCCACACCATGAGACAATTCTTTATTGTCAAGGTTTTCTACTGTCATAGTAATTATTAACCTATTTCATAATTAAGTTGAAACTTGGAGAATTTAATTAAAGAGCCTAGAGGCTGCATAGTTGGCCTATAAAGGACACATGGATCCCACCACGGAACATCTTAAGTGGATTCAGAATTTTCCCAAATGAAGTCCCGTTCCTTAGACTCCACTCTGAAAACCTAGGGCACTGCCTGGTTAGGATCTGCTTCAGCACATGGATGGAACATAGTGGGCTCCAAAGTCAAGGTATTAAAGAAGGGAACAGAGGTGATCACTATGAACAGGCCTTCAGAAATGGTTAGTGCTGATCTGAACATCGGAGCTAGTAAATGTGTGCAGAGTTGGCACACAGGGAAGGGGAATCCTAGCTCCCTTATCTTCCTCTGTCTGTTTGAATGAAAACCTAACTCTCTGCTTCCTTCCCTTTATATCCACTGGATGGGATTTTAGGGAGGAAACCTGCTTCATTTCCCGTTTTCAAAGAGTGGTTGATTGCTGCTTAACCCTTAAATTGCATCTTCCAGAAGTTGCCTTAGTTCGTTTCATTAAAAGTAGTGATAGCAATGGAGAATTCTATCTCCCTTCACCCCTTATGCTTCCTCTTAACCAAAAGCTCTCTTATATGTAGAACAGCTCTTGTAAACTACATTTTGATGAAATTAGAGGCATCCATATTAATGCCACTTGTTTTCCGAAATCTCCCAGAGAATGGTCTTGAAATGCAATGTTGTGGGTTCTGTCAAACTCACATGTCAGAGAGGAGCGCCTGAGAGCTTAACTTATTATGTGAATAGTCTCCCACTCTTCTCCCCCACCACTTGTACACACTTTGCAGTCGTGCTTCAAGTTTGCTAAACCATCCACAGTGCCACTCTGTCAGGAATCCTGCCTGTATCCTTGGCTCATGATTGCTGATTGAAGTGTGTGGCATATGTCCCCTATATATAGAAATGCACACATCTATACACGGCTCTATGGCTACAGATAAGCACACTGGCACTCCCACATGTGAATCTCTGCAATTTTTTTTTTCTTGACTCTTTCCTCCAACCCAATGATTTCCTAACGATCTGTTACCCATCTAAGACAGATTGCTTTTCATGGTTCAGCGGTCCCTGCGCAGACATTCATTTTAATCAATAGAGCAGTCAAAAGAAAGAATAGATTTACTTGTTTTTTTCTTTCTTTACATTTAATTGAAAATTTTCAAATGATTTCCAACTTGTGTGGGTCTCAAAGTTTAGGAAGTCTTTACAGGTAGGAAGGTGCATGAGGACGAAGGGAGTTTAATATACCCTCCTTGATCAGTGACTATCAGCTCAGTGCCAGACTGGAGTGGGAGTGCCAGAAACTTCTGCACCCTCTCTATTTCTCCATTCCTTACCACCAAAAGCTCCCAACACTCACCCACATCCATTGGTTTCAGTGTATCTACTACACCCTCTGTTAGTGCCTTCTCTCAGGTCTGTGTCACCAACCTCCAGGCTTCGCACAGCTGGTTTCCCACTTCCCATTCAATCCTGACCTTCAATCCTGACCTTTGAAATTCCTTTCTAAGGAGGAGACTGACCTTGCCACTTCCCAGATCAATGTGTGACTTTAAAGTAGTCTTTGAGTCTGTGGGATTTGGTTTGCTAATTTGTAAAATGGAGATAAGAAGTCGGAATGCTTCAGCAGAGCACACAAAGTTCTTGTCCCTCAATGAATCAGCTAGTCTTAGAACGCCTCACCTTTTCACAGCACTCAAAAGAATTCAGTACCTCCCAGGCCCCGGTTCTCCATGCATATTTGCTTGCCATGTGATTCTTAGTGGCATTCTTTCGATAAATTCCACTATCCTGGTGTTATGCCTCCTCTCTCTACCCTCTACCTGGTACAGAGCTATGCATCTAGTATGAATAAACACAGAAAGCATTGTTATGCTGGCTATAGTTTGGTTGAAACAATAACATCTGGAAGTCAGTCTTCTTTGTGCCAAAATTTGATCCTGCTAGAAAAACTCCCCTCAAAGTTACCCCATAGGTTGGTGGTGAGCTGACAGCCCAAGGTCTCTAGATCCTCGCAGACATATTAAAAGAGAAAAGTAAACTGTGCGCCAATCTTAGAAGATTTTGGCAGGTTTCTGAATTCCTCTTCATGCATTTAAAATGTGTTTATTATTTCATTCCACAATGTATTCTCATGTATTTTATCTCATGGGATTATATTATAAGATGCATATTATCATTTTCATTTCATAGAGGGAGAAACTGAAGTGTTAGGGTGATGGTTTGAATATGCTTAGCCCATGGGAAGTGACACTTTTAGGAGTTGTGGCCTTGTTGGAGGAAGTGTGTTACTATGGGTGTGAGCTTTGAGGTCTCCTAGTGCTCAAGCTCCACCCATGTTGGAAGAGGCCCTTCACCTGGCTGTCTGTAGAAGATAGTCTCCTTCTGGCTGCCTTCCATTCAAGACGTAGAAGTCTCAGCTCCTCTAGTACCAGGTCTGCCTGCCTACTGCCATGCTTTCCACCATGATGATCATGGACTCAACCTCTGAACTGTATGTCAGCCAGGCTCAATGAAATGCTTGCCTTTATAAGAGTTGCCTCAGTCACGGTGTCTCTTCATAGCAATAAAAGCCTAAGATACTTCCCAACCACATTTGGATGAGGTATCATAAGGGAGAATATGCTTTTAATCTTTATTATTTTTCCTGAGCATTTCATATATGAGTACTGTATTTACATCATTTTCCACTTCTCCTTCTTCTCACAACTCCTCTTGGTTTCCCCCATGACTTCCTCTAAAATTCACGACTTACTA
Organism: Mastomys natalensis; assembly: GCA_021653895.1. Taxonomy (NCBI): domain Eukaryota; kingdom Metazoa; phylum Chordata; class Mammalia; order Rodentia; family Muridae; genus Mastomys; species Mastomys natalensis. The sequence goes on from JAJTUV010001389.1 coordinate 178,984, forward strand.
TTGTTTTACACATAAACACTCATATGGAATGTCTGTGTGTGTGTGTGTGTGTGTGTGTGTGTGTATAAAACCTGTGAAGAGTCACTTGTTTGTTTTGTTTTAGGGATGACCACTCAGGATCAAATAACCTAACAGGATACTTGTCTCTGGAGAAGACTAGATTGCCCTCTCTTAATAGTCATTAATGCCTTTAACTCTCCATCAAGGGGTGGGGCCATGTGAGATTTCCCCCATCCATGTTGGCATGTCAACTAGTGTTGTCATTGTGTAGGTATTATTTAGGTGAGCATATTTTTGAGATTTCATGGGTACCTCTCATTGCAATATTTAAAAGATGCTAGCTTAAAGCAGACATCTTAGTCTTCTGGCTTCTCCACTATTTCTGCCCACTCCTCCAATATGTGGCCTGATTCTTTAGGTGACGAGGTTGCATTTTCTGTGTATCAGTTAGGGTTGGAAACTCTACATTTTGACCAGTTGTGGATTTCTGGGATGATCTCCTTCTGATGCAAAAGAAACTTTTTTTGATGAGGGGTGGGAACTCTATTTATCTGTGGATATAAGGATAGGTATTTAGAATAAAGTTGGGGATTACACTAGCTTAAAATGTGGCAGTAGAAGTTCTCCTCTGAGGTCAATGACCTCACCAGCCACATGTAGTTGGTTAGGTTTACAGTACTAGGCATGAATTCTCTCCTATTGAATGAGCCTGAAGTACAGTTAGATGGCTGTTAGTTACCATATATATATATATATATATATATATATATATATATATCCCCATTTAACTGTTAGGAATACTGTGCTTGTCATTATTGTGGATCTCAGGCTTTACGTCTGGACAAGAGAGAGTCTTAGGAAGTTTCCATACTTAGACTAATATTACCAGACTATAGAGAATAGCCCAGGATAAATTTTCTTTTCTTCTTCCAATCTCCCTATATTATTCCAGTTTTAACCAGATATTGAGTACTGCTCTAGGGCATTTAGATTCTGTACTGAGGGCAGCTATAAGGTGGTGGAACCCACATCTTTGACTCATAAGACTTGTTCTGTGTCTTTGTTATAACCACACTTCCTAAGTGGAAGAGTCCCAGTCCACCTCAGAGTGTGCCTGCTTCCTCTGTTCATCAGACCTAATCCCATCTGCCTTATGTGTCACTGGAAGCACTGATGATTCTTCTGTCACAAAGTTTCTCTGTGAAACCAATGAGAGATTCATTAAACATGGAAGCAAGTTTTGTTTTTTAATTAGAGGAACACTCATATGACCCATTTAAGAAATAATATTTTTTTTTAATTATGAAAATAGATCTCTGTGAGTAGGTTGGCCAGCTACTTATTGATTCAGTATAAGGGTAGAAGTTTAATGCAAGAGGTTACAGGCTAATGCATGCAGTATCATCTCCTCCATACCAGCTTCTGGGAATGAGAATTTTCAGCTCAAGTGTATCTGAAATTATGTAATCCAAAGTCTTGCCCTGACTGGGGTAGTTTCCTAGTACAGTAGATTTCAACCTGTCGGGTTATGACTCCTTTGGGGGTTGAATGACCCTTTCAGAGGGGTCACTTATCCCATTAGAAAACACAGGTATTTGCATTACAATTCAAAACAGTAGCAAAAGTACAGTTATGAAGTGCAACAAAAATAATTTTTTGGTTGGTCACTACAACATGAGAAACAGTATTTAAGGGTCACAGGATTAGGGATGTTGAGAACCACTGTCTTAGTATGTTGTCCTAGTCAGTTTTCTGCCTCAAAGTGTATGGTAATTTGTGTACCCCCTGAAAAGAGACCAAGCACAAGCTGAGTGTTCTGGAGGCAAAATCATACTTAGAGTGTCTCAGGTTATCAGAGTAAGTGGTAGTTGTCTGATTATAAAGTGGAAGATATTATTCAGACATGGATATATCTGTAATCAGCAATGATGAAAAAGGAGGTATACAGGAAATGCATGGTAATTAAAGAAGATTCAGTGGTCTTGGAGCAGGGACATATGGGGTCTCTTTTATACCTACTAAATGCCCCACTGCTTGTGATGTTTAGGGGTCCTAATGGGTATTGCCTTTCTTATAGAGTGTGGGAGAGGGGAGTGTGTACTTGGTTTTGGAAAGAATTTGGCCATAGCCAAATCTTGAAAGCATCTAATATGTCTGGTTATTGCTTAGGGGGGAAAAACACAACAAAACTATGGCATTTCCAGTGTTTACAAGGGAGAATTAGGCTAAAGGTTGCCATCCTATGAGAAGGTCAGCCTGAAAAGTCTGAGAGGAAGGGGCCAAGGTGAATCAAGTCTTTGAGGGAAGGAAGGCAGAGGTTTGGTGTGTTTATGGGACCCTCCAACCAAGTCATAACTCATAACTGACTCATCTTATCTGACTGGTTTTGGGGGCCATCTTTTTGTTTTAAAGCCTGTTTACCTCTTAGTCTCTGGACAGACACACACTGAGAATCAGAGCAGCAAGTGTTATTTGATTATACTGAACTCTTGTCAATTGAAAGTTAACATATAAATATATTTAATAGCTTGTAAGAAAACTCAGCCTTCCTGTCTTTAGACTGTGATCCCTCAGGTCCATACAAATAAACCTCTAAGAGTTCACAGGGCTCTAAGATAGCAGGACTTATGGCTGAACAAGCGTGTCATCCTCCAGACAGCCACCTGGACCCCCCTGCTCCTTTGGCATGTACCCTTTCGGTGAACTGAAGCTAGCTGCTGAAGATCATTTTCTTTCACTGGGTGCAGAAGGAGACAACCTCATTTCATATGCAAATTTTAGTAAATATTCCACCTGTCTCAGTAGTTTCCAAGACTTAGAAAATCATTCATAGTCCTGTTACTCTCTAGAGGGACATTCAGGGGTCCTCCTCGTCACTTCAAATGGATGTTATTAAGCTTGGAAATGGCACTGCTTTCCAGAAAGCCAACACTTGACAATTAGTGCCTGTTTCCTTGGATGAGTATGAAAGTTTAAAATAGTCCAAGAAGACCCCTGCAATCCCTGCTCAATGAGATTTGATTTCTCTTTAAGCTGTTTTTAATAGCTGAATTACAGAACACTGCCGTTTACCAGCTAATAGGTTGTGAGCAGGCAGCCTGCTCTGTGCTTATGGTGACAGCATTTAGACCTGTATTCATCATCTAACCTCTTGAGTTCATGATCTTTGCACAAAATGAAGCTGAGCATATTTCTCCTCACTTGGGTTATTCTCTCTGTCTATGTCTCTCTCTCTTCCTGCTTCTCTGTCACATCTTAGTCCCAGTCTCTGTATGTTTTCATATGTCTTAAATCTGGTATTTCTTTTCATTTTCTTTTGGGCTAAAGGAGGGAGTCAAAATCTGTCTGCAGTCGATGTGTTTTGAAAACAGGTAATGGAGGAGGTGAAACAACCTTGAACAATTTGACTGTGATAATTAATTAGAAGAAATGTAAGCCTCGGGCAGGCTAAACTTGGATAGATTCCAGGAGCCTGGGTCTTTTTTTGTCCATTTACAGTGTGATCTAGATCACATATGAATGCCTGGGAGGAAGACGCTGCTTACAGAGCAGCTTAGTTCCAACAAGAAGAGGCAATCTGCTTTTCAAACCTGTGTCTTCTATCCCAGAAAATATGAAGGACAGTTAAAGTTACTGCTATGGTTTGGACAAATGTCCCCCCAATGAGCTGTGTGTTAACGGGTTGATTTCTGATGTTGGGAGAAGGTAAAACCATTGAGAGGTTGATTCTAGTGGGAGATCTGACCACATGGAATGTACCCTTAAAGGAAATATTGAGAGAGCATCCTCCTTTCTTCTTCCTTTTTAAGTTCTTAGATACCTTGAGGAATTTAGCTCAACCCAGTCACATATTCTCCACCATGATGTGCTTGGCTTAACCCAGACTTAAAAGCACTGAGTACACTTGGACCTTGTGGTGGTTTGAGTAAGAATGGCCCTCATACAGTTGAATGCCTAGTCATCAGGGAGTAGAACTACTTGAGAAGGATTAGGAGGCATGGCCCTGTTGGAGGAAGTGTGTGTACTTTGTGGTTTCTAAAGCCCAAGTGTGTGTCTCTTGCTGCTACCTAAGGATCTGGATGTAGATACTGTATGCCTATGTGCTGCCATGCTCACTGCCATGATGATAATGGACTAAACCTCTGAAACTATAAACAAGCCACAATTAAACACTTCTGTTTTTAAGCGTTGCTGTGTTCATCGTGTCTGTCTCTTCACAGTTATAGAACACTAAGTACGACAAACTTGGACTGAGTCCTCTCAAACTGTAAGCTCATGTAAACCTTCTTTTCTTTGGTATTTTCCATGGTAATTGGGGTGCTGATTAACATGGGCACATAAGTAATATTACAGTGTTAATTATTACTGCTACTAGTACTGTTTTGAAGCAGGAACAGTGTACAGGATCCTGAATTTTATATTTCTTGTCATTTGCTTCTCTCATACTGCTTTTGAATATGGATGCAATCATCTCCCTTTTGTTGTCAAGAACCCGAGAAACTTCATCAGTCTGGGCCTCCAGACAAAGCTGGCAAATGGGTGGACAGAATTTGAACTTCTGTGGCTCAAAAGAGATTCATATAAGACCGGTGACAGCAAATAGGACACGGCCCTAACTGAGTGTGTGACAGTTTTCTGAGCTTTGGCCTGTATTCGACTCAGTTGATTTCTACAACAGTGCTATAAGAGATATTGCTTCCTACTTTCCAGCTGAAGAGACTGTGGCACAAGGTATTGCAAACATAGCTGACATCATGAAGCCCAATTGTGAAGGGAGGCACTAGGTTCTAAATCAGCACTGGCATCCTTCTATGACTGCCCTGTGCAGTCTTCTTCCAACACTATGTGTCTACTCAACACACATGTATGAAGCTGTTACATGATGCCACTGCTATAAACTCACATCTGGATATGGAAACAATTGGAAATGCCAGGTCCATACTTGTGTGTGTGTGTGTGTGTGTGTGTGTGTGTGTGTGTGTGTGATGGGGGATAAGGATGCAGTGGTCTTAATGGGTTGTCCATTCCTTTTTTCGAACACATCATTTTAAATTTGATTCAAAAACTTCTGTATCAAAATGAAAGCTGTTAAGTATAAGGTGGCCTTTGGAGAGTCATTATTCTGACTGACCCTTTTGCTATTCAGGATGAGTTACCTGAGACTATATGCCTTTCTGAGGATGGCTTTGATCCTTGTACTAGAGAGCATCACCCACAAGTAAGTAGAGAGTGACTTCGTGGGGGAAGCCCTGGATACAAGCAGATATACCCATCCATCCATCCATCCATCCATCCATCCATCCATCCATCCATCCACACACCCATCCACCTACCCATCCACCCACCCAGCTTATAGTCTTCTACATACCTGTGTCAATGGTACCATGTCTGAAGTACAGACTAGATGTAAAACAATGAATATCAACAGGATGAATGGCTTTCCTGGAAGGAGAAATTGTTAGAAATGCTTATTTAGAAGAGTCTGTGATCTCCTGCCATCTTCTAATAAGGCAAGATAGCAGAAAGGTCCACAGGTATCCAGATGTTGTGCAGAATGACGGTGCTTCATCTTTGCTCAAGCCTGTATGGCTCTTTCCTATCACATCCATCCATCGAGGCAGCCTCATTTCTGCCTTTACTCACCTTGTCAAGTTTTCCTTTCTCATTCACAGTGTGTCGTTCTCAACGTGAGAAACAACAGACACCTCAAACAGTGTGAAAGCATATTAATAAATCATTTTAAAGTATTAAAATTGATATCAGGTTTTTCTGCAATATTTTATCATTTATAATTTATTAAGCATGTTATTTGTCACCTGGTTAAGCAAGAACACCAATATTCTGTTGGGAGATCTGACTTCTCCATGCCTTAGCCATCATGGGATGGAAATAATCAGGGAGAGAAGTAGCAGGATACAGCCAGCCTGGAGGTCAGTAGGCAGACTGAACTTGGGTTTTTACAGTTGTTTTATTGCTGGTGAAGGCACTCCAAAGCTTCCCACACAAACAGTCTAGACAAAGACATGGGAAGTATGCATGTTTTCCCTTCCTCATGTGTCTCCCTTCTGCTGGAACAAGACAGAAGAAGGGTGAATTCACTGTCTAGTTTGCCATGCTCACTGTCACTCACCAATGGTTCAGAGTCTGCTCTGGCTGGTACTATCAGAAACAGTTGAGATGTATTAGTAAGCAAAACAGACCACAGTTTCTGCTCGTGTGAGGCTTATCTGCTAGCAAGAGGAGATAAGTATTCCAAAATAAATGTAATAAATATGGAAGTATGCTCGTAGATTAGTAGGTGGTAAGTGTTATGTCTTTGCTTGGCCTTTTTAAAAAAAAAAACAAGTTGCTACAGATGTTGTAATTTGCTACACAACAGATGCTTCTCATCATTCTAGAAGGAAGTGGAAGGCACTGGTTGACCATTGAGTCCCTGTGTCCTGGTTTGCAGATAACGATCTTGCTATATTCTTACATGGAAAAGAAAGACAGGGAGAGAGGGAAGGAGGAAGGGAAGGAGGAGGAAGGAAGGGAGAGAGAGAGAGAAAGAGAAAGAGAGAGAGAATCCTTCTGATTTAATTATCTTCAAAGATTTCATGTTCTAGGCCACCCTGTCCTGTGCTTCCCATCTGCAGGAATGTGGGACTACACTAGCTCTAAGAGCCTGCCCTTGTTTGCCCTCCTAGGAAGAAAGGTAAGGAATAGGTTACAGAGACGAACAGGGCCATCCTTGGCAGTGGAGCTGCACAACCATCCATCCTTTGCCAGAGAATGTCGAGTGAAGTCAGGCACAAGTGCTGGACGTTTGCCATCCCAGGGAGTTGATAAAAGTGCTTAGCAAGACCAGATCACAAAGGATTGCAATTGCGAAGCCGTGGCCACTTGGCTGTTTTCTTTCTTAACCAGGACTGACCATGTTTCCTTTGTGACTATTTTTGGGGTCTTTCTGACAATGTAATACCAGGGATTTTATTTCTGTGAGTTGTGGATGAATGTTGGTCTCTCAGTGAGCATTCAGCTGATTTAGAGCAGGACTCTGGTCTGAAACATCTAACTATTTTCTTCTAAGAGTTAGCCTATGCTTCTAGTTTCTTCTTGCAGAATGTGCTGGCAAGTTTTATGTTGACTGGATACAAGCTAGAGTCATCTGAACTCCAATTGAGAAAACACCTCCATAAGATCAGGCTATAGCAGGCAAGCTTGTAGGTCATTTTCTTGATGAGTGATTGCTGGAAGAGGCCCAGCCCATTGTGGGTGGTACCACACCCCTGAGAAAGTGGTTGTGGTTTTTGTTGTTGTTGTTGTTTGTTTGTTTTTTAAGAAAGCTGAGTTTTACAAGAGGAGCAAGCCAGTAAGCAGCTCTCCTCCATGGCCTCAGTTTTTAGTTCTTTCCTCTCTCCTTGGTTTGAGTTCCTGTCTTGACTTCTCTCAATGGACTGTAATTCAAGATATGTAAACTAAACAATTTCCTCCCAAAGTTGCTTTTGATCATGATGTTTCATCACAGCAATATTAACCCTAAGGTACAGAGTATCACAGATTTAGGGAATTAAGACAGAATGGGAAAAATATGTGAGCCCCTGTTTGTTGTCTACTAATGCCACTTAAGGGAGAGCTCTGGGGACATGGAACAATTAAGGATCAATGGATGAGAGAAGGAAGGAATCTGTTAGCATGCAGAAGTTTATATGATCATAAAGTTCCTTACACTCATCATAATTTATGGGTAAAAATCTGGACTCCCTGGTGGAAGCATGTCAGTCATACAAATTGTATGTACCATGTATGTTATAAATTGGCCATCGTTCACTTAGGAAGGGACAGGGGGCAGGCTGGGGAGGACTAAGTGTTTCAGAGGTAGCTCAAATATCAAACATACTTTATCTAAGAATCTTTTGGGGAGTGTGATAATAATACCCATTCTTAGTGAGATATGATATGATAGTGTGTTTCTATATTCTCAGAACTCAGGAGGCTGAGGCAAGTCTGACTGAGGCCAGTCTGGGCCTCAACACAAAACAAAACACCAATGAAAACCATCATTAGGTTCCAGGACTTTAGTCAATCTATTCTTTATTAAGGTGCCCGTGGGTGTGTCTTGCCAACCGGTGCTGAGTATTCTTATAAATGGAACCTGCAGTTCTTGGTATTGCAGAGTACAATTAAATCATGGGTGTTTTGTAACTGCTGAGCCTCAGGCCAGGGGATCTTCCCTCTTTCATCTAGGTGGGGTTGTGCCATGCAAGGTTTGATGCTCTGCGAGTGAATCTTGTATGCCATTCAGGTGAGGCTCCTGTGCAAACTGGGGGTCAGGTTTCTATGCTGCAGAGCTGAGTCTAAATCCCTTTCTCACTCCAGGTCTCTGGGCAGGTGCCTTCTGCCTGAGGAACCTCATTGCAGGAAGAAGAGTTATGGAGTCTGCTCAGCCTTATGCGTGGCTACTCTGCAAAACTTACCTGATGCTGGCACTGGACATTGACTTCCACAGCTGTAGGTTTTGTGGAATAAGTGGACATCCTGGAGAATGTATGGCCAGCCATTTCTATTTCTCCAGTTCTTTTTTCTTTAAAGGTCTGTCCCTGTCTGGATGAGAGATAGAAAGAACATGTGAAGCTTATGTTATGCCACGGCCTAGCTGGTTCTATCTGCTGCTCTGTGGTCCCGGGTGCCCCAGGTAATGAGGAGGGCGGCACCAGGCAGGCAGTCTGCATTAGTGCCGCCCTGTCCACCCCCACATTATCCTGACTTATTACATTGTAATAAATTGAACCATTCCACTTCATTATTTCATATTTGAGGAGATTTATAGATTGTCCTGGTGGCTGAAGAGGCGGTGATTAAAGAAGCAGCGTGCTAATGAATAAGACTCTGAACAAAGCCATTTTAATTAATGCACAGCCCAGGGGCTGTAAACCACTTGCTGATAACAAACCTGCCCATTGAAGAGTTGAAGTGACAACTTCCCACAGAATAAAGGCAGACAGGGTAACATAGGTATGCCTTTCAAGTGGCAATTAGGGCAACTGAACGGAGTCTAGCTCCCCACCTCACAATGGTCGAACTGTCCAACATGTATTTATTTTTCCAGGCCAAAAGTTTCGAGCCTCTTGTTCCCTGGCATCCCACTGTCTTCAGTACCGCATCAAGTAGCATCTCTCTGGATATGAACCCAGGACCACAGCTGAACTTTCTGAAGAGCTCTATGTGGCAGAAATCCTTGGAGTGGAGTACAAACTTCACACACCTACCGCTATTTTCATCCCCAGAGTTCTTTCAGAGCTCTGGATACATAGGAATGTCCTCTGCATTTTGATTTTTATTTCTCTTTCTTTTTCATTTTTTGGTAGAGAAATAGCATCGGATGCTCTTTCCACCATCTCCTCAGTAGCCCTGTCTTCCCATTTGTAGCTGCACAGGGTCTCCTAAGGAAAGCCCACTTCCTCATCTCCATTCACGTGGCATTTTTTTAGTACCCCTCCGGGCTTTTGGTAAATGCCATTTTCTGACAGATGAAGTCCAAAGGGTGACAGGGAACACGGTGACCTTTCTCTGTTAGTTTAATGGTTTCCTGTTGGGATTTGATGTTGGAGACCAAGAACACGGCGATGAGATGCCTGTTGGCGGAGTTGATAACAGCAGTGTTTCTGCCACAAGACGGACCATGGTTAGGAGTATGAGTAACGGAGGTGATAATGATTCTCCTAACGAAAGGAATGCAGCCGCTTAGGAGATAAATACCTCAGCCAACAGAAAGATGTGAGGCAAAAAAAAAAAAAAAAAAAATACTTGATAATGAAGTGGAGTTTATTGAATTAACTGTTCCATTTAGCAGACATATCGGCAGAACCAAGGCGTGGAGGAACATAATCAAGAGTGTGACTGGTGAACTGGATGTGGAGACTGGGAACCACAGAATCGATTGGACTGCCATCTCAGTGAGAGTCTGCCTTTCAGCTGAAAGAACCCTCACATCACACGGGAAGTTTTCAGATGTCTCCCGTATAACACAGGCAGCTCTATTTTGGGAATAAATAAGTCATATTTTTGTCTCCTACTCAGGTCCTTCCACATGGGAAAGACATCCTGCAGGAAAAGTGACTCTGTCTTCCTAGGACTGAAGTTTTGGGAAGTACTACTGGGGTAGACTTCTAGGGCATGAGGGGCAAAGCCATAGTTCAGTTGAGTAGCCCAAAAGGTAGAAGCAAGTAGCTGAGTCATGTATCTGTTCTTCTTGAGTCAACCGTATCATGTGTGCACATTCACAACCCATCCCTATACTCTGCTATCTGGTGAGTACAGCTTCTGTGTTGCTTTAACTCAGCTCCTGGTCTATGATGTCACCATGCACCTGTCTGTCCTGCTGTGTCTCCCTTCTTCCCTTGATGTATCTTCTTAGCTCTGCTTCATTGCTATTGCTAAGGCTGTCTCCAATTTCAGTACTGTAATCTTTGCTCTCCTATTGAAATCAACTGCAGTACTTTTATTTCCTGTATGTATGAGTATATGTATATATGTATGTATGTGTTCATATTCACATATACATATATAATGTGTGTGTATGTGTGTGTGTGTTTGTGCCTAGGGATGTGTATGGGGACCAGAGGCCAACCTCAGGTGTCATTTCTCAGAAGCTGTTCATTCTGCCTTTTGAAACAGGGTCTCTCATTTGACTTGTCACTTGCTTGGTAGAGTATATTTGACTAGGACCACCCTAGATTGAAATTATAAGTGAATTCTACCATGCCTGGTATTTTTATTTGGGTTTTGGTGAAGAAAGTTTCAAACTCAGGTTCTTAAGATAGTATGGAAAACACTTCGAAGAAGAGCTATCCTCCCAGCCCCAGATGTGGTTGGTATTTATATGCAAACTAAAATTAACACCAAGGAGAGTCTGGATGAATCAGGTTATGCGTATTTGTAATATACTGTATGAACAATGCATTGACCTTACCAGTGGTACTACCTTGATACAAGTAGGCTGCTTTTTTTTTTAAGGTTTGTGGACTTCTGCTGTATCATAGAATTTACCTGTTCTTCATGTTATCTGCATGTGACATTTAGAAGCGTCTAGAAGGCACATGGCTAAACCAGGTGTCAGTGGTACAACAGAAGAAAAAATACAAGACTCAATGCGGTGAGATGGCTCAGTGAAAAAAAAGCACTAGCTACCAAGCCTGGTGGCCTGAGTTTGATCTAAAGAACTCATGTGTGAGAAGGAGAGAGCCATCTCCTATTTTTTGTCCTCTGACCCCAACAAGTTCACTAGAGCATGTGCCAACCCCTAATGCCCACATAAGTGTATGTAAAAAAAAAAAGTTTAATGTGAGACTCCAAGTAGAAACTCACCCACCAGTGAGGTCTTTTGCCTTGGTGATAACTGCATCATTAATTACAGTTTGGGAAGAGTGATTATTAAGTACCTCTAGGTATTTCATGACCAAGATGAGGAGAAGCCTGAAGCTGAGAGGTTGGGAAGGGTAATGATGGGCAGAATTTTATAATTATCAGCACAATTATCCTAGATTCAACTTTCTGCAACATCCTCAAACTGTCAGTCATCTATAAAATATATTTTTGGAGCTGAACTGAGCAAAGTGCACCCAAGAAATAGAATTCTCATTAACTCTGTTACATATTCATATTCATGTCCATTAAGCATAGTTTTTAATGGTGGGGGATGCTGTATATGCAACATCTGTAAATACCGAGGACTGAGAAACACAAAGGATAGGAATCTCAGCCAGCAGACCCTATAGCAGAGACCTTCCCAATTCACACTAATTAAGGGAAATGACTTCTTCACTCAATTCCACTTCCAGAACCTCACTCTGGTTCAAGAATAATGAAAAGCAAAGCTGGGATGCTGGGATGCTGGGAAGCTGGGATGTATCACTTTCTACCCCGTACACATACTATCTCAAGAATACTGAGTGAGGAAGGATGGTTTTCACACTGCAAGAACAGCATTGGTTCTTGGAACTGCTTTGTCTTATTTCTCAATATCTACCTGAAAAGAGAAAATTTTCTAAGGATATGTAAGAAATGGTCTCTCTACCCTTAAATTCATGTATGCAGACCAGAATTTCAGCTCTTTTGCATCATCTCCTTCTTGTATTCTTTTTATATGGCTGATTTATTCTCCCCTGCTTAGAATAGCTCCATAACAGTATATGAGGCCCACTGGCCCCAAGGTGCCATGAGACCAGAGAAAGAGGCAGATGGGTCTGGGATGGCACAGAGTGTAATTTATTGGGAATTTACTGATGGAAAAATGGTTCTCAGTGGCAGCAAGCTTGTAATTTGGGTCATGAAAAATGGGTGTACTTATGGGTTAAAGAAAAAATACTTTATCCTAGCTAGACTGTCTCTCATGTATCTTAAGATACACATTTTTGTTCATGCCCCTTTTGTTATTATCAAAGGTACTACCCTTTCTGGAGGATATTATTGTGCTTAACATGCTTCTTAGCATTTTCTTTCATTTCTTGTCCCATTGAGCTCATCAGAAGAACTAAATCAATATGGCTTCTGTTTGAAAGGAAGCCGCATTTAGAAAGGATGCTCACAGGAATCTAGCTTAATTGTCATCAGAAAGGCTTCATCCAGTAACTGATGAAAAGGGATGCAGAGACTCACATCCAAACAGGCAGAGATAGGGGAACCCTGTGGAATAGGGGGAACAAAGATGTAGGAGCCAGAGGGGTCAAAGACATCACAAGAAATCCACAGGATCAACTAACCTGGGTTCACAGAGACTGAACTGACAATCAGGGAGCCTTTGTGGGTCTGGTTCAGACCCTCTGCATATATGTTACAGTTGTATAGCTTGGTCATCTTGTGGGGTTTCTTATAGTGGGGGCAGGGGCTGTCTGGGACTCTTTTGCCTGCTTTTGGGACTCTTTCTTCTACCATCCAAGTGCCTAGTCTTATTGCAACTTGATATGCCATTATTGGTTGATATCCCTGGGAGGCCTGCCATTTTCTGAAGGGAAATAGAGGCAAAAAAATCATGGGAGATAGGGAGTGGGGGGAGGGAAGGAGATGGGAGGGGAGGAGAAACTGTGGTCTGGATGTTAATATATGAGAGAAGAGTTAAAAAAATAATAAAATGTATTGTTACCACAATGAATGAACAATAACAACAATGCAGAACTATCATAGGTGAGTCATTAGGGATGTAATGCTCATGAGCCCAGGGGACAGGCATTTCATATAAATGAGTGAGACAATGCCATCTGGTCATGCTAAATGGCTCATACTGGGACCAAGTCTAACACTGTCCAGTTTTAATTACTTTTTCAGTGGACTTAATGGAAAAACCAAATGGCTGTAAACCATTCAGAGGGCTGAAACTTCATCCAAGGGCAGTTAGTTAGTTTGGGATACTGGTGGCCACTGGTGCTTGTGAAAAGGCCATTTGGCTTAATGAACAAAGGAAGGAAAGGTATGGTACATGTCCCTGGAAATCCTGGCTATAATTTGCACCTTGAAAGGCCCCTAGGCTTGGTGCTCAGCCCATGGCATTACTAGGAAGTGGTAGAACACTTGAGAGGTGAGGCCTAGAAGAAGAAAGTTAGATCATTATGAGTCTGTCCTTGAAGGCACAGTGACCCCTTGACCTGTTTCTGTCACTTTCTTTTTACTCTCAGCTACCAGGAGGTGAATGAGTTTCCATTACAAAATGGCCCCTACCACCTTCCTCTCCACACCCACCCCACCATGATACTGTGCCTTTCCAAAGACCCAGAGGTAACAGGGCCTTGGAGTGGAACCTCCCATAATTTGAACCATAATAAATTCTGCTTCCATTTAAGCTGACCTCTTCAGGTGTAGGCAGGCGTGTTTAAGATAGCACCTGGGACAGTTGCAAAGTCGTATGACTAGCACCTGACAATGTAGGCAGCTGGCTTCCAGCTTGGCCAGCTCAGCTAAACTGGTAAACAAGTCCTTTGTACATGCGTAGTAGGCCTTGTGCTCCTCCTCAGCGGGCTTATGCTAATGAGGTATTGGCAGTCTAACCTGTCCTGAGTCACCCAGCCCACCTTGGGCAGATACATAAGCAGCTCGTTTCTGCTGCTGGGGGTCCCCGTCCCGTCCCAGTCCCCGTCCCCTCGTCCCCGTCCCGGTCCATAAGTCAAGAGTCATTCCTGCAATAAAGCTGACTGAGAAGGATCCGACCATGTCGTGTCTTAATTGCTGGTCAAGGCAGACGCGACATTCAGGCATTTGCCACAGTGCTGGTGGTCTGACATGATGCTCATATCCAGCGTATATTGTTTATTATCTTGCCTCAACCAACTTTATCTGTTACCAACCTTGTTTTCTTCTTTTGTTCCTATTCTCACTAATATATCCTCCTCTTCCTCTTTGTTTTTCCTCTGTTTATTTTTCTATAGGTGTGTTTAGACATGGGAAGACAGTGTCATTTCCAATAACTCAAAAACTTCAAAGAAACCCAGGGAGCTCAGTTTCAGATGATCTCAGGTGAGACATGAATGAGGGCAGGAGCTTACGTGAGCTCTGTTAACATCTAGAACAGTTAATGATTGAATTTGAGAAGTGACCAGTCCCTTGCCCAGTTCATTTTTATTTCACTTTAGATAGTTCCTTCTTATTTGGACTTAGCAAACATTTCACTGTAATTACTATTGCTGATTAGTCTGGATACATTTAATATCTTTCTTAACTGTCTCTGAAAGCTCTGTCTCCTAAGCCATGAATGAGGCACCTGAGAAGAAAACATAGATCATGATTTAGAAGCCAGAAGCTTATCAGGAGTCCTCTTGGGTTCAGCACCTGTGATGATGGAGCAAGAGAAGTAGTGTCAGCTAGAAGGAAAAGCTGAATGACTGGAAAATCACAACAAAGGGCTTAGTTGATCTCATAGAGAGTTCTAGAAGCTAGGGTGGCCACTTCAGAGTGTCACTTTGAATGGAGCCAAACCAACCCAAGAGTTTTTATCAGACTCTGATGAAAGGACAAAGAGAACTTTAGTTCTGTGTCCTTGTCCAGGAGTGGATTTGGCAAGTCTAATCTTGGGTTAGAGTCAGTGCCTCAGAGGACTCGAGGTTGCAACTTCTGAAGACCAACTCTTCCCCCTTGGGGTGTGGTTATCAGTCTTTAGGCAGCTGCATCTAAGGTATCCCTTATTCTCTTTGACAACACTGTCTGGCTTAGCTCTCTATTGACCTTGGATGTTTTTTCACTCTGCAAATAGTTTATAAGGGCTATACTGTTTAACAAACTTGCTTGACTTAAGTCATCAGCATATACAAGACTGACTGGTCCCAGCTATTGCTTTTGTCTTCTATATTTCTCACCCCCAGCCCTCCCTCTCAACATTTTATTGTTTGGTACCTTTATTTTGCTGGTTGGGAATAGCCCCTAATTGAGAAAAAGGGCCTAGGCCTTTGTATGGTGGTCTTCAGCCTGTGATAGTTCAATTTGTGAGTCTTGTACTTTATGTAGTATGAAAGTCATATATGTGTTATAGAAATAATATTCCAAGTTTTGATTTTGGATTTTTTTCCTCCAAGCTAGTCAATATGGACTCCATCCTCCCTTGAGAATGTCATTCTTGGCAGTAGCATTCAGCTTCAGCTTCCAGTCAGCCATGCAACAGTGAAGGAAACAGCAGGTATTCTGCACTGCATTGTGCTGCTAAGCTGCGGTATTCACTAGGCTACGTGTATTTAACACCCTTTTGACCTTTGATATACACAGCTTCTAAAGAACTTAAAAAGATGAAACCCCCATAATAAATCAAGGAAATTGTGTACTACCATATTGATCCCTTAGTAAAGATTCCCGTTGGTGGAGGGAAATTCTTGGGGAGAGACTCAGCTGTGATTCAGCAAGCTATGATCCACACATGGGCTCCTCTGTCTGCACAGAATGAAGGCAAGAGGATTCAGTCTGTGTACCAGAAAGTTTATGGAACCTGAAGAATGCCAGCCAATTTCCCTCAGACCAGCAGAGATTAATCCCTTGCACTGAAAGTCGGGGATAGTGAAACGCCAATCTGTCTATTATTTATGGATGAAACACGTTTTCTTTTTTATATTCTCTGTCTTTACTCTGCATACACACTTCCCGTACAATCTTGTGACAGGATGCTGACTTCTCTCCCTGAAAAACCTCTGCTGGCTTCCTGACAGTATATTTTGTAGCTGTTTATAAGTGACATATAGATTCTATTCCAGGGAAAACAGATTTGCCGCTGTATTTTGGAGGGATCTATTGAACATTTTCCAAAAGGTTCCACCAGGGCAAACAGCTTAGAAATGCTTTCTTGCCTGTGATGTAGATATTCACAGATGCATGACTTATTTGTCATCCATGTCCTGAAAAGACAGGTTCTCTCAAGAAAGTACCACCTAATTCTGTAAGTCTGCCCCCTCTCTACTCCCCGTGCATGTGAGACACCTGGTTCCACCTGTTGCCGTGTGAGTCAAGTGCAGAAATGAGCTAAACTGTATCTATGAAATCCCACATAAAAAGAGAACACAAGATGAAGCCTGTGGTCTACGGTGTTGATGGTATTTACTGGGTGATGGATGAATAGGGTGAGAGAAGCAGCGTAGGCTGAGCAGGGTGGACTGGCTGAGCAGGGAGTGAATCAATCATAGGGCCTACTCCACCTGCCCACTGGGTTCATCAGTTTCACAGCCCCACTCACCAGGCTTATAAATTACCCCTGATGGAGCAGGACATGTTGGGCCAGGTTGCGGTGCCTTCCCCAGCAGAGATCAATAGGCTGTGGGGAACAGACACAACAGAACGTCAGTAAGATGGCTGGGACACACTCCAGCTTCATTTCATCAGCTGCACCTGTTCTAAAGTCTATCTGCTTAGTCCCTAAAGTCAAAGGCAAAACCAAACAACAGCAGAAGACCTAGACTTAATCTCATGTAGATATAGGTGCAGATGAACATGTGCATGTGCATGCATATGTATATGATGTATATGCTACAGCGTTTAGAGCCAGGATTTTTGGACTTAGGTCTTGCCCTCACCACTGCTTGTATGACTTACACAACTTGCTTAAATAGCCTCTTTGTGCTTTGGATTCATCCTTAAAAATGGCAATAAGAGAAAACAATAACACCTATGTCCTTTAAAAATAATAGTAGTTCTTCACAGAATCAAAGCAGTTAGTACTTACCAGTTAGTCTTTAATGATTTACATGCTTAATTCTACAGCCAGATCAACTCTACCTCCATTTGTTTCAGAAGATTTACTTGTTTCTTCCTTTACAGATAGGACATTATCCTGGATGTCACTCTAAACTACATAAATCCATGTCTGATACCACTTACCCTTTTTTGTCTGAGGGGTTGAAGGGTGTCTTCTGCCCAAGGCTAGCCCTCTACCAGCAAGCAGCCTTATTCTAATCCACCCTGTCCTGTGTTTCTTCTCTAATTCATCAACATGTTCCCATCTACTGTTCCTTCTTAAGCTTTTGTTTGAGGGTAATGGCTTTCTTCATTTCTAATGGCATCATATGCTTACTCTATTTACATATCTAAGTCTCTCCAATTATAAAACAATATGCAAATGAAGTAAGCCTCCGTTGATCCTGCATCCTAATCGGGCTACTCTTGTACATTTTCTCTCATATTTACTTAAGCATTTGAAAAGAGTGTTCTCAACTTCCAATTTTTTATTTCTTCACTTTTTAGAAGTGTCCTCTACCAAATAGCACCTTAATCCTTCTATTAAAATATTAAAATAGTCTGGTCTGCTGGAATGATTTTAGCAAGTTCACCAACAACTTTTTTAAAATTGAAAACCCAACGAGCATTTTCAGCCTTTATTTTGGAAGCTCTAGCTGGTGTTGATTGCTCCTCGCATGTGCATCTCTCTCCTCACTTCAATACATGAGTTTCTTTTGCTTCTATAGAGACTTCACCGAGTTCTATGTATGTACTATAGTTCCTTCAAGTCTCTAATATTTATTAAATTATTTTTATAACTGAATTTTTTAGAAAAGTAGTTTTCAATTTTATGTGTGTATTTATTTACCTATTTTCTGACCTCTGTTGTAGATAGCTAATTTTACTACCCCTTGGGTCATGAAGTAGCTAGCCTGCATATTTGGGAAAATATTAATTTTCTTTATACTTAAACCATGATTATGTTTTTATCAATGTTTGAAGAGTATTTGAAAAAAATGTATATACGCTCTCAACCCACCTCCTCAGTTTTTGAATATATGATCTAATGTAGCTTAGGCTAGCTCAATTTTCCTTTGTAGCCAGGGATGACCTTAAGCTCATGATCTTGCCTCTACTCTTACTAGTATCTGCCATCTGTCACTGAAGGAGCAGGCAGCATTCTCTTCTTTTTATGTGTATGTATACATAAAGATACATAAGATACGTATTAAATCAGGCTTGTCAATATTAATATAAACACTTAATTCTCTATTATCAACATTTTACAAATACTTTCTGCCATTATCAATTATCTCCTAGATTTTTCATTGATGTAGTTACCATCTATTTTAAACATTTTCTATAGTGCTATGTTAGTTAACACATATATGTTCATTATAGTTGTAGATTCTTGGGACAATGGATCTCTTTATTTGTACAAAGCATCCCTGCCAGAAGTTGACTTCTTCTACTCAATGTTTCTTCTTCTGTCTTCATCAAGGGCTGCTCTATGTGGTCTTTCTGCTCTTTGCCAGGCACTGTCACTCATGTTCTCTGAGGTGCCTCTGCCCTGTGGTGGCAAGTGTTACATAGAGATGCTTGCACTAATATTCATAGTTAAACTTTGATTTCAGGAATTATGCACATTTCTGGCTAAAATAATCAAATTTCCGATGGACTTCTCTACTTGCATAACCCATAGATAGGGTCTGTGAACTTAACATTCCCAAATTGTTTTTATCTATAAGTCACTTTCTCTATATGTATTATCTGGTCTATGTCATGCCTTGCTGTGTATATAGGCACTGAGGTATTAACAAAGATCAAAACCTTCAGAGTTATCTATCTTAAACCCATTGTTTCAGAAAGTACATTTAAAAAGACTAATTTGGAGGTAACTATGCTTCATATTTTAGAGAGAATTTTTCTCCTCACTCTCTACAGAAAGTGAGAATGAAAATGAAAGGTGATAGTCACCCCCATGCCCCAGTCACAGTGTGATCGTCTCTTGAATGAAATCAGCTCCAGTTCTGGGAGGGGTTGGTTGCAGTTGTCAATATGTAAATCAAAGATTTAGGGTGCACAACCTCAAGTTCTGGATCCAAGTCAGTAGTCAAGTGACCTTGGTCTACTGGCTTCTGGGTATTAAAGTTCTTCATTTTAAAACTATTAAGAAGATTAAAACATTTGATAGAGATAGAAAGTACTTCCTTTTTGAACATAGCAGAAAAGTGATTTCGGATAACTCATTGTCTGATTTCAAAATGTGATGAACACACAGGTACACTAGATCTAATACTCAAACATCTAAGACTGACTTTCCTTGGTGTATCTTTTTATCATGGCACATTGTCCCCTGATTTCCTTCAAACCATGACTTCCTTACTTTACAATATTTGGTCTCTTCTTGTTCTTTCCCTTTGATAAATCACCCACATTCATTTAACCTTTCTCTGAGTTTTTTCTCTCCACCTCTTTAATCATTTTTCACCACTCAAATGCTCTGTCTTGGACCATCTCCAACTTCTCTGTGCCTTTTGGAAAATTAGAATCCCTAAACTGAACATAACGCCCTAATAAGGGCCAAGTCAAAACCAAATATAGCTCATGACACTCTTTCCTGTCAGTTGAGTGACAGACAACACTGCTAAGACTTCTGAGCAGTTTAGCAATTTAAAAGGCACATATCCTCACTGCAGACCCCACAATGGAACTTCAAGGATGTAATCAGCATGCACCCATGGGAGTAACTTAGTGCTATTATTGATGATCTCTGGAGATCGAAGAGATGAACCTAGAATATTTAGAGGATGTGGCCTAATGTGCCTTATGCACAACCTGCCATAGCTAATACACATTTAGGATTTGGGAGAAAAAGAACTGTGGTATTTGGACTCAAACATTTTTAATAATAATAGGGACAATACTGCTAACCATTTCGATCTTCAACACTTGCAGGTCATCGTAATAGAGTTTCAATGACTCTCGTTATTCAACTACATGACTACTTCAAGTTCTCCTCTTCCACAGAAAGAACGCATTTAACTTCCTTAGTTGAAGAGATGAGGGATCCACAGGGACTATTGCAAAATGAAATTTGGAGCAGGAGGCAAATTAGGACTGATAAGTGCTCCAATTGGTGTCCTGAAAAGTCTGAAATATTAGAGACTCATTACATAGAGAGTGCAGCGATTCAGTGAGGTGCAGGACAAATGGTTTAGCGAAGGGAATTAATTTGGTAGTAGGAGAGGCAGATCTTGGCTTGGAAATTTTTAGCAGGGTTAGAAGTTTAGAGACATTACAGTGCAGACAGAAGGTAATGATCTCTAATGAGGAAAGGGAGCTGTGCAATTCAGCATAGGAGCAACCGTCATGTGTGCCTTTTTTCCATTCTTCCTCCTATAAGAAGTAGTGGGGCCACAATGATCCTGAAGTCTGATGCTCGTGTATTCAGCAATATGGGCGTGCAGGTATTTGTATAGCACTTGGAGGGAACCAAGCACTTGTAGGCTCCCTAGATGGCCACTCACTACCAGATGTCACAGACAATTACTGGGTCTGCTGTTCTTGTCACTTGGTTTGTGACAGGAACCGAAGCTCTTGCTCTTGCTCTCTCTTTTCCTGGAAGAGTCTAAGCTCATGAAGAACCAGATGAACGTCTATAGTCTGGGATGATGGAGAGGGAATTGTTTGGCTAGAAGTAAAAGAGGACAGGTGGGGACACCCGCCACAAGTGATTTCCTTCCAGCTGGCTCTCGAGCTGCCATTCTTGGTATTTTTGTGGGATTCAGGTCGGGGAAAGGAGAGGGAAGGTGGTGGATGAGGAAGGAGGTCTGGAGGTCTTCTGATGGGCTTTCATAGGCTGGCAATCCCCTTCATTATTGCAGCAGATGTACTGGCATTGAGATATGGCTGTGTAAGGCCATGTTTGAATTATTAATGTTCCAGGATCCCTGTGGTGGCCTTTTCCTACTGCGGATGCCTGAGATCTTTCTGCACTTCATCAAGGTGACATAAAGCACTCGTCTGTTTTAGAAAGGTAAGGTTCCTTGGTGCCAAGAGTCCTGATAGTGAATCCTTTGAGAGACCTGTCTTTCTGTGGATAGTCTTACTGGTGAATAGTCCCTCTACCATTGAGTCAAACACAGAAGTCACCCAGCAGCAGCCTCTGGGTCTTCATGAAGTTCAACCACAGCCAGCAATCTTTATTTGGAGCAGGAAGATGAAATGGGCTGTCTAAAACTATCTCTGTTAATTTCTGAAGGGGTCAATACTAGTGCTTGTAAGTTCTACAAGTGTCTCCAAGCCTGTATTTCCTAAGAGCATCTCAGTGTTTGAAGACAGATAAGCTCAGGATTGGAAAGAGTCTCTACTGGAGCTGCTGTGCCCAAGAACAACTTGTATACACTAACTCTTAGCTTTCTTCCCTTTACTGACTATAGAGATACATTGTTCATATATAAGCAGTAAAGGCACGTGCATTCAGATATCTTGGAGGCAGACAGAAGTTGGAATGGCATGCTGACCATGTATTCTTGGGGATCACCAACTAATCTTGGAGACCTCCTTGGTTTGGAGGACTGTGTTGTCTTTAGGGGACTTCTTGGCATTGCTCTGGACAAAGTTCCTAGAGATGACAGGGATTGTTATTCTTGACTCTGTTTATACACCTCAACCTGTTGACTGTTTTATATTGTAGAAGGAGCAACATGGGATGAGCTCATCTCAATGGTTGACATATTTACCTGCTGTCTATGAAAAGATTCTAGGCTAAATATTGTGCATAATTTGCAACACTCACTATATCCTTTGGGGTAGACATAATCCCATACCATCATGCAGAGTAGAGACCACGAGTTAGGGGTAAATGGTGAGAACAGCATCTGTGAGAGTAGGGTAAAAAGGCAGAATAGCAACAGCGCACCTAAGGAGGATAAACTGGACAAGACGGCCAGTGTGTATTGTACATGGTCTCAGGGATTTGGGGGGAGATGCTTATTCCTGGAGTAGGAATCCAAACAGGTTTTGTTTTTCTGGCTAATTGGGCACTTGTTCACAGTGTATCCTCATTCACAGAATTAGGCAACAAAGAAGTCTGTGGTGTCCACAGGAGGGAAACAAAGCAAAACGAAGTCCAGACCGGTGCAGTGCTATTAATTCAAATTAATGACCCTCCCTTGCAGATAAAGCTGGTGTCTGACAGATTGCTGGCTCATGGAGGGCAGCAGATGAGAACAAACGAGGGCTTCTGCAGTCTGGCGCCTCCTCCTTGTCCCTGGCTGCCCATAGTTACCTCTTACAGGTGTTCTCGGTCCACTGCATATTTTCCTGCCCAGATCATCTGCTGTCCTAGGGGCTCTGCAGTTCTTGAGCTAGGCTCAGGGGAGCTGTGTCTTAAAGAAAGACTCACTGACAGTCCTCAGGTGCAAAGTCACATTGCATAGCAGAGCTAGTAGGTCACCCAACTGAGACTTGTCTACATGGGTGGCAGTTAATCTATGGGCTTTGCCAAGGGGGTGCATGACTGTCACATTTCTGACTCCATCTGCAGGCTCTTATTAATCTCTGCCAAAATAAAGCTGTATTTGACTATGAAATCCTTTGCCATTGACCTGCATAGTCACTCAGACCCCAGAGATGAGTTGTTCTTCAACTATTAAGAGTTGAACTATTTGTACCTGCATGTGTATACACACACACACATGCACACACACACACAACACACACACACACACACACACCACAGACACACACCAGTAAAGCCAGCAACCTGTAGAGAAGGCTCAGAAATGTTCTAAAGACTATTCAGCAAAGGTGAGGTAGACAGGACTCAAATGCCCATCTGCTCATTCCAAAGATTTATTTTAACTTTATTGGAATACCTGTGCTATGCCTTTTCCCATTTCACTCTTTAGCATAAAGGCTGAACATTAAAATAACTGGTTTTCAGAGGATCAAAGAGGTGGAACTGGAGTAGTCCTTGCAAAAGCACCTGGTTTACCTCCCAGACTTTGCAGACAGATGTGGAAGCTCAGGATGGGGGAAGTTTTGCCTCTCTGGCTGCTGCTGAGAGCCAGGGCAGGGCCTCTGAACCCTTCCTTCTCTTGCACCCAGTGCAGATGTCCAGGAAGAGAAAGGTGGAGGTTTGTTAAGTGCCCTTGCCCAAGACACAGCCTTATTCAACACATGACGCATTGCTCTTGAAGGCAGCTTTTACCCTGGATGCCACCTGTCTTCTACCCCACCTCCCTGTCAGATTCTGAAGTAGCTTGCCTACAAGCCTGGATCTTTGTTTTCTACTCTACCTCAAGGGAAAGCCCTTCTTTTAGAAACATATGGAAATGCAGAGGAACCCCATCTTACTTTTGACCCTACTACTCAGGACTAGTCTTGGAGAAAAATACAGTCTGATTTTCTAGATTACAGCCTTGGAGAAGTGAGCTATTGCTATCTAAATAATGCTCTCTCTCTTTTTAAAGGAGATTCATTGTCCTGGAGCTTCTCCACACATTTCACTGTGAATGCAAAAGCCCCTGGGGAGTTGTGACTTCAGATTTGTTCCCTGTTTACTAATTGCCAGAAACCTTCCATTTAAACAAGTGCCACTTTCATTACTGTCTCTACACAAACACCATATAGGAGAAAGTTTATATTTTTAGGGGCAAGTAAAAAGCTGTGCATTGTGCTCTCCTGGCAACCATAGACGAGACAGAAATCTGGCTGCCAGGTTCGGCTTTAACTCAAATGCTTCTCTTTCTTATATTATTCTCCATCCATCCATCCATCCATCCATCCATCCATCCATCCATCCGTATTGAATATGTTCTATTGGCTAGGTACCATGCAACTTGCTGGGAATATAGAAGAGAATTAATTAATTTTTTAACCTATTCCCTCTGTGGTGGTTTGAATAGGAATAGCCCCCATAGACTCATGTGCTTGAATATTTGGTGCATAAGAAGGGGCATTATTAGAAGATGTGGCCTTACTAGAGTAAGTGTAGATTTGGTAGAGGAAGTGTCTGTTACCAGAAAGTGTGCTTTGAGGTCTCAGAAGGTCAAGTCGATTCTCTTCCTGCTGCCTGATGATATGGATGTAGAGTTCTCAGCTCATTTTCCAGAATATCTGCCTGCACCTTGCCATGTTTCCCGCCATGATGATAATGGACTAGACCTCTGAAACATAAGCCAGTTCCAATGCAATGTTTTCTTTTATAAGGTTTGCCTTGTTCATGGTGTTTCTTCACAGCAATAAAACCCTAAGACACTCTTGAAGACCTCATATTCTAGAACGAGCCAAAGGGTGTCATCCTGCTGTGACACAAAAAATAATCTATAAACTACTGTGAAGTAACAAGCTCTTGGGGTATAAAGAGAAGAGGTAGAAGAGACTTTCAGAAGAGGAAGTTGAGTTCTGAGTTGAAACAAGAAGCAAAAATTAGCATTGTGGGGAAGTTGGTATGTCAGTGTATCTTATGATGAAAAAAAACTGTTCATAAGATTAACAAATTACGGGTGGTTTTCTTTGATGGCCTGGGTCTGTGGAACAGGAGTGGCAAAAGCTCAGGCTGGGAACAGGCAGGTAAAAGATCAAGTTATGAGAGTCCTAGCTTAGAATGCACAGCTAAAGTGGGTGATCACCATTATGCTAAAGTAATAGGAAGATTGGGAAGACTGGAAGATGGTAATAAGTCATTTACATTTTAGGAAAAAAATAAGAGAGAGACCCTAGTGGAAATGTGGCAAGCATTTTAGAAGGTACATAGAGACATAGAGATAGTGACTGGGCAAATGAGAAGGAGAGGGCCAGTTCTAGACATACTGAAGAAACAGACTCAGAAAGGCCAGAAGTTTGTTGATTCTGAGAAATGAAAGAGAATGGTTTGGGCCAAGAGGTATGGTACACTTGTAAGAGCTGAGATGTTGGTAATGAGCAAGAAGGTATTTCTTAGATCTTCCTTACCCCTGAGGCACTTGAAGCTCTTTCTAGTGGAGATGAATAGGGAGTTTTGATCCCCTTGGTCTGAAACTCAGAAGGGAAACCCTGTGAAGATTAGGGCTGCGCATTGCTGAAAGATGCCTTGGGACACGGGTATTTGGTGGGGAACAGATGAAGAAGATGTCATGAGCTGCACTAACACCTGGCCAGTTGAAGACTAGAAGAAAGCAGGCCAGACATGGAAGTCAGATGAGGGCAGAATTCCAAAAAGAGGGGTGCCAGTAGTACTGCCTAACTGAACAAAGGTAATGAAAGATAAGAGATGAAAATAGTCGCTTGTTTTTAAAATGAGCAATAAGCAACCTTCAGAAGGGGAGGCTATGGAGAAAATTCTAAGGAAGCTAGACTGACCCGCAGAAACAGAAGGGGGTCAGTATCTAGAGAAGCTTGTGACACTATGTCAGTGGATCACTCAGCACTATATAGTTTGGATTCAGTTTTTGTGATGAAAAAAAATGTTAAGACCTGATGGAGGTCAATGAACAGTCTGATAAATGGTTCAGGGGGGAAAAAAGTTACTTTAAGAAAGTCTATGGGAAATTCCAAAGTGGTAGAATCACTCACTAAGAACAGACCCTGGGTCTTAACATCAGGATGATTTTCTGATTATGAAATCCATTTTAATAGAGTGTGATTAAGAATATGGCTTTAGACTCAAATAGCCTTGGTACACATTTCAGACTTGCTATTTGCTAGTTGTCTTACTGTTTCATTGTTGTGAAGTGAGACCATGACCGTGGTAATTCTTATTAGGAAAAACATTTAACTGCAGTTGGCTTATAGTTCAGAGATTTGGTCCATTATCATCATGGCAGGAATCATAGCAGCATGCAAGCAGATATGGAATTGGAGAGGTAGCTGAGAGTTCTACATCTGGATCACTACAGAAGAGAGAGAGACACTGAGCTTGGCTTGAACATTTGAAACTTCAAAGCCCACCCACAGTGACACACTTTCTCCAACAAGGTCACACTTCCTAATAGTATCACTCTGTGAGCCTATGGGGGACATTTTAAACCACCATACTAGTTTTGAGCTTAGAACCATTGGTAATATGTATGGGCTTTGGGGTTCAGGTCTGGGAAATGAGGAGTGGGGAAGACATGGGGTGGGAGTGCCAGATCCTCTTTTACAGAGTTTCTATGAGCAAATACATTTTAAAATACTTTGGGTAGTTTCCAACTCACAGGTTTTGTTAAAAAAAAAAATGGTTATAAGTCCATGGTGTTTTCTATTTCTATAAAATTAGAAATATGTAAGCATTGAGGTTTCTATACATATTTATTAACAGTATAGAATGGAGAAACAACAGTAATTATGGAAATAGTGCAGCATCCCACAGTTATGGCTCTCCCACAGAAACAAAACAAAACAACAACAAAAACCTTCTTGGACGATGAGACCTGTGGATTGAAGTGTGGATTGAATTGTTCCAGGTGACAGAGCGGGAGGAATAAAGCCAGAACCCATGCTTAGTGGTAATGCTACTACTTCTTGCTTTGGAAGTTTAGATTTCAAGAGAGTTTTGGGTTAGTTATTGAAAAATAAATTGCTTATTATGTTTGCCACAACACAAAATTGGGCTTTTTTTTTTTTCAACTATCATTTTTGTTACTTGTTTGTTTGTTTCTTTTTTCATTTGTACTTTGTAAATTCTGGGATTTTTGTAAAAGTATCTCAATATATTTTGCAGTTTTTCTTACTGGACTATATTAAGCACATCTCCTGTCCTATGTCCACATTGTGTCTTTCATCCTTTCTTTTCCTTATTAGAGGTCTTAGTTTTAGTTTTTAAAACTATGTGCATGTGCTTGTACATGTGTGTTTGTTTGTGTGTGTGTGTGTGTGTGTGTGTGCATGTGAGGACTGGTATCTGCGGAGTCAAGAAAAAGATATTAGAGCAGAAGTTAGTAGTAGCTGTTAGCTGCCCTATGTGGGTTTAGGGAACTGAACTCAAATCCTCTGCTCTTGCAGTACATGCTCTTAACAGCTGACTCATCCTGCCAGCCCCACCTTCCTTCACTATCTTCTCTTCTTTTCTCATTTGTCTTGGTTTTGTTGTTTTAGTGCTTGAGCTCAAACCCAGGTCCAA
The DNA here is from genome assembly GCA_021653895.1 of Mastomys natalensis. NCBI lineage: Eukaryota > Metazoa > Chordata > Mammalia > Rodentia > Muridae > Mastomys > Mastomys natalensis. The sequence continues at coordinate 206,231 of JAJTUV010001389.1, forward strand.
ACACATGCTAAACAAGAGTTCTACCAGTGAGCTCAGCTTCCACCCCTCTCCTTTCTTGTTTCTGTGGTGGTCTCATTTCATTGAAATAATGATTCTCAAACTTAGTATTCATCAGAGTCTCTTGAGAACCAAGTTAACAAGGAGAGTCCTGGGCTTTAGATTATGATTAATTAGGTCTAGTGTAAGAACAAGATGGAACATTTTTAAAAATAAATATCTCCATTGATTCTTTTACTGCGAAGCTTCCCTTGGAAAGAGGCTTGCTTTTGTGATTTGGTTCAATCCACAGAAAGAATTGCATTGTTGGATGGGGATATTTTCATACATCGAAAAAGCATTTGCAGCTATGTTTGGTGGAGTTTTAGGCCCTTCAGGTCCCAGGGGCACAGAGCACTGATGTTGTACATGGGCTTCACACCCAAGATTTACTCGTTTTCCTAGTAAATCTGGAAAGCATCTGGCTACAGTATAGACAGGAGACTGGGTAAAGGGTAGTGGCTTCTGCTGGAGGAAATGGATGTGAGGTGTCTTCTCTTTCAGCCTCTTTTAGATAGACAGCTAAAGTAGCTGTGGTTAAAGAGTATTTTATTGTATCCTGTCAATCTATTGACTGTTCCATTCAATAAACATTTACTGAGGCAGATATAATATGAAACAGGAATAAGATGACTAACAAAAACCTAAACCAATACCTAAGGAAATCTCCCTCTCTCTTTCTCTGTCTCTGTCTGTCTCTCTCTCCCTTTCTCTCTCTGTGTGTGTGTGTGTGTGTGTGTGTGTGTGTGTTTCAATGCTGGAGACTGAATCAGGGGTATCATATTTGCTACACACGATCTACATTCCCAACCAATAATTCAGTCTAGTAGCATTAGGTGAATATGAGGTAAGCATTTTAAAGTGAAAGAGACAGAGATGGAAAGAAAGAAGCAGAAAACTACTAGAGGTCCAGAGTTACAGTGGCAATGTGTGATCTTTGGGAGGCACAGAAAGAGATTGAAATTAAAGCTGGAGCCTAAGCAGGGTTTCCAAAGGGAAAGAAGAGTCTCTCGTGACAGATGGGACAGCTTGTGATACACTTGTAACAGGATGAGGTAATGTGGCTTTAGCTCATTAGATTTAGTGAATACTTTAAGAATTCTAAACTCTTCCTTCTTAAGCTGTCTGCTTTGTCTGTCTTTCAAGTTCATGGAGCCTTTGTGGTAAGTTACCTGGTTCTCAGTTGTTCCTTCAGGCCTGCGTGGATGCTGGCTCTTGTGGGTTGGTTGATGGTTTGTATGACTCACTGAATGAATTTCCAGCGCCCTCCCCCACCCCCTTTCTGTTTTGGTCCTTACTATCCACAAACTTTGTCTCCACACTTCTCTTTGCTACATTTGACCACTGTATACAGCATCTCCCTTTCTATTAGTCTCTCTCCATCCTCGTCTAGCTTGGCAAGCATAGCTAAAGTCATCTCGGATATTGTCTTGTTATTTTCTCAGAGAGTAAAGATATTAAGTTCTTTCAGAATGTCACTGTTCAAGGAAGGTAACAGAGAGGTTGTTGAAGGCAAGGGACTAATAGGGAGTCTTGACTGACAGGGTGAAATTTCAGAGTGATGATAATGGCCTTACCAAACAATGGGATTAAAACTACAGGGGACTGTATGAAAGTGTATCTCTTCGTGTGTGCTGAGCACTAGGCTTGGAAATATTGCTGTAGTTGCTTCTCTGGAAAACTCCTGGTTCCAAGAAAATTGGGGTTTAGGATGAAGGGTAACTCTTCTGCCGAGTCAGTGAATGATGGGGTTGCTCAGATAGAATGAGGCTCACGGAGAATGTGGGTCTCCAGCCACTGCCTCTTGACTTCTTATCTCAACGTTCCTTTCATTTTTCACAAGGCCTCTATATTCTGCTTCAGCCTGCAAGAACAGCCAACCTACATTTGGGGACCACAGTACATCAGACAGAAGAAGAGGCAGGAGCTAGCAATGCTACTAGATGTTACTGAAATGCTTCACCTTCTCTTGGAAGGGTAGGTGTGCTATGGGCAGGATGCAGAAGCTGGTTTTCTAAGGATCAAGGAAGATGCTATTGACTTTACACCCCTGCCCTTAAGCAAAGCCAGGAAGGGCCAGGTTAGGATCCTTACTCCTTTAAATATCAGAAAAAGATACACTGTGTAAAGACAGTTTATTGTCCAATACATTTTCTACTAGGCAATTATTGGTGCTGGGAGTGTAGCTCAGGGGTATAACATTAGCAGGCATGAGGACCTGGGTTCAATCTCCACCACTTAAAAAGGAAAAGAACAGAACAATTTAAAAAATATTTACTGCCATTCACTGAATACTCCTGATGTCCCAGGGATTGTTCCCAGTGCTTGGCATATAGGATCTGATCAAAGTTAAACCACTGCACCAAGTATGATTAGATTCACTGTGAGATGAGAAACTGAGGCATGGAGAACTAACCACTCCAAGGGCTTATGGCCTGCACCTGGCAAAGCTCTGATGTCGGGAGCCAAATTCAGGAAACTACCCGCTGTTCTGGAAAGACTAGTCAGTACAAGGTTAAGAAAGGACTTTCTCAGGTCTCAGGTCTCAGGAACTTAAAGAACGTCTGGCATTTCCTGGGAGCTGGTTACGACAGTAAGATGGTCTAGGGCAATAACTGCCTCTTTTGGGAGAACCTGACCTTCAGCTAAGAAAGAATTTCCTGTTCGTAAAGAACCATTGCCCCGGGACATTCCGGGACAAACCGCAGAATTCTCCGCTGGATGACTGACCCTATCGAGAGTTGATAGAATCCCCACCCTGTTCTTTGTTCCCCCTCCTCCCTTGCCTAAGAGTATATCTGCAAGCCGCTTCTGCATTAAAGTGAGACCTTGACAAGATTACGCGTTGCTTGGTCTCCCTCCTTTCTCTCGCCCGTGTTCCTTTTCAGGTGAGGTCCCCCTCAAACCCCACGAATAACTGGACCCGCGAGTCGGGTCACTCTGACTCCTTGGACTTGAAATTATGAGTTTCTGCTCACTGCTATTCTCTATTTACTGGATGTCGTTCAAAATGGACAGGTCTGTCCTCAGAGGATTACCATTCTTTTATACCGAAGTTGTGTTATGTTAGCCTTTTTCTCTCCCCTCACCCATCAAAGCTAAAACTTATATTCAAAAGTCAATACATTTAATGTTTTTTATAATCTTTTAAAATAAGAAGTAAGAATTGTAAGCCTGTGGGCACTGTTGGCTGTGGCCTCTATCGTTTCCCTCTTTTCCTTATAGATCACACATTGCCTGTTTCATATCATGTGACTTACTGGTTCTCTGCCATGTTCTTTGTTGAGGTACATGAGTAAAATTAGGGCAATTGAATAGAGTCATAAGTCAAATGGTTGTGTTTATTCATCTGGCTATTGTTTCTGTCACATAGCCACACCCCATCTTTTTTCTGGTTTATGAACTATCTTGGATTTTATATATTTCTTGCCTGAATGAATACTCAGTATTCTGCCCCAGGATTCATTTTTGCTTAAATAAATCTAGAAGTGGATTTTTGAATTTGTAACCAAATAACCTTAACTAATCATTTTCTTGTTTGCCTATTTCTGATCATTTACTCGTGGAGGTGTTTATTGAAGACTGAGTATGTTCCATGCACTTGATAGAACCTGGCCATACAGCCATGGCCAAGCTACACAGTATCTCCACTCTCAAAAGATTTCTCCAATGTAGGATGGATGTGATAAATAGGTCATTGTAATTTGTTATGATGAAGATCCTACTGTACTTAATGGAAGATGCACCAAGTGAAGACATTTAGAAAGGTCACTCAGAAAAAAGGATTTTGGAAGAAGTGAAGTGTTTACTCTGCATGAACGGATAACAGATTTTTTTTTTTTTCTGGTGAAATGGACAAAAGAATATTCTTAGGTAAGGAGAAGGGGATCTCAGAGCCCTGAAGGGAAGAGTCGTGAATATGCTGTCAAGAAAGCAAATAAAACTAGTACACCGAACTCAATAATGGTGGGATAGAATGGGGTTGAATACAGGAGGGAATCGGGGAGATGAAGAAGGACCTTGTAGATCCTGTTAAAGGTTTGGGGTTTTTTGCTTTTGTGTTTGTTTTGTTTTAATTTTACCAGAGCTCTAACTCAATAAGGAGCTTTGCAAAATGAAGTGGCAATTTAGCTTTGTGGTTTTGAGTAACATGTCTGATTATGGAGAAAAGAATGTCTTGTAAAGGTACAGGTCAGCCTTGGGGAAATCTTTGGGAAACACAGGCTAGATATGGCAATGGCTAAAGCCCAAAACTGGATCAACAAGGATAGAGAAAAGCTGGAAGGGGCAGTAGGACTTGGCTCACAGAGAACATCCTCTCTCTTGGGGAGGGGGAGTTGGGACACAGGGAGCAGAGGGCAGAGGATGAAGAGAGCCCATACACTCTGAGCAATGAAGAGGAAGATTGATAGATCTGGGGTGAAGTAGTGAGTGTACTCCCTCAGAGTGGCCTTTATGACCTTATAGTCCAAACATACTGGAAATTATGAATGGGATAATGTATGTGGTTAGAGATGATGAAAATTAATGTCTTCACGCTGCTGAGAACTAGATTGGAAAGGACACATAGAGTGAACGACATGCTTGAGGAGAGAGCTTGCAATCGGCTTACTCTGGCCATCTTACAGAGAGAGAGAGAGAGAGAGAGAGAGAGAGAGAGAGAGAGAGAGAGAGAGAGAGAAGGAGTCCTGGGTGAAGTTTTGCTAACTGGAGTTTATATCCTTCAGGGGAAAAAATGTTCTTAGCTGTAGCAGAGCTGGCTATGCACTCAGTAGTAAGAGCCCCTGGTGTGTGCACCTCAGGGCTGTTTGTCTCACTGAGAGCTGGTGTGTGGAGTGTTTATTCCAGCCCTACTTCAGCCCTGGCTGGTGGATAATTAATGAGTTTGTTTTTGAGTTGGTGAGTTGGAGCTGACGTAGTGCCTGAAGGTGTCTTTGTCTGATCCCCTCCATCCATCTTTATTGGATTAGCCAGCTTCTCTCCTTCACCCTTTTCTTTACTTCTTTTTGAGGGTGGCTGGGCCTGGAACTGCAGGAGTATGGAGGACCACAATGATAGTGGGATGTCCTCTGTGTATGTGTGTGTGGGGGGGGGCCTTTTCTAGAGACTTTTGCCAACACCCCAACCCTGTGCCTTCCTCTCTTATATCTCTATCCGACTGTGGAGAGTTGGCTTTTAGATGTTTCCCAGGCTGAGTTTTTTTTTTTTTTTCTTCAGTAATGAGCTTAATTGGTTATTCACTTTCTCTTGCTCTTTTTGTCTGTGTTTTTCAAGTGCTCGATGAAAGCCAGTGTTAGTGATTTTAGCTGGTCTCAGGTGAGACACATGAAATACCATCTCATAGCTATTTTTATGCTTTCTCCTGCATCCGAAGAGCTTTTCTTTTTAACCAGCAGATTCAACCGCAGTTCCATCTTCCCACCACAATCCTCCACTGGCCCTTTCTGTTCTACCAACATTCTAGGTTCCAGCTTGTTCCTTTGAGTCTTTAACTTCTTTATTTAATCAGTGACCAGATTTGGCAGTGCTTCTGCTATATATCCCTTATTGCTTTAGCCCTACATATACTCTCTCTGCACTGTTTCAGGTAACTATCATTTTACATTAGTTTTACACAGTTGAATTAGCAATGTCAAAATTTATAGAGATAGGTATGAAGTTCAAAGCATTATCAACTTTCACCTGAATTATTCTAACAATATGTAAATGGGAAGCTCTGTCTCCTCTTTGGTACAATTTTCACTTTCCAACCTTGTGTTCAAAAGATCTACAAATAAATAAATAAATAAACAAAACAAGAAGCAAAGAAAGAAAGAAAAAATAAAGAAAGCAAGCTTGACCATTTTGCTGCATGTTTGAAATTTTTCAGTGGACTCTTACTATTCTCAAGTCTGGCCTCATTGCCAAGAATTCATGATTAAAGTCCATCTGAATATTTAGACCAAACATTTGCACTCTTCCTTAAGAATATCATTCCTAGAACATGTTTGGACTCCTGCCTCTTCCTTCCTTCTTTCCTTCCTTCTTTCCTTCCTTCTTTCCTTCCTTCCTTCCTTCCTTCCTTCCTTCCTTCCTTCCTTCCTTTTTCTTTCTTCCTCCCATCCTCTCTCCTTTCCTCTCTCTCTCCTTCCCTTCCTTCCACCTGCATAAATTCCTCTTACCCTCATTCAGTTTACATACCACACCATAAATCCCCTGGAAAGCTTCTCCAGTCTCTTCTAGCTGGGCCGTGTGCCCCCTCCACAGTCTCATAGCTCCCATCTTGCTGTTTTTACTACAAGGTGGGATGATCTCACTAAGCAATGCATGTGCATAAGAGACTCTGGATTTCTAGGATAAAGACTGTATCATACTGACTATTGTTTCACTCTGAATGTCTAGTTAGGTGTATCATGCATTTAATTATTAGATAGCCACAGGCAACACTGTTTATTGTTTCCATGAGTTCTGTGTTGAGCACCTTGCTTTTGTATTTATAGATGTATAAACAATACTGCTTTGTCTAGTCCTCTGTGTGCTTATATTCCCTCAGTGGCTGAAACAGTCATGTACTCTTTGCACAGGACTAAGCAAGTTTCTGGGCCATAGCAGCATCTACTGTGTGCTGGCTCTGGCTAGAAAGTGAACAAATCCACATGATCTCAATGTTTACATAGTACGTGCCCCTGCCATTGATTAGCTACATTCTAGTGAAATAACCTTCCTGAGTATCAAACAAATGGCTCCTAGAGGATCTGAAAGGCACAAGCCCAACAGAACCAGCTTTCAGGATTCCAGATCCAATTACCCCACTTAGATTAAGATATTCTAGAATAGAAGATACTATGATATACCATCATTCTTCCTTAATGCTCTGTGATACAGCTTTTCCTTCTCACTGTCTATAGCAGACGCTACTTTAGGGTATGGGTTAAGAAGCTGTGATCTGCTGCTTACATGTAGCCCTAGATTGGCACACGTCCCCTTTAGAATGCCTTGCCCAAGCAGCTTCAGGTGGTGAACTTGAAGACCCTTGGGGAAGTTTTCATAGAATGCACATTGTCAGTGCTACTCTGATTAAGGCTGGAAATAAGGTGGGACAGGAATCCCTCTTATTGCCAAGGGCCTGGTAACAGTTCTGGTGCATTAGAAGAAGCTGTGACACTTGGTTTCCCGTTCCCTGTCCCAGTGTGGATGCTGAGTTTGGGAAGACAAAGCAGACTGTTTGCATAGTCTTTTCAATCCTGCCAAGTAGTGGTGATATGGAGAAGCTTGTTGGGAGTCTCTTGGCAGAAGTTAGTCCTGTGTGGCTTCCCAAGATCTTAGTGGATAGCTCTGCAAACCAGGGCTTTTCTTGTACAGATCCAAGCAGCAGATCCCACTTGCATACATTGGGAGCACCTAGAATCTCACTAATGCTACACTTTCTCAGTAGGTCAAAAGTGATTCTGCAATCTATAGTTTATCTTGTCTTCTATTCTTGGTAGCAGCTTCTCCTAGCTGAATGCCAATTGCTCATAGCTACCGCCTTAGCTCTCTGAAAGACTTCCTCATAGTGTTTCATAGCCTGGCTGGTAAGCCACATTCTGGAAATCCATTTAGGGGAAGAAAAGCCTTTTAACTTAATTTTTTTTCTTCAGCATTATTTATGTCTCTGGTCAAAGGGAGCTCTTTTGCCCTTGCAATGTCTTCTAAATGATGTCAGGTGTTACAGATGTAGCCAGTGGCATGATTCTCCAGTTGCAGGGTGCTTAATGCTTTGGAAATGATGTAAGGCTGATAGCTGAGTGAGGTGCAGTGGTGGGGAAAGCTTATTTCCAGACTTTAGCATCCCCAACCCATCTAAATTAGGGAGACCTGTGAGTTATGGCAGCAGAACAGACTTTAGAATGGATAGTTCCTTCAATTGCTAATGACAGACCTAGGAAGCCCCATTTACCAAAGTGCCCCCCAGTGGCTTCTTTCTTAGCAGGCACTAAATATATGTAAAGAGAAGCTCTTGGGTAATTTTCTCTCTTTTCTGACTTGAGTTAGCAAGGAAGCTCTGTGGGAGGCATGTGGTCCCCAAAGGCCAAGGGCTGGATTAAATGCCACTCTCCTATTATAATGCCTGAGGAAGGTTGTTCCCAACTGGCCAGATGGTGGGGCATAGAAAACAATTGTGTGCCCCAAGGGAAGATACTTTCACCCATCAGCCAGACGAACAAGCTTATTATGTTGGTTATTTGGCAGGAGGAGAATCAGGATGTGGGCTGAAGAACTGGGAACATTAATCTTTGCCTGTCCTCTCCATCTTTATCCCAGATCTTTTTAATCATCTCTTTCTCACAGCATCCTTTACAACTGTCTTCTCCCTCCTTTGCTTATGTGATTTGACTTACAGAATAGTAATGTCTTAAAAGGAAATGTAGATGTTGCCCAGAGGTCATGGTTCAGACTATTTAGCAGGTGAGGCAAAGCTTCAAAAAGACCCCACCCCAAGTAGGATAGGGATTTTCTGCTCCTATCTCAGTGTAGTTCTTGTATGTCCCCCAAAGGCCTTTGTACTCTTGAATCCTTGAAATAGAGATTTGTGACAGGGCTGTCCTCTGTCGCCCTCAGGGCTCTTGTAGTAAATCTACTTCTTCCCATGCTCCCACCCAAGTACTTAAAATGGGGATAACAAGAGCCCATTTCTTTGTAGAATTTTTCATCAGTGAAGGTACTTAGTAAGTTCTCCCTCAGGTAAGGTGGAAGGCAGTTGGCTGTGTTATCATTTTCACAGGATCCTATTTATTTTCATCATGTGTTAAGCAGCTAGACAGGTATTATCAGGCGTTGAGGACATTGAAGATGAACTCCTCTCTTATAATTGGCTTTGGATCCCATTTCCCATTTCTTGGAAATACGAGGAAGGGAAGCATCACAATTGTTCCCAAGATTGAAAATACCATATGAAAAAGTGGTGGTGGGAACAGAGCTTTGTTAAGTTCCATGAAAGGAAAGCTCCTGATCAAAATACAGTCCGAGTTCTACCTCTGCTACTTGGTGGAGACAGAACACTGAGCTTCTAAAACATCGCTTATTATTGTCTTTTCCCTTAAGAGTTAATCCAGGTAGGCCGGAATCAATTGAATAGGAGGACTCCCCTTAGTGGGATGATGTCTGTATAATTTTCAGAAGCTCTTCCTTTGATGCAGTTCTTTGTAGATCCTTACTGTTAACCCTGCCTGCTTTTCTGGGTTCTGGCTTAAAAATGATAAGTTTTGGAACCAGTTGCAGTGACACACACCTTTAATATCAGCAGGTGGATCACTGTGAGTTCAAGTCCAGCCTGGTCTACATATGAGTTAGTTACAGGACAGCCAGGGCTATATAAAGAGACCTTGTCTCAAAAGACAACAAAAGTAATTATAACTTTTTCTTTTCCCTTCCTGTCTCTTTGAATATCATCCAAAATTCTAAGCATACTTTTCCTGATACTCTGGATTTTCTCATTGTTTTCTATGAAGATTCCCAGCCCCACCTTTTAAAAGATGTCTGTTGTTGACCATAAGTCAAAAGACCTGACTTGTTCTCTCTTTCTATTTCCCTCCTTCTGGTAGTTGACAATTTTACAACATTACCTTCCCTGTTGTTATTTTTCTCTCAAACTCTAGTAAAATGATCTTTGAGCTTCCTTCTGATTTCCCTTTAAAATTCTTTAATCGATAAAACCAAGATTTGACAGAAAAGAAGCCTGGTTTCCTGGTAGCATGAGCCTGCATCATTATCTAGGGTTGTTTTATTAAATATTTGTCTGCTTTTCTTACTAAAACATGTATAAAAATGCAATATCCAGGTTGGGGTGATTTTCTATTCAGATTATGACTATCACAAATTAAAGCCCACCCATGCTTTTTTCAAGGCAACTAAAAGTATGAAGTAAAAATATCTATTTGAAAAAAATTTAGAGACACACAAAGTATTGAGGACTGAAGGTCTAAAATACCTTAAAAGGGGAAATCCCAGGGATAAAACCCAGCATCCATTGCTCTGTTTTTGCTTCTGGATAGTTGCTCATTCTGGGTCTTAAAGCAGGGGGCTGAGAATTCAGATGAAGCACTCCCCACAGAAAGATATTGCTAGCATGCACAAAGTAAAGCAGAGAAGTATTGGCCATCTTCTGGTGCTAAAGGTGCAAAATGAGATATTGGAAACTGTAGGATCTCTCCTCGGATCTCTTTCTGGTGAGAGGAAAGGTTAGAGAACATATCCTGAAACATGTCCATTTCTTGTTCCATAAGCTTGTCAGTCTGAGTTTGCCAAGCTAGGAAGTTGAGAAATTTAGCATAAAGTCTTGACAAACAAATAGATTTAGATGGTTTGATAACAAGAAGACAAGACTTGGAGTTTAAAATGTACTGGTGTGAATGGCATCTGGTTTAAAAAAAAAATTCCCATTCTCTCAGTTGGGTTCACTAAAAATAACCATAAGTAGACAGACTTGTAATACTTTCTCAGTGATATTTTGGTATTCTTTCAGCTCACTACCTCACATAGGAAAGGGGAGATCCTCTTGAACATACTACTATGATTTATTTCTTTACTTTCAGGAAGTCAGTAAAAACATATTGCCAGAGATTGCAAATTGGACTGAACCAAGAAAATGGAGAGATCAGCTAATCCCTCTATGTTAGTTAAGGTTTTCATTGATGTGAAACCATGACCAAGGCAACTTTTTAAAAAAAAATTATTAGATATTTTCTTTATTTACATTTCAAATGTTATCCCCTTTCCCAGTTTCCCATCCAGAACCCCTCTACCCCATCCCTCCTCCCCCTGCTTCTATGAGGGTGCTCCTCCCCCACCTACCCACTGCAACCTCACTGCCCTGTCATTTTTTCATAGGACCAAGGGCCTCTCCTCCTATTGATACCAGACAATGCCATCCTCTGCTACATATGCAGCTGGAGCCATGGGGCCCTCCATGTGTACTTTTTGGTTGGTGGTTTAGTCTCTGGGAGCTCTGGGGGGTGTGATTGGTTGACATTGTTGCTCTTCCTATGGGTTGTAAACCCCTTCAGCATATAAGAACAACATTTAATTGGGGCTGGCTTACAGGTTCAGAGGTTTAGTACTTTATCATCAAGGTGGGAGCATGGCAGCATCCAGACAGACATGAGGCTAGAGGAGCTCAGAGTTCTACATCATTTTCAGAAGGCAAACAGGAAAAGATTGACTCCCATGTGGCTAGGAGGAGGGTCTCAAAGCCCACCCCAACAGTGACACACCTCCTCCAACAAGGACACAGCTACTCCAACAAGGACACACCTCCTAATAGTGCTACTCCCTGGGCCAGCTTATTCAAACCATCTTCCAATGTGTAAATCACTGTGAGAAGGCTAAGCTGACTTCATGACAGATTTCAAATTGGCAGTTTAGGAGACTAGGCCTAAGAATTGGGCAAGTCCAGGCAATCCCAGGCAAGTCAATTACTAATAGAAAAACCCCCAGACTTCAGCCTCCATACACCGGTAATGATTCTGGAATGCCTAGAGATAGAACAAGGTAAAGGCCATCTACCTCAGAATTCCTCAACATCAGTTTCCAGCCTCCATGGCCAGGTAATGGTTATAGAATTCCCAGAGATAGAGTAAGATAAAGCTCATCCACCCCGGAACTCCAGTGTGCTTTAAATTGAGCCTGCAAGCTCACTTCGTTGTCAATCTTGGTAATGAGAGACCCCAGCATACTGGACTTCTTCAGAATAAAACACTCTTTGTGTTTACATACTGAGTCCAGGGTATCATTCTTCAGAGAATCATAGACCCTTACAACTGTTAGATCTTCTTCATTAAATAAATAATAAATAATAAACAACACACAAAAATAACTGAGCTAGGTATGGTGCTACATTTCTGTAATTCCAGTACTCTAAAGGCTGAGTCAAGTTCAAGTTAAAGGCCTACTTTGAGCTACATAGTAAGATTCAGTCTCAAACAACAACAACAAATATAGCAATTAAATATTCATGAAGGCTGTGGATTTATCTCATTGGCATACTAAGCTTAGTAAGCATAAAGTTCAGAGTTTGACCTCTAGCACTGCAAAATAATATGAAATTAAACATTCAGGAAAAAACAGGAAAGAGAGAAAAAAAAAACCATAATTTCAGCAGAGAATTGGAATGAAATAAAACAACAATAAGGGAAGTAGTGATTGTTAAATCTGTATATGAGACAAAACTTCCAATAACCACACATACATTCACATATGCACACATGTACACATGCATACACATAATATACACCTAATCTGAATACGTTATTTCCTTCATTAACTTCATTAACCTCATTGAATATTAAATCAATATAATTGCTTGATTTTGATAATTTTAATGATAATGTAAGATTTTATCAGTTATATGCCCTGAAAATTGCTTTGTAGCCAAGTTGGACTTAAAACTCACATTTCTTTTGCTAATGTATAGTGTGTGCCACCTGCCTATCTTGAATGCAAATTCTAGGACTGAAATCTATAACACCTGAAATGAAAAGCTTTATAGATTTGACATAATAGAAGAGAATGCAGATCAGTAGAAAATATCCAAACAGAGACACAGATTTTAAAAACTGAAATATATATAAATTGGAATTATGGAATATATTGGACAGAATAAGAAACAAAACCTAAAATAACATAATTACAGACCCAGAAGTAAACTAGAATAAGAGTTGCCTCGGGACAACGAAAGTAATTGAATATATAGTCCTTACTCCAAAATGATGAGAGAATAAATTGCAAATCAACAATCTCCATAAACCCCCGAGAGAGAAATGTAACAAAACTGAGGTTCATCATAGCAAAACTGCAAAAAGTCAAAGACAGAGTGAAGAATAGAAACTGAAAAAAATACACATAACCTGCAGGGGAGCATTGAGAAACTCAACAGCTGACTTCTCAGCAGAAACAATGGGAGGCAGAGGACAATAGATCAGTGCTTTTACTAGACTGAAAGAATAAACACTAAACTAGATATACAAAAGCCGACAAAGCTAGCTAAAGTAGAAAATATTTCTTTTACTTTTTGGAGATTATAATGACATCATTTCTCCCTTCCCTTTCTTCCTACCAAACCCTCTCATATGCCCTTTCTTGCTCTCCTTCAAAGTTATATCCTCTTTGTTGTGGATAGCTCCAGCCTTGTATTTTGATCCTAGTTCCACCCTCCTGGGAGGAGCTGCAGAGGAGGATTGAATCAATGTTGTGGATAGCCCCAGCCTTGTATTTTGATCCTAGTTCCACCCTTCTGGGAGGGGCTGCAGAGGATGATTGAATCTGTACACAGGTGACGTCTTGTAAACCTTTTGTCCAATTAAAACCTGTAAAATAAAGGCTAGAGCCAAAGATTAGGCAGTAGAAGGGGAGGCGGAGAAAAAGGCTTAGGGGAGGAGAGAGTGAGAGGAATTCGATATAAAATGCAGAGCAGAAGCTGAGGAGAAGGGAGTCAACGGAAAAGCAGAGGTAGAAGCAGGAGGAAGCAGAAGCAGAAGGAAGCTGGCAGTAGAAGGAAGCCGACAACGGAGCTGGACAACGGAGCTGGACAACCACGCGGCCTGGATAAAACCGAAAGTTATTAAGTGATCTCATAGCTGGGGATTAGAGTAGTGTAGTGGTAAATCTGCCCAATCTAGGTGTGCTATTTGTACCATAATTATTGAGTTGTGTCTTCTTTGACTGGTCTCATTCAGGTAGGAGATCTTACAGCAACAAATTTTGGGATTAAATAATTCCTTCTACTACACCTCTTTTTTTATTGTTTGTTGTTGTTGCACACACACAAACACACACACATCATATATGCAGAAGTACAATCTGATCAGTCTAATAATATTACTTTTACAGATGTTTTGAGGGCTGACCATTTGGTATTGGATAACCAATTGGTGTACTTTTCCTGGGGAAGACTATTTCTCCCTGCTTACAAAATTCCTTGATTGCCTCCAATTCTTTGTGTAGGGTGGCTGGCCCCTGGGCTGCCTTCTTCTCACCCACATTAGCATATCCATTGTCCTTGTCCAGCTCACATCTAGGCAGTGCCTTTTAAAAGAATTAGTAAAAGCATTTTTTTTTTTTCATCTAGAAGAGAAATAACTTCAAATAAAAGCAAGTAATAGAGAAACAAATGAAGAACAATAAAGTGTTATGGGCTGGGTTACATATCCATGGTTGAGAACTTGTCTTATATATGCTCAAATTATTCCTGGCTTCACTTTACAGCAACTCAAAAAACAAACAAGAAAGGTGGGAGGGGAACGGGAGGACACTAAGTAAACATTAGTATGAGCGCACATAAGAATGTGTATTACTCATGGGGGCTTGGGGGAATAGTTCCTTTAGAATTTTGTGGGATGTCAAAATGATGTGAAATCAAAGTGTATGTTAATTAAAAGCACAAAGTTTTAAAAGGGAGATAAGCAATGTAAAATATTCTAGGGCTTTAGCATTGAAAGTCAGTGGTAAAGCTAATAATTTATATTAGAATATTATTAGATAAAAATGTCTGAAATTACTTCCAAAAAAGTCTGACTTAGAAGGTGACAGAGGGGAAAAGTAAAATAATAAAATCTGATTAATCACAAAGAAAAGGGCAAGAAATGAGAGAAAAATAACATGAAATAGGTCAATCAAATATAAATGAACAATAATCTAGTAGAAGATAGAAATTCATACCTTTCAGTAATTACATTCAAGAGAAATGGACTAAACATTTCAAGTAGAATACTAAAATATCAGATTGGACATATTCCACTCACAGAAACATGGCTTGAATACACATTACTAAGAGAAGAAAAACAAAAACATGTAGAAAGATACAGCCAGAAACAGCTAAAATAATTATTGACTCATTATAATTAGGTAAATAATTATTAGATGAATTAATATTATTTTTGTTAAAATCTTAATAGCCATGCTAATGTCTGGTATTTTAGTTAGTCTTATAAAAGACACATATGATTTGAAGCTGATTTTACAATCAGAGTGAAGAACTCTAAGATGGTCATTTTAACATGAATTAGTTAATTATATAATTATTAGTAATTATATATTACTAACATGAATTAGTAAATTATAGTAAGGGAAGTCTTGATGTTTATGATTATTGTCCACATATCTCCCTGTTGATGACTGTTCATACATATTTCCCTTTTTTTCTTTTAACCTATTTGATATTTTTGCTGTTGTTATCATTGTTACAAGTGCTAAGAAGCAAGGATTTGGTTAAAATTCAATTCTAAGGACTTTCTACTAATTGAGGATTCCTTGGGTTTGAATGTGGAAATTCCCTTAGGCTCCAGGGTTTGAACCTTTGGTCCCCTGCTGGTGGCTCTTTTCTGACGTTGGTGGAGCCTTGCTTGAGGAACTGAGTCACTGGGGTAGACATTGAGGCTTTGAAACACAGTCCCACTTCCTGTTCTGTTTCTTTAGTGTGAATGCAATGTGACCAGCCTCCTGCACCCGCCTAATAGTGCTGTAAACCCCAACCAACTCCATTTTTGAAGAAAGTCTATTTTGTGCAAGACCAGGGGCTAAACTCTAATTCCAGGAAGAAAATCACACCTGAGCAAACATCTTATAACACACCCCCACCCCACCTCCCTTTAGCAACAGCCAGGCTACAACAGCAGGGTCAAGGTACATGGAGATAGCCTAAGACTTCTTGCAGAGAACAGATAACCTGACCATCCTGTATTTCAGGTGGTTCTGCCTTTGTGTTTGGTTCCTGCAGATTAAGCCAGAAATGCAGTTTTTGAAATATTAACTTGCTGACCCGTATAGAAATTCCCCAAGTTTGCTGTAACTACAATAAACCCTGAACCCCTAAATTTGGGGCTTTCACTCTGACCTGCTGCAATGGGAACAATGAGAGACCTTGCTCAAGAGAGCTCATAATAAAAGACCCTTGTGTGTTTACATCTGAATTGGCTCCTTGATGGTCTTTTGGGGTCCTTAGAACTTGGGCATAACAGTACCTTTGCTGTCTGCTGCTATGTAGTCTTTGGTATAGTAGACTGTATCCTACTGCAACTATAAGCCCATCCTTGTTTGTTCCTTGTTACTTCTGTCAGGATATTTTTATCACAACACTGATAACATAATAAATAAAATACATGGGTGGTTACAAGATGGTGGCTATGTGAAGGCAGCAGTAGGAGGGACTTTGGGACAAGTGGTTAGTGCAAAAGACCCTTCGAAGGATACCCTTTAGCTTCTCTAAATATGGAAAATTCAACCCAAATTACCCTACTTTAGAAAAAGGGTTAGAGTAGTGTAAAACACACATTTTTATTAGAAGACATAGTAGAATTGAACTCTGAAATGGATTGATTGATTGAAGCAGGGTTTCTCTATGTGGTCCTGGCTACCCTGGAACTCATTCTGTAGACCAAGCTTCCGTTGAACTCAGAGATTCACTTGCTTCTGCCTCTGAAGTCCTGGGATTTTAAAGGGCATACACCACCATGTCAGGCTTGAAAGTAATTTCTTAAAAGATAGAAAAAAATGCTTCAGAATGAATTGTCATTATAATTTTTCAACAAAATTCATCTAGCAACTCACCTAAAATGATGAATCTAGGGCTTGGCTTTTCTTTTCAGAAGTAACTTCCTCCTCCTGGTCTTATTTCTGAACTATTTACCTCCTTTTGCTAAAAATAGCAAGAGAAATGGTAGGAGCTATCTTTGAAAGAAACCAAGAATTATGATCTGAAAGCTTTGGGATTAGGAATGGGAGTCTAATGTGGCATAAAGTGGAATACCTTTCAGCTTCACATTTTTCCCCTCATGATCCTTCACATTTCTCCCATCATGCTCTACTTCCTGTTTTGTTTTTTTCTGTTGTTACCATGGCTCAATAAGAATCTATTTTGCTAATAGTAACATATTTTTTAAGGTGAGTGTTGTGTAGCCCGATCAAGGTTGATTGTTGAATTATTATCCATAGTGGTTATGAAGGAATTTCAGGTCTCAGTTTAGACTTAAAATGGAAGGAATCTCAGGTTTCAGTTTAAACTTAAAGATTAACTGCCCAAAGACACATCCCGGGAGGAGCACATTCCAAAGACTTACATACACATTCCAAGGGAAGGGCCCAAGATAAGAGGTAATCAGGAAGCTGGGTCCTTAACGTAATAAACCTGGGCAAACAGAAGCTACTTAGCTAACACTCATTGTTATAAAGATAATGTGCAAATCTGAGTTAACTAGAAACCAGGCCTAGGAATGGCTGTTGAGGTCAGCCTTTGTGGTTATTGTTTAAGAGGTGATTGTATAACTGCCCTTGTGAACTCTGTGAAAATGGTATAAAAACTGCTTTTAGCTTTGGCTCGGGGTTCCTCTAGCCTGTGTGTGTGTGTGGGGGGGAACCCCAGTGCATTGGGTATCAATAAACCTCTTGCTTTTGCATCGAATCCCCTGTCCATGAGTGTTTCTGTGGGAGTGCGTCCCCCAGTTTGGATCTTAGAGTCCAACAGTTGGAGATGAATGACAGGTCATCTGTGGACTGATCTCATTGCTTGTCTCTTTTTTTGGATTAGATGCCTGTGGTAGGCCCTTATCTTTAGGTACAGCGTTATCATTAAAATAGCATAATTTCACCACAAACCAAAGAACAAGATAGCTATGTAAATTACCCCTGAATTACATATTAGAAATATTTCTCAGTGGCTTTAGAAGTTTTGTCATCACAGTTCTCTTTCATGATTTGAGAAATTTCATGGTCAAGTGTATGATGGCTATTCCTGGTTGTCAATTTGACTGTAACTGGAATGAACTACAATCCAGAAATGGGGGGCACACAGCTGTGATTCAAATCTTGAGGCTGGGAGACACAGACTTTTGACTCATATCTTGACATGGAGATCTTGAGGCATAGTAGTCATGAAAATCTTAGGCCCAGGAAAAGTAGTATACACCTTTAATCCCAGGAGACTGAGGCAAGAAAATCTCTGAGTTCAACGTCAGCCTGGGACAAAGCAAGTTCCTGATGCAGGCGTGGTAGATCTGAGCTATGCCTTCTGCTGGAGGCCTACATAAGGACATTGGAAGAAGGAAGACTGACTTTTCACCTGCTTGGGCTTATTTGCCAGCACATCTGTTGAAACCTCCCTCTTTAGAATTCCAGCTTATACAGAAGACCAGGTCAAACAACTAGCCTCATGGGACTGAGCAACTACTAGATTTTTGGACTTCCCATTCACAGCTGCCCATTGTTGGGTTAGTTGGACTATAGAATGTAAGTCCTTATAATAAATTCCCTTAATATAGAGAGATGTTCCATAAGTTCTGTGACTCTAGAGAACCCTGACTAATACAAAGTGCATCTTAAAGTTTACTGGTCCCATCATGTAACCTGACCTGTAGTTCCTCTACACACAAGGATAGGTTGAGATACAGCATTTCCAGTGAATTTGTAGGTAATGAAAATGCTGCTGGTCTTCTGACCACAATTTAAATAGGAAGCATTTATACCAGAGATCCTTAACCTGCATTGCATAGAGAAGGTTGCAGAAGCACCCATGCCTAATGTCCATTCAGCAGGACTTAATCATAGCTTCTCAGTATGGCACCTTCCAAAATCCTTCTAGGGAAGACGATACAAAAGGGCATACAGATACCCACCCCTAAATACATATATACATGGTAGTTTTTGCATTTCATTTCTGGAGGATAAGGATTCCTATGATCTAATTCATACAAATACTAATTCATATTATGCTTTAAATAAAAGATCTTTTAAGAAAATGGTATAAGATAAATTCCTTAATTTAGTCATCCTAAAGAACATTAATAACTGAAGACTGAAGTTCTAATTCCAATGTGACTATAATTGGGGATGGGGAGTTTAGAGAAGTAATTAAAGCTAAACAAAGTTGTGTGACTAGTGTCCTTGTAAAAAGAATAAACATAACAGACATATTATTGCACACAGAAAAATGGCTGGGTAAGAAGCAAAAAGGCAGCCACCTGTAAGCCAGGGAGAGGGCTTGTAAGCAAGCAACCCTGCTGATGCTTTCATTGTAAACTTCCAAATTCCAGAGCTTTGGGGAAATAAATTCTTGCTTTTAAACTGCTCCAGCTACAGCATTTGTTACTAAAAATCTGTCAGCCTAGCACAGACTTTCCTAAGAAAAATTCTTGTTTCCTCAGACTAATGTCTGCTTCGTAGATATTTCTTTGTTGAGCAAATAGTTTTTTAAATCTACTGTTGAGTATATATTCATTGGGAACCCCAAATACACAATTTAAAGAAAGGAAAACTGAACATTATCACTAAGCAGATGCAAATAAGTGGTGACTTCCTTAATAGTCTGTGGATTGTTCCTAGGGCCAGGAGAGAGATTCAGATTGCATCTCATTTTGCTTCCACGTATTCCTGATTTCATTTTCGGTAAAAGTCAAGTGTCATTTTGTATATGTTTGTGTGGCCACTGATGGTTAGGTAACAATGGGAAGTTGAAGATGGGACCCAGTGAGAACTATTTCCCACTTTACATATCCACTGTCAGGGTTAGATTGGAGTAGTGTAGTGGTTCTTGAATTCTGTGTTGTGGCTGTTTTGGAAACCTCACAGGAGCACAAGTTATTTGACAACTTGAAGGAACACACATACTCTCTAGATGGACACTATAAAACTTCTCCTTCAAGTTAAAGCACAATTTCAGTCTCTTGTTACAGTCCTCTCCTCTTGATAATGTCACACTTTGCATGGCCGAGTTGTTTGTGGCCTTTGTTATATGAAACATGTATAACATAGAAAATTCACAAAGGTATTTAGATTGTTGTGAAGCTTCTTAGAGCTGTATAGTGCCTGGATGGATATGCACCATCAGTGAGTACATTTACTTAAGAATAAAATAAGAATAAACATCAACTTCTTTTTATTAAACACAACTAATGCATTATTAGAAAAATTTCAAAATGTTCCCCTAACTACTTAATGAATGAGCTCTTTGGTTTTCTCTGTGTTGTTGTTTCGGCATAGGGATATTACGAAGAGTATATAAACACATTAAGAACCTATGAACCAAGATCTGGGCTAGTGACTTGTATTTGCTCTTGGAAGTATCTCTCAGGAGGAAGGAACCATCAAGTGATAGTCCAACTATCCTGAGACTGAGGAAAGCAAATGAGGCTACGTGGAAAAGGTACATGAAGACAGATCAGCGCCTATTCAACCTCTGACTATCCCAGTCCTCTGCACCACAAGTAAGTGGGGAAATGCCCAACTTCTGTTGGTTTCAGTGCCATCTGAAAGCAAAGTGAGTCACCATCATGTGACACTGTCTATATGAATTCACAAGCCACCAGAATTCAGAGAAATATACGTTGCTGCTGTAAGCCTTGAGGTTTCTTGTTCTGAGACAAAGTCTTACTACATATTCCAGGCTAGCCTTGAACCCATAACCCCCCTACCTCAGTGTCCCTAGCCTGGGATTATAGGTGTGTGCCACCTAACTCAGATCCATTAAGCTACTCCATTTTTTAGAGTTTTCAGAGAAGAAACTGATAACTGGAACATAAGTAAGGTGCAGCTAAAACATAAAAAAGCATGTGGTATTTGTTTTCAGACAGAGTAATAAGTGAGAGAATATCCACGGGGAGTCTTTAGCAAAATCTAGAGAGACTTCAAGAGATTTTAGTGAGGCCTTGAAAGATGGAGAAGAAAATGTTGCTTGGGGTGAGAGGAGAAAAAAGAGGGCTGGGGCTGTGTGGGGTGAATGTTGATGGCACTGTCACCTGCGCTAGCAAGGAAACTTTGTAACTTGCTTAACAGAGTGTGGTTGAAATGACATTCTGAGCCTTCTAAGCTTAGATCAGGAGAAGACACACAACTCTGAGCGATGCTCTGAAGAGTTAGGATATGTGGGAGAACGTAGTTTTTGTAGAAGAAGTTTGATTACCCTGAGGCTGGCAGGCCACAAACAAGGGGAAGCTAACCAAATAGAGAGAGAACTTTAAGAGAGAGAGATGGCCTCATCCTCCAACATTTGCAGCCATCCCAGCCTGGATGACAGACAGACATACAGATCAAAACCTCTTCAAATATCTCCAGCCTGTCACAGCATCACATAATAGCAGTATTATAAAGACTTCCAAGTGAGGGACCTACTAAGCTGAGCTTGTCTACCTCTAGAAGCAGGAGGCAATACTATTAGTATTTTATGGTACCTAATATTACCAACAGAAGTTAGAGGCACTTCACTTACCCTACCTTTACCAAATCTATGGCTATTGAGCCCACATAGAAATTTCTGTATGTACCCTAAAGCTAAACCCAATGGATATTCAATTACTTGTGCCAGCAGAGAAAACAAAAGGTTCTTATGCCTAACTTTTCCCCCAAGTGCTCTGGTTTTGTGCTAAATCAGTTAAGAGCTTTGCACTTCAATTTCCTCATTTGTAAAGTGGGGCAGATAGTTTGCATCTCTGACCCCCACAAAGTTATAATTGAGAAGGAAGTAGATACAAAATAGTAAGACATATCTGAGAAAACAGCATAGCATGAGTCAAAGCTGTTGGAGTGTGTTCATAGGAATGAGATCTGGCTTTGACCAACCTATGTGGTTTGGGTAGGAAGGGATAGTGTTCAGTTTACAGCAGCCACTGTGCCCATTCTTAGAACTCTGTCTCAGAGACAATAGAACTGAGTTTGGTCTATGAGTCTGAACAGCAGAAGAACAACTGAGTAGAGTTGTAGCAGTTTAAAATAGATAGCAGATGCCACTTCAAACATATAATCAGCCAGTATCTCAGGAGAACACAACCCACACTGCCTTTGAAGAGTAGAGCCTGCTACACAATGGAAGTACAGAGACCTCGAGGATGTAGGAGTCCAGGAAACTAAAACAAATCAACCATAAACAATGTATATGTCGATCTGAGTATGCTGATGTTTGTATCTTGTATAATAAGTTATTCTAAATTGAATGACTTTAAACAGTATATATTTAATGTCTCACAGTGTTTCTATGAGTTAGAAATCTAGAAGTGACTTAGCTGTTTGATGTCATGCCAGGAATGTGACAGTCAAGCTAAGCTGTAGACTTATTTAGGCTGCCATCATGTTCCAAAGGCCTGATAGAGGATGGAGGTCCATTTCTAAAATGGCTTTCTAACATAAGGTAAGAAGAGGAGGCATTATTTTCTTATCAGGTAGACCTCACTGTAATGTTGTTTCAGGCATGTTTTTATAGTATGTCTAAATTCTCTTAGAGAATGGAAAACAAAGCAGACTCTTAGCTTCTGGGACTTTGCCTCAGATGTCATGCACCATACATAATGCCCACAATAACTAAGCCATACATAATGCCTGCAATAACTTTTTGGTTGACAAGTCAGCCCTACTTCTTGCTCAGAGAGAGAAAACATTACAAGTTGTACACACTAGGCAGGGTCCAGTATGGAGAGAGGCCATCACAAAAGTCTAGCATGAACCAAACCAAACCAAACCAAACCAAACCAAACCAAACCAAACCAAACCAAACCAAACCCAACCCAACCCAACCCAACCCAACCAAACCAAACCAACAAACCAAACCAAAACAACAAGACCCCCAAACAAACAAACAAACAACCTCAAAACAGAAAGATTTCAAGAGAGCTAGAATGAAGGCAGGATATGTGGTAGAAGCATGGTGTGTTGAGCTCCAGCAGTTCAAAAGAAGTGAGGATGCTGAGTGTGTAGCCAAGAGACGGGGGCCCAGGCCCACTTCCCATTTCCTGGAGAGTCTTCTGTCTCTCAGAACTACCTTTGCCTTTTGTCTTTCTTCTTGTGAGTCACACTCAGCAGAAAGACATACATTAGGGAACTGGCCTCCCCTGGTATGAACCAGTTTTCTCTCCAGCATTCCCACACTGCAACAGGGGCTCTAGACATACAGAACAAGAAAGGGCGGCAAGGGGACTCATACACACAGCTGGCGAGTAATAGCACTTGGATCCAGATCTGGATTCATTTGATGCCAAAGCCTTGTTCATTCTACCACATTATCACCTTGTTTCCTCCGGGCTGAGAGGAGAAGGATTTCAAGTTTTCGTGTTTTCCTCCCATCTGGGTTCACACGCTCATGCTCAGGCACTGAATCCGTCTGATCTGGTGTGGAGATTACAACCTTCTGGCCATTGCTGCTGCTTTGTAGCATCTTTGCTGTCTATTTCTACCTCATTGCCTCTCCATCTTCTTTCATATCTCATCCGCCTGCTTCTTCCTCCATTTCTCCCTCCCGTGTTATTTGTCTCTGTTAACAGGATCATTTATCCCCATAAAGCATCCTGAGAGACAAGGATTGAAGGATGTGGCTGCTAAATCAGGGTGCTAAAGACCCTCTGCGGGAAGCTGTGGCTACAGAGACCTCCTTCATCTGACCTAAGTAAGAGCTGTGTGACCCAGAGGAAAGGTGACTCTAAACTCTCTTTCCTTGGGAAAAAGGACTCCAGACTGGAAGGCATCGAGAGTGGCAGGCAGGTGACACACATTTTAACTATTGTTAACTTGAGAACATTAGACTTCATGAGTAGCATTACTGATGTGCTTTCTGACAGGTGGAGGCTGAAGGGAAGAAGCAAAGTGGGGATATTTTTGCATCCAGTGATACCATGGGGAACATGGCTCTGCACATAGGGACTTTTCCGTTCTTTGCTTTTTATTTTTCCTACTCAAAGGTTCAATACACACACACACACACACACACACACACACACACACACACACACTGAATGGATAGCCAGCTAGACAGACAGATAGATAAAGACATCAGTATATACAGAGCAACACACACATTGTTTATGGTTGGTTTGTTTTTAGTTTCCTGGTCTCCTATATCCTGGAAGTCTCTGCACTTTCATTGTGTAGCAGGCTCCAAACATCTACTCCTGAAAGGCAGTGTGGGTTGTGCTCTCCTGAGACACTAGCTGATTATATGTTTGAAGTAACATCTGGAAGAAATAGAGGGGCTTTAGCTGCAAGTTGTTGTAAGAGCTTTATTGGGGTATCAGCGTTTGATGGGTTTCTTTATAGTGGCATTAAGTGAGTTGGCATGTCATAAACTGTCCCGTGGGGTGTCTTGGAGGTGAGAAACAGCAGAAATAAAGGAAACCTATCTATCTCATATACAGCCCAGCTTGCATTTTCCCCAAATTTTAACCCTCAGGGATACTCAGGTTGGTGTGCTTCTTATTCAATCTAACATGCCCCAGTGTTGAAACTGCTACAAATGCGATTAAAGTGAAAGAATTTTAGAAAGCAGAATGTTTGGGTAATAACAGCCCCTACTAAATTTAAACACCTGTAAAGAATGCCTTTTGAGAAACCACCCTTTAGATTTTCAGGTACCCTTCATTCCTGGAGACTTTTTGAGAATCATGCAGATGTCTTAACTATTTTGTGACTTTTTGTGTTAGCCAGCTTTCCATTACTATAGTAAGGTGAAACATTTAATGTAGGAAGAGAAAAAGCTTATTGGGGCTTACAGTTTTGGAAGGTCTAGTTCAAGATTAAGTGGTCTTAGTTTTGGACCTCTGGGGTGACAGCTCTTATGGCCAGAATGTGTGGAGGAGATATTCTATCATCTCATGAACTAGAGAACAAATAGTGGAAAAAGAGGGATCCATTCCCACAGTTCTCAGTAGGGTGACCCCCTAATGACTAAAGTATGTATTTCTAAGCTCTAATCCCCAAAGGTTGCTTTGCTTCCCAGTAATTATACCCTAGTGACCTGGACTTTATTGCAAGTCTCTATTTGGGAGACACTCAAATGCAAACAGTAGCATTTGTCGACTATGGTTCTTTCTGAAGAAAGAAGACTGACTTGGTAGGTTTTGATTAGTGCCAGAGTCAGTCAGTGGCCTACTTAGGGAAACCCCTTTTCTGTCTGTATCCTCCCTGTCTCTGTCCCCCTTTCTCTGTGCTCGTGAGTCATTATAGTACAGCGGCTGTGTCAGAACCAGACAGCTCAGTTCTTGACCCACTTGTCTGGCATTTTGACAGAAATAGGAATTCCTTTACCACTTGAGGGCTGTTGAGTTTTTTGAGTGTGTCCTAACAGCAGGCTGACTTTCATAGTTTTAATTGAATGCAGGAAGTCTGTTGGAAGGACTCTCGAGGAAAGGGTTGATTTGTAGTACCAGAGCACTCGTCCAGCCCTGATTCTGTGACTCCATACCTTCCAGCCAGAGAGGAATTTGGGCTAAAACACTATTCCACCCAGTCTGACTGGCCGTGGAATAACCCAGGAAAGGGAGGTCAGGAAAGCCCTTGCCCATGGCCATATCTGGGAACCTCTTCTGGCTCTGTGAGTGAGACTCAGGATGATTTTGAGGACTCTAATCCTGTTTTCTCACATTGGGTGATGTTTGGGTTTTTGAGTGGACTTGAGGATTCTAGCCAAGTTCTGTAGTTCCTGGATAACATGTTCATGTGCCTTCAACCAGGTCTCACAGGAGGACACATGAGAGAGAAGAGCATTGGATCCGCCTGGAAGATTAAAGGAAAAGCAGCTTTGCCAGCTTGCAAGCTCAATGTTGGTCCAAAGAAGAGCTTCTTGCTGATGAAATCTTGTTTTTCTGAATCCAGAGTGAAATTCATCTTCTAAGTTCTGTTTAAAAAACCTAGGGCTTCCTTCTTGCAGTGCAAAGGCTATGCTACTCAGACACCTGAGGACAGAGGGGGAAAAAAGTGTACAGAAGGCTGTATTGACTGCAGCTCGAGTCCAGGTGAAGTGTCAGAGGCAGGCACTTTAGAACGTGCCTTCCCTGGAAGCCATGACTTTTGACAAGGAGCTGTAGGCTGGCAATGGGGGAGTTAATCTCCTCTTTGTCACTGAGGCCAGCCACTGGAATTTACACTTGTGACTGCTCTGTCTGACTGGAGGGTGGCCTGTTCTTTTCCTTGAAGTATTCAGCTTGAAGAAGGGCCAACTTTGATATCCAGCATCACAGGCTTCTCTACCATGTGGCTGATGAAATGAATATTTCTTTCCTTTTCTTCAAGGCACAGTGAGGGGCAGGATTTGTTCATCTTAGATCTTTTCCACTTCCTCAGGTATGATTTCATATAGACTCATCAAGATCCAAATATATATGTACACATGTAGACACATGCCTTCTCTCAGAGGCAGGACAGCACAGTGGCTGATTACTTGAAACTGGTCACATTATGTGAGGTCTTCCCCTCTCTGTGCCTTTTCTTGCTCATCTGTGGAGCTGCCAGTAATCAGCCCTCACCATGAAGATTAATGGAGTCAATATATGAAAAGTTTTTAGAACAATACAAGACACAAATAAGCTCTGTATATTAGCTATTATGATTTTAGGATTACTAATTTCTTCACTTCCTGTGCATAAGCTTTGGGCTTTTTGCTTATTTATGGTGCTTGGGATTCAAGCCAGGGTCTTACACATGGTAGCTACCTGTTTTTCCTCTGAGAGAACCCACACACATGAGCTTTAATCCAGAGGCTGTTGACATGATGTTAGACTTTCCCAGGTTCAGGAGTGTGTGCTTCAATCCATTGATATCTTGGGTCAGGGTTCTCTGATGTGAAGAGATAAGATGTGAAGATTACTTGAGAGTAGAATTGTAGGTGATCTTCAGCCATCCTGCATACTCTGTCCCTTTCCTTAGGAAAGAAAACAGTTAACACATAAGGCTGAGACCCTGTGTTAATTATCTCTTCTACTATGAGAGAATGAGAAGAAAGTTGAATATGGAAATGATGGACTGGTTGAATTTCTTGCCCTATTGTAAAGTTCATATTATTCCTTCTCCTTACCCATGATGGTGGGGGGTGTTCACTCCAAGACCCCAAATAGATGTCAGAAACTGTGGAGAGTACAGAATTCTGGTACCATTTCTTCTCCCTTGTACATACCTATAATAATATTTAATTTATGAGCTAGACACAATAAGATAAAATAATAACTAAATAAAATAATTATAACATTATACTACAGTTAATGTTATGATCTTATCACAGAAACTTTGGTATATATTTGTTTCCTTTCCTGACTATGCTGAAAGCTTTCACCTTTTCATATGAAGAGCTGCCATCTTCTCAGGCAGCATCACTACTCTTGTGTGAAGTCATTAACAAACAAAATAAGGTTATTGAACCCAAGTACTTTGATACGATGTCAATTGAATAACCTAGGACAATTACTAAATGACTAATGGGAGGGTAGCATGGATTTTCCAGATAAAAGAATATTCCAATCCTAGGTGGGCAGCATGGGATTTAATCACACTACTCAGATAGCATACAGTTTAAAATCTGTGAAAATTGTTTATTTCTGGAATTACCTATTTAACATTTTCAGATCCAGTGAGCCCTAAACAACTGAAACCATGGACAGAAAAACCACAAATAAAGGAGGACTATCATTCAGATGTTTACTCTAGGTAGAATATAATCTCATTAATTTATATATGAATATGTGAAAAGCTCCTTGATCCACAATATACATCCAGTATGATACTAATTAGCAACTGTGTTAGTTAGGGTTTTACTACTCTGAAAAGAAGCCATGACCAAGGCAACTCTTACAAAGAACAACATCGAATTGGGGCTGGCTTACAGATTCAGAGGTTCAGTCTATTATCAATGTATGAGCATAGCAGCATCCAGGCAGACATGGAGCTGGAGGAGCTTAGAGTTCCACCTTTTGTTCTGAAGGCAGCTGGGAGAAGACTGACTTCCAGGTAGCTAGGATGAGGGTCTTAAAGCCTATGCTCATAATGACACAGTTCCTCCCACAAGGCCACACTCACTCCAACAAGGTCACACCTCCTAATAGTTCCACTCCCTGGGCCAAGCATGTTCAAACCACCACAGCAACAAATATTTATATTTTAGTGTCAATCTAACATATATTTCTCTGTATACATCTGTCTCTTTTATTATTCTTATGTGTGTGTGTATGTATATGTGTGTCTATACATGTGTATGCCCCTGGGTGTTTGTGTCTGTACATATGCCTATATATGTATTTGTGTCTGTTGTGTGTATATGCCTCTGTGTGTGTGTCTGTGTGTGTGTATGTTTAAGTGTGTGTGAGTGTATATATCTTTGTATGTCTGTATGTGTAGAAGTTAGAGGGCAGTCTTAGGTGTCAGTCTTCAGTTTTCAACTTGTTTGAGATAGGGTCTCATCACTGTTCATATAACAGGCAAGCTAGATTGTTTATTTCCAAGGATTCTCCTGTCTCTTGCCTCATATCACCTGAGATTACAGACCCATGCAAACTTATGTAGCTTCACAAGGGTTTGAGAGATCTGTACTATGGTCCCCATGCTAGATTTTAACTACTGAGTCAAAATTTTAACCCCAGCTCCCATCTTCCTCTTTTTAGTACAATTTTCAACATATTTACTGTTACGTTATACAAATTGTGAAAATGGTCATGATTATGAAATGCTGAAGAGTGGGACAAACATAACTTAAAGTTGATTTACTTACATTAGGGAAATTTCCAAATTGAGGTTTCCTTGTATGTGTGTGTGTGTTCACAGAATGTACTAATGGATATGTGCAGCACTGCTCTAAACAATAGGGCTCAATTTTGCTGACCAGTGAAATCAGAAGTATCATGATACAATTAAACATGCTCAGGAGTTGATGCTATCGGAGAGACTTCCAGTGTCTGTGCCTTGCATACAAACCCTTCCTGGAAGAGTTGAAGAAGAGATGATGCTGGAAAATAGGTTTCTACACCCTTTTGCCTTGCACGAGGGCACTTTCCCAGTAGCTTTAAAAAAAAAAAAAATAGCCCTTGGACTGAGTTCAAGTCTTGGCAAATTACTAATAAACATTGTGAACGTGGGAAAACCAGCCTTCTAAAAGGCCCTTTCTTATGTGAAGCTTATATTTCAGACACATGAGAAAGGACAAATGATCTATACCAAACATGAAGTGCTATGAATTGTTAATTATGCATGAGCCAGGAGTTCAGAAGTAAAGAAGACCAAACATCTGTCTTATGGCTCCCATGACTCGTCTGCTTGCTGACCCTGTGGTCATCTCAGGCTCATCCTATCTAAAACTACATAGCTTCTTCCTTCATACCCTTCTGTATTTCCTGTCTCACAGGAATCATCTCTACCAGATCACACAATCCAGGAGCCCAAGAGTCTCTTTTGTCTCCACATCAATCATCAGAACCATCACTTCTTGCCCCTTAGTATTTATTTTATATGATTGTCATTGCCTTGGCAGTTTCTCTTGCATGATTATAAAGAGGATGATAATGGTGACACTGATTTATTTATATGACAAATGTTTATTGAACACCCATTAGGTGCCAACCAATGATCATAGTCAGAAGATAACGAAAAGCTGGGTGTGGTCTAATGTGAGTGTTTAGGAGACAGAGACAGGAAGATAATGAGTCTGAAGCTCACCCTGGGTTATACATCAAAACCCAACCTGAAAAAATATATAGTTAACACCATTTGTCTTTAGGAAAATTCAAATTTAAAGCCACAATGAGGTACAACGATATCTGATTACTTTGCCTAAAACATGATCCAACAACGAACCCATAACTCCAATCACTGGCAAGAATATGGAGCAAATGGCATTTCCATACTTTTTTGGTGAGAATATAAAACAGTGGAATCACTGTAGAAAAGAGTTTGGCAGGTTCTATAAGATTAAACGCACATTTACCATGCAACACAGCAGTCCCACTCATAGGTATTTGCCCAAGTTAAAAGAAAGTTATGTTCTCATAAAACCTGTATGTGAATATTTATAGCAGCTTTATTCATCATCTCCCCCAAACTGGAAACAACCCAAACGTCCTTCAGCCAGGCAATGAATAAATAAACCATGTAGCATCGAGACTATGGATGTAACAATAAAAGAATATGCAGCAATATGGATGAATCTCAAATACCTCATCCCAAGTGAAAGGAGGCAGGAAAAAAAGAAAGGCCTGTGCCGCACACTTCCATTTATAGGATGTTCTGAAAAAGGCAAGACTAGGGTGACAGGAAGCAGATAAGCAGGCTCCTAAGACTGAGGAGGGGAGGAGTTGATGCAAAGAGCTTGGAGAAGTAAGCCTTCTTGGAGGTGCATGGAGAGAGTCTGGTTTCTGCTTTCCTTCCACCAAGATTCCTGCCTCCTCTCAAATAAAAACCTGACCATAGGATCCTGATGTTGAAGAATCTTTCAAAATTTGCTAATGCTTTCAGCATCAAAGACCTTACTCAATACTCTGCAGGGGACAAGGCCCACCCTAAGTTTGTTCCAGGGTCTCTAACTTCCTTTCCTCTCCTCTTAGACATACGCTATTTTCTTTACTCTTCAGCATACAAGACATTTGCTCCATTTAGCACCTCTGAGATAACACACATGTCTCACTGGGGTACATCTCTCTTTCCCCAATTAAGAAACTCCTCTCCTTTTAAATGCTCTCAGCTGCCAGAGGCCAGAGCCTTCTCCACTCCAGGAGATCACATGATCTCTGATGCCTCAATTTCCATCATGGAAGATGCCTACCATGCTGACCTGTTGTTGGTGATCATGGATCCCTACCCAGAAGGGCTGTCAGTGAGGACAGTTTCTGTTTCAGTTTCTTTAACTCTGGTATGATCATTCATGCAAGAATGATCATGGTCATTCAGTAAGTGTGTTTTTGGAAAAAAAAGTTCCCTAAATTATAACGTCTAGAGGGTGGCAGATGTGCAGAGTACAGCACTTGCTTGGTATAGATTCATTTGAACCAGGGATATAGAAAACACTTTATATAAACTGGAATTATTATCCTAGAGTTAAACTTTTCTTACCTCAGCACAGAAACACAGAAGTGAGGTATCTCTTCTGAGGTATTTCGATTTGTTTTATATGCTAGTGGCCAGTGACTTAGAGGTATGATTAAGGGTGTAGGGTAGGTAATTGATTGTAGCATACTGAGTTCACACCTCTCTAAGGCACCTCTTAGTTCTGGTCCCCTTTGCATTAATTTCGGGCAGGAAAGATGAGCGCCAGTTTAAAAGCTAAACAAGAAAGACACTTGCTGTTTGGAAACTGGGGCTGGAGAAGCATGCTTCACTTGTTGCAGAATATGTGGTGTGAGCATAAATGAGTAACAGGTGGATGGTTTGCCTAGGAAGTAATTAAGGGCATTGGGCAGTCATCTGTATCCCAACTGGGCCGGCTGGCAGCCAGCAGAACCATTCTGTGGTTAACAAGGAAGGAGGTCTGCAGCCCTGGGACCCATGATTTCAACAGCAGTAATAACTATTAGGTGGACCTTGGCTCTACGAATGTTTGGAAAGTCTGGAGGGACATACTAGTGATTCTAAACTGTGCTTTGCAATTCCCTTAACTGCCCTTGGCTGACCTAGTTATTAAGAACTCTTAATTCCCTGGTCTTGTTAGTGAAACAATCTCACTCACTTCACATGTAAACATACGTATGCTCTTTCATCCTTGTCTCTTGTGGTCCTAAGTTTTATTTAACAAGATCAAATCTTTAAACTTGGAGGGCATTTTGATATTCTCAGAGTCAACATCCATTACTAATATTACAAGATGCAACCACCAAGAGCATACATCTCTGGGAGGCGGGAGGAGCTGTGGAGCTGGAGGGCAAAGGGCACCGTTCCAACTTTCCTGCAAGTAAGAGGATTGCATCCCTGCTGCTCACCCAGGTCTCTGCAGAAGCAGCCTCCTCCTGAGTACCGTGGAACTCCTAAGATGAGATCTCCTGACTGCCATGTTTAAAATGTCAGCCCCAGATGGTCTGGTGGTTACATTCTCTCAAAACATTCAGAAACCTCTGCCAACTTTTCTAAGGGATGGGAAAGACAATTTTTTTTTTAAATGCTGATTAACAGAGCAAAATGTACTTCAGCTGGTAACAGATTTTTCGCCCATCCATCCATCTCCCTGCTGCAAAACAACCTATGGTGATTCAAACTTTGGAAAGAAGCTAATGGCTTTGCTGGGAGACAGTACCTCAGAGGAAAGTGACAAGCTGGTTGCTAAATGGGAATTTATGGAATTAGAGGTTTCTTCTCTTGGTTTTCCCCAAGGGCTGGGAGATCCTTGGCAATCAGCACCTTTGCTTGCTAGTCCATGATGTTCAATGCTCAATGTGTTTGCTATATGCTCTTTCCACATCAAAGGCATGCTGAGGTGGGAGTTGGAGAACTAGAAGTACCTTTAGTTTTTCCCTTTCAAGTAACAACCTCTTCTTAGTTCTCTGACAAGCTTAAAGAAGCTGGAACAACTTTCTTGTTTACTCTGATGTAATGCAGCTAGTAGGTCTTTATTCCTATGTGGAGGTCAGGAATTTGCACAGTGGATGGACACAGGTTATTTTCTTTGCTTACATTTGGACACATTTTTCTCATGGTTCTTAGTGTCTAGGTTCTAGACCCTGTCCTGAGATTTGAAGACTTTTATCATCTACTATTTCAGACTACCCTAGGCCTCTATAGGTCTTTGCATGTAGACCGAGGAAGAGGGATTTAAGAACCTTCAGCTCTGAAACAACTGTATAATTTTAATGAGGCACATAGCTAGAAAGCAAGATAGAATGATGTGGGACCAAGGAAGCAGTTCTGGAAAGAGCCTTTAAACTTCTACTGGATTTTTTTCTGCACAGAAAATGACCTAATCAGTGATGGTTCATCTTTCCTTCTACTGTAATTTTCTGAATTTGTATTTCATGGACAAAGATGCACACTGTCAACAAGAAGTAGAAGCTATGGGGCTCTGCAAATCTTTAGACTTTACCCCACCATCATCACAAAATACAGAGGTTGAGTTCTGCCCAGATGAGGACTGGAGACATACTTTTCCTTCCCAATGGCCAAGAGGGCTATGCTGGTTAGTTTTATGTCAACTTGACCCAAGCTATTGTCCTCCGAGGGGAAGAAACCTTAATTGAGAAAATGCCTCCAGAAATGCTGTACTTTCACAAGCCCTTATAGGGAATTTTTAAAATTTGTGATTCATTTTCAGAGGACCCAACCCATTGTAGATGGAGACACTCCTGGGCTAGTGGTCATAGGCTCTATAAGAAGGCAGGCTGAGCAAGACATGAGGAGCAAACCAGTAAGCAGCACCCCTTCATGGTCTCTGCACCAGCTCCTGCCTCTAGGTTCCTGTCCTGTTTGAGTTTCTACCTTGGCTTCCCTCAGCGAACTGTGTTTCAGGGTATGCAAGCTAAATAAACTCTTTACTCCTCAATTTGCTTTTGGTCATGGTGTTTTGTTATAGCAAGAGTAACTCTAAGATACAAATTGGTACCAGGATAGTGAAGTATTACTGGGTTAGATATGACCAATGCTTTTGGGAAGATTGTGGAAGGATCCTGGAACTTTAAGCTAAAAAAAGCTATTGAGTATTGAAAGCTTGGTGAGCTGTTCTGTGAGAGCTCACTGGAAGATAAGATTGTTGAGACACACGTAGATAACAGAAGTCTGGCTCATAAAGTTTAAAGACTCTATAGAGGGTTGTTTTATAGTTTGAATCAAGAATCTGTGGTTCTAGTCAGAATACCTGAAGAATCATCTGTGATTAACAAGAAACCAGCATCACCTTTGTGATATGAAACCTTTGGTGTATTGGGACAATTGATGCTGGTCAGCTGGACCTGAGAAATTGGCAATGATTGAGACCAGCAGGGGGTGGAATCTTTTGGAAAGTATCTCCTCAGGATCAACACACAGAAGCTGTGTTCCAGAGGAGGTCTATGCTAAGCCTCCAGCTATGAGTCGAACTTAGCCATGTGTCAGAATCTCCCATGTGATATTTTGAAGGCATGAGGGGGATTGTGGGAAGCAGCTGAGGTTTGGCACAGTGAGAAGCCAGGAGAGGCCGTTGGTGAAGGTGCTCCCTCAGTAGCAGTTGGAAGGTCCAGGATTAAAGGCGTCATGCAGAGAAGCTGAGGCTTGGCACCATGAAGAGATCCTGGGGAGGCTATTGCTGTTGCTGTACAGCCCAATTGCAGCAGGAGACCATGACATTTTGGAGTTGTCAGTGCCATGGGATACCTGCTAAGGACAGAAACAGCAATGGGGTGGAACCAGCCTAAGCCTCGAAGATAAGCTCTGTGGGCTATAGATGGCTGTACAGTCCCTTTGGAGGAGCTTAGAAGATCAGGAGTGTACATCAGACAATGGACATTGAGTTATTTGTACTATTGGAGTTTGGTTTTGCTTTATTCAGATCTTTCTTCTTGAAGTAAGAAAGTATTTAATTTTTTTTTTTTTTAAATTTTACAGGAGCCCACAGTTGAGAGACTTTAAACTTTTAAAGGAACTTTAGAGTTTTACAAAGACTGTGGATTTAAAAAGAGAATTTGGATTTTCTTTTTAAAAAGACTGAATTTTAAAGTGACTGAATTTATAAGGACTGTAGGATTTTCAAGTTTTTAGTATGTTTTGTATTGTAATGTTGATATTAATGTGTGATCTTCGGAATGAATAAGGAAGAAAAAGTTGTGGCTTAACCATGATATGTTTCTGTATCAAGTTGACAAGGGATAAATTGTCCTAGCTAATTTTATGTCAATCTGACATAAAATAGAGTCATCTGAGAGGTGGGAACATCAATTGAGAAAATGCCTCCATCATATTGGGCTGTAAGTAGCCTGTAGGGCTACTCTCTTAATTAGTACTTGATTGGGGGAGGGACCAGATCATTATAGATGGGGACATTCCTAGGCTTGTGGTCTGAGTTTCTATAAGAAATCAGGTTGAGCAAGCTATGCTGAGCAAGCCAGTAAGCCACACTCGTCCACAGTCTCTGGATCAAGTTCTGCCTCCAGGTTCCTATCCAATTTGAGTTCCTACCTTGGCTTCCCCCAGTAGACTATGATTCAGGACATGAAAGACAAACTCTTACCTCCCCATGTTGTTTAAGGTCATTTTTGGTTTTATCACAGCAATAGTAACTGCAACTAAGACAAAAGTCATTCACAATCCAGACATTTTCATTTTATTTTTCTTCTCTTTTTTCTACTTTATGCTATTGACACGATAGTCTAGGATCTTTCCTGGGCCTCTCCTGAAATCTCTAACTCCATGGAGAGGAGAGGGTAAAGTGTCTGGTTTATGGGTAGTTGTGTCTCTGACCTTGCTTTTTGGATGTTCCTTCCTTTCTTCCCTTCAGAGCTCAGGTGGACATCCTGGCACACACATAGCCACTGTTGGTCTGCTGGTCTTCAGTCTGCTAAGTGTTGTCAGAATGTACATGAGGACATTCAGAACTCTGTGATGACTTCATAACTAGATCATGTTTCCTCAAGTCTCTTCTCTGACCTGCACAGCCTGGTGGATGTTGAGTACAGCTTTGAGTCTGCCAAGGTCATCACAGGAGTGAACTCGATGGAACCATCTTGACTCTGATTCATCACAATCCCAAATCCTTCTTGGTCACATGTGGCTTTTCATATTTACCCACAGGTCATAGAAATCTAATTAGCATTTTAAAATGTTGTTCCCTTAAGCCTTTCTTTTATACTCTGGCGGAAACTAGCATATGTATATGTAAAAAAGACATATTTGCAGGTATATTCCTTCAGTCTTTGAACCTGCAGACTCTCAGACAGTACTATTTTGTATTCTTAGTAATGACATGTCTAGCAAATTTCCTTCAAAGACAGATAAAGCAGATACGGTCTTTGCCTTTAAGAGACTTTCAAATGTCCAGCAATTCTTCTATTCCAAGGTATAGACTTGTATGGAATGCAAGCATATGTTCAAACAAAAGCGTGCACAAGAGTGTTCATAGAAACATTATCCATTACCCCAAAGTGAAAAAAGCCCATATCTCTAACAACAGATGCATAAGTAAAGTTATCACATCTTCTCCATGGAATATTATATAGCCATCAAAACAAATGATGCACTGATGCCTGCAGCAAGAAAGACAAACTTTGCAAACATTAAGGTTAGTGAAGGACCAGCTGAAAAAGACCACATAATATATATTTCATTTATTTAAAACTTCCAGGATATGCAAATCTATAGAACAAGGAAGCATTAGTGACTTCCCAGAGCTGGAGAATGGAGGTATACCTACAAGTAACTTAATGAGTACTAGATATCTTCTCAGGAATGACAAATGTATCCTCAAATTGGTTGTGGCAACTCTGTAGTTGCCCTAAAGACTATTAAGTTGTATATTTTAAAAGGGAGGATTGTATGGTGTGTGGGTTGTAGCTCAATTTAGAAGAAAAATAAGACAAGAGATGTTTAAAAAGAAGCCAGTACAAATTCCTTCAAGATAAAGTTGTCAGGGTTGTTTTTCTCCCCCCACACAAGGACTCATCTCCTGAGGGTAGAGTCTAGTCATGCCAGTAGCGTGCTAGAGTAGGGCCAGGTGTCAAGGCTTAACCAGAAACAAATTGGAAACCTTGGAGTTAGAGCAAACCTACCTTGTGACATTTACCACTTCTTACATAAGAAGCATAGGGATTTTTATCTCCAGGTTTCATGGTGCAGAAATAGCAGTAATGCTGCAGTATTCTGTCCTCTGGGTTGCCTGCCTGTGCTCTGATTCTCTGATGAGTTAGGAAGAGATGGAGACAGCATATTGGGGAAATGTGGAGGAGGACAAACATTCCCTGAAAGAAGCCTGAGAATTAAGCTTGATATCCCCTTCTCTTTTTCTCTCTTAAGTCAAATCAATTGCCTAATTCTGGGTCTACCATTTGACAGTCTGCCCCTTCCCTAAAGCCTGGTCTGTGGTCCTTCACCATCAGGAACACCTACTTTTACCTTTTCCTGAATTGCCACAGAACCTTCTCAACCTGCCCTCCTGTATATTCTACTTCTTCCAAGGCTTCACCTTGGGGCTGCCGCTTCCACATCTGTTTTCTAAAGTGCAAACCCACATTTGAAAATGTGACTCTGACCTTGACCTTCTTTTATAGACATACTTCTCCTGAAGTTTGTCTGGATAAAGTCAGATGTATTCTCACTGCTTAGCTCCCACCCTTCATCACTCCTCTGCAGGCATGGTGAGCTCTTGTAGACTGAACTAACTTTTGCATCGAGTTACTTGCAGGCTTACAGCTTTGTGATAAAAGGCCCTGTCCCTTTATTTCCCTTCCTCTCCTTCTGCTATTGAATTTCAACTTGTTCAGTTTTCAACTTGAATGTAACTTTTCGATCAGCAAAACCATGGTGCTTTCCTTTAGCATCTTATCAGATGGTCTTCTCCTCCCAGAACAACCCCCACCGAGCTTTAGAATAATCTGCTACACTTACAATTAATTATTCATATTAATTATTCATAAAGCATCTGTCCCTATAACTGGACAGCAAGCTTCTAGGAAAGTGAGGCTATGTTGGGATGCTTCCCAAATGTTCCCTGTGCCCTACAGAGGCAGACTGAATGGTTCACGCTCAATCTCTGTTAGAACAGAAGGCAGAAATCCCAGCCAAATGGAGGGAGGCTAGAAGAGAGCATGAATTGTAAAAGCAGGGCAGGATGTTGAATCTGCTGAGCATCTCCCAACTGAGCCAAGGCTGACCAAGATGGGTCAGGCCATCCAGGTAAGACTGGGAGGATCTGGAAAGTACTAACAGTGGGTCCTCTGTAATGTGCAGAGGTTGTTGGAGTCTGAGGTGTCTGGTGTAGTATAGCAGTGTCAGTGCATGAGGAAAGAAAATGCTGTGAAGGAATGCAGAACCCTGGAAAGAAATTTCAGATGTCCTTGTCACTGGTAACGTGCCTTCGAAACTGTAGGCTCATGAGATCAGGAGAATGCCATTATCACCTCTGGGAAGAAGATGCCCTTGGCTGCCATTCTCTTTTGTGGAAAGAACCATCTGTCCCTCCTTCAGATTCTATGCTGGGGCTGTTATTGGTGACAGGATGACCTTCATAGAATGGTGGATTTGTGTCAGAAACACCTTTGTTGTGGTGAGGGAGTCAAGGCCTACACCTTGAGAAGAATCTCTTTTTAGATATCCGTGCCCTTCTTGACTCCATGGACATGTATCTGCCCTGTCTTATGAAAACCAGATCCTGCCCTGAGGCAGGAAGTGCCACACAGCTGGAGTTAGGCACACATTAAATTCCACTGCTGTCACTCACTGACTGTGTGACCTTGGGCGAGTTTTATTATCTTCCAGACTTGGAAACTCATTTGCAAATTGGGCACAAGAATAAAACCTACCCTATAAGGTTATCGTAAGAATACAATGAAATATTCTATGTACTCAGAAGGAAAATTCCATAAATATTAGATATTTTATTAGAAATTTGTCCCAGTGCCCCACTACCTTTCCTGCAGAGTCTTGTCTTATTAATAATGTATGAGCTTTCTTCCTTACAGCTCTACTGTAAGCCAATTTTTCCTGTTGTGCTTCAGGTAAGTGTGAGGAACAGATGGTCACCATCCCCCTGATAGTGCTTTTGGGGACAGATGTTAAGGAGGTCAAGGACTTGCAGTTTGTCATGGCAGAGATCAGTTGGCCTTCCCCTTATGCCTCAGGTCCTCTTCCTCAAGTCAATTTCTGGCAGATAAGGAAGATTTCCATGAAGAAATCTGAACTTATGTCAAGAACCTTAGTCCTGCAACTTCTCAGTGCTGGAACCTTGGGAGAGCCACTTAATATCCACTTTTCTCATTGATAAAATCAACATCCTAATGCCAACCCTTTTATCTTTTGTCCTGGAGGTTAAAGAAAAGAACAGTATATAAAGACTTAGAGCAGAGCTTGAGAAATGGCACTGCAGTTAAGCAGTGTGGTGGTGAATTTTATAGTTATGATGGGTTAAGTGGTGCTCAGATACCTGGATGTGTCTTCAGGGATATTTTCAGAAGAGATTAGCACTAGAACCAGTAGACTGAGTAAAGCTCTGGCTCTTTCCAGTGGAGTTGGCCATCTCCAGTCTACTATGGTTCTAGATAGGACCCCAAAGAGTAGGAAGTGTGAGTTTCTTACCTCTTTTAGAGCTGGGACAACCATCCTTTCCTGACTTGGGATATGGATGCTCCAAGTTCTGTTTCCCTACCTCCACAGTTCCCCACTATGGCATTCTTAAGCTGTTGGACTCAAATGGAATTATATTAAGTTTCATAGTTCTCTAATTTGTCAAGATCATTTTATAGGATTTCAACATTTCACTTGAGCCAGTCCTCTAATGTCATTGAATCTGTCTACTACCTGCTCACCCATCTCTCTTCTTCCTACTGTGTCTGCTTGTCTGGGGAACTCCATCCTTTCTTACATTTAAATTTAATTATGTTTGATCAATACAAATCTATTTCCGAATTAGGAGAAGATCTTTTAAGCAGTGTATTCTGCTGAGTAGGTGTTCAGTCATGTAGCCCTATGTGTGGGTAACTCTCTGGTCTTCCCTCTATTGGCTGTAGTTCCTACAGTGTCTTGGTAGATGTATTCTTTCTTTATCAAGAGATAATCATTTGATTGCGGATCAATACCATGTCTTATAAATTATGTCTCCAATTCATAATCTTCTACTCTTTATACTCATGTATAGTTCTAGATATTCTTTTTACATTAGTATTTTTCAAAATGTCATTCTGATTATGGTCTTCCAGCTTGAAATTCTCCATTGACTCCCCCCCACCACCACCACTTTCAGACAATGATTCCTCTAGTCTCAGTTCAGACATTGTCTACAGATAATGTTAAAACTCTTAAATAATAAGGAAACAAACAGTACAGTGTAGCTAGGTTAACATCTTCAAAATATGTTTCATGTCATCATTAAATAGAAACATACAAATTAACACCACCTTGATATATCACTATTCATTTATTAGAATTGCCAATATGAAAAGAGGTTTATCATATTAAGTTGGTGAGGCTAGAGAGTGAATAAGACTCTGACATTGGGCTGGCTGAGAACCTAAATTTGTAGTATGAAGCTCACAGATTTCTTATATTTTTGGTTGTGAGCCTAGCCTTTAACGGCTGAGCCATCTCTCCAGCCCACTCACAAGTTTCTTAAGAGAGAAAATCATATATACCTTAATGATCTAGCCATTCAATTTGTAGGCATTTATTCAGGAGAAATGAAAGCATATATTTATGCAAAGATTATGTATTAACATTCATATATATTGTTCTTTGTAGTAGAGCTGATATTATCAACATCTGTCTTCTAGTAAATGAATGAACTAACAGATCGCAGAACAGAGTATGATTAGTGACAAAAAGAACAAGCTGTTGATACTGGGCTACATGGCAATCTAAAAGGACAATCAGCCATGTAATTCCATTTAAGTTAAATATAAAATCAAGGTCATGTATAATAGGAAAACATAGTTTGCTTGGAACATGAGGAGGGGGCCAAAGCAATGCTCACATAGGGACACAAGAAACAAGGTTAGTGGCTGTTCATTATTTTGGTTGTGTTGATAGCTTTATGGATAGATAGATATGACAAAATGTACCAAAACTATACACATTAAGTATGTAACGCTTATGTCAGAGATACCATAACAAACCTATCACATTAAAAAACACCGCCCCCCCCACAAAAAAAACCCCTGGGAAAGCACAATGAAAGGCTCAGCATTTCTTAGTTTCTATTCTTTTAGAGTCCCTTTCTGGCTGCTCTGAGCACTGCATGTCTCACTTGAAGAGTTATAAAAGAAGAAAGAGAGCAAGCACAAAGTTCACACCTGCACAATCGGATTTAGTTCCTCCTTCAGTGCCTATGAGTTAAATACCAATAATAGGTGATCTCCCTGGAAAGTATAAGCTAACAAGAATTTTCTAAATCATAGAAGCCATATCCCCTCAGCAAAATCCACTCCCTCAGTGAAATTATTTCACACTGAAAAAGTTAAAAAAGAAAACCCACATATATGTATTTAAGAAATTGAGAAAATAACAACTGTAAACTCAAAAGAGGCTCTTGGCTTCTAAAGGACAATAATTCAGATTGAAAAAAAAGTCTGTCTTTTGTAGGGGGGTATGTGTCTCAGTAGGGATGTCCAGGACTGGAAAGTATTCAAAATACTTTATTCAGGAAGGCAGTACTCCCTAACCAAGTGGCACTTTTGCCATGATCCACAGAGAGATTAATTTTGTAAAGCTGGCTTATTTGTAAAATTTGTTAAAGTATTAATACAGCATGCACTTTTACATTTTTTTAAATGCCCTAATGGCTTGTGCCGGGGTAATGTAAGTGCTGCAAGTGTATAAGTCACTGCTGCTGCCTCTTGCCTGATGACTTGTGGGCTTCAGACCCATTAGTTCTGTAGTCATATTGTCTGTAACAACAAGAGTCTTCCATCGTTTGTGAGAGACCCAAGTCTAAAGTTAGATGTGATTGATGTCAAGCAATTCTTACTTTGTCAAAGACCCAACATACCTGTTTCTTAGAGAGTAGTTATGCTACAGTCCACCCAAGCAAGGGTGCTGTGGTCCTGATCTCTGTCAACACTGAAGCCACGACCGACTCATGGATTTTCCCATCACAAGCTCACCTCCAGAGAATCTTTTTTTCCTAGAGCACATTCCACTTGGTCTGTGGGAATAGTGGCTCACTCTGAAGATCCTAACTTTCAGTGCCTAAGCATCCAGGACAGTCACACTAATAGACAGTGTCTGATGTCTACTTGCAGAAGATTCAGTGCCCTCAATATAGAATGGGATTGTATACATGTTTCTGTGTACATGAAAGACGCTGTCCCAAAGTCATTGTAAAGTGCCAAATCATGAACTGTCGATGTCAAAGACTAAACCTTGAACTCACAGGATGGTTGTAAACAAAAACACCATAGTATGTGGTTTGTTTTGGTTTTGTTTCTCCTCTCCACAACCATCTTTTGAAGAAGCAGTTTTGATGACCCTTACTGTTTTGTAGGAAACCAATGGAATGAGGATAGTGGGGTAAAAAATTGGCTAGTGTCCAACTTATTATCTAATCCAACTGTAGTGGTTGGAGGTAGGGCTTGGCTTGCTGATTAGAAAGGAAAAAGTTATTAGAATGGAGCTCCCATGAATGAATCACAGCATTTAGAGACACAATGGTTCCTTGTTTTATGCCATATGATATTCTCTGTCACTCTGAGACTCTGCCGTCAAGAAGGCTGTTGCTAGATGTGGCCCTGCAACCTTGCATATTCAAAACTGCAAGTCAAAATAAGCCTTATTTCTTTAAAAAGGAGTCTGCCTCAGGTATTTCATTACAGTCATGAAAATTGGGCTAATCCACCAGACTAGTATATGGCAAATGGTGAGCATCTTAATGTCTTCTGTGTATACTCATGCAGGTAAAGCCTCTTCTTTAGAATTTTTTGGATAATGTCTTGCTGAATGTCCTAACAAAGGTGCCAGAGGGTACACAACTCTGAAATCCCCTTTGTCGAAGAAAACTTGATACAGTAGAATAAGGAACAAAGCTGATGAGAGTGAAAAGTTGATTTGAGGAAGACAAGAAAATATTAAGCAATGACAAGTGTGGACAAGTGGCCTTCAGTTTCCAGGACAGACTGACAAAAAATGCTGAGGTAATGGTACTAGATTGGCTAAGTCTAACTGAAACTTTACATAGCAGCTGTGCATCTATAGGTTGATTATTTACCTTGGTCTCCTTATTCACATACTGGACATATTATTTATTCTCAATCCAGTGCCAGTATTTAATCAGGTAATATATGAGAACCCTTGGACAGCAGGCAGTGTATAGCAGGTATCAAGCAGGTACTAGCCTTCCTCTCCTCTTCCTAGACCTTTTCTGCTCAGCCACTCTGACTATATCTGCTAGGTTTTGTCATCATTCTTCACAGTAGCTCAACAATTAAGAATCCTAGTCCATTTGCCCTCTTTCCACCTGACAAAGTGGATTGTACAGGCTAAGATCTGGTGGGATGCCCAACCCCTCCATTCTTATAGCCTCTCGAAAGGAATAGCATCTATTCCCCACATGACACTGTCCACATTCCAGAGGATGTGGAGAGCACAGGTATCAACCAGAAAGTCCATTTTGATTGGAGTGCCAGGCTTTGGAGGCTCTTGTATGCACGGTTATTCAATGGAGTGTACAATACCTTCAAGTTAATCTTTCATGCTTTGGAATTT
This sequence comes from Mastomys natalensis, assembly GCA_021653895.1. Lineage (NCBI taxonomy): Eukaryota > Metazoa > Chordata > Mammalia > Rodentia > Muridae > Mastomys > Mastomys natalensis. The sequence goes on from JAJTUV010001389.1 coordinate 249,293, forward strand.
TCACCTCTATGGCAGACAAGTAATTCAAAATAATTAGGACAGAGGTTAAGGAATGCGGACACCTAGTTTAGAAGTTTGTTGGCATCTATCTTATCAAATTCACACTTCATATTTAATCTTGAACTAGACAAATGAGGAAAACAGAAAGGAGTCCTGATTCCTGGTCAGAGGGAGCCTAGGTTCATGATAACTACTGGCAAGTATGCCATGGCTGGGTATTCTGGTCAGATGATAAAGAAGGAAGACAATTGAAACCACAGTCGGAGGTGCTATGGCTCTAGAAGAGACTTTTCAAGTTGGTTTTAAAAATAAACAGAAAAAAAAAAAGTCAGGTAACAAGATTGTTTAAATAAAGTTTATTCTGGACCAGAGTCATTACAGCTGTAAACTGGTGGGTTGCCCGGGCCTCTGTGGGCTCTTATGTCTAGTACACTTATTGTGCATTTAATCTGGAAAAGAACTTGCTCTTTCCTCTGATTTAAGCCTCTGCATGGGTTGTTAATCCTCCCTGTCTTGTACCCCAACTCTCAGGTCTATAGGCTAAATCTTAGCAACCAGAACAACTTCTATTTCATATCATGTACATCACTTGTCTAAATTTCATGTCTACCTGTTGTGAAGACTTATGACAAAGGACTATGTGTTTCCTAGCAGCCTGTAAGTAACAGGTCTCTGAAGAGTGTTGACAGCGACAGCAGGTTAGAAGTGTAGGTAAAGAGAGGAGAGCATGTGAATAGGATTGGTCTACTGGGATGTATCTCAGAAATTCCCCTCCAGGGCTTTCAGATAAAGTATCTAACATCCTTTTTGCAGCAGCTTTTCCCCTAGAAACAAAACTCCATGTTTTACATCTCATTGCAGGCACCCAGCTGCTGATAAACCTGTCAGGAACAATTGTGTCCCCATGCAGATAGGCTGTCAAGCCTCCTGTCTGCTGGGGCTGCCACTTTCAGGGCTGCTTCTTTGTCTGAGCAATTGATATTCAAGGGAGTTTGTTTCCTTCACTCTCCTTCCTTGATGGTTCTAAGAGCTTCAGACCTGACAACAAAATGGCATGATGATAGATGCTCTAGGGGATGATCTGCATAGTGGACTGTACACACTAAGGACAGTAAGTACACTTTAGATACATCTTTTGCTTCTCTAAACCTTAGTTTTTCCATCCTGCCCTGAAGTGGAGATTATAATGATACCTGTGCCTTTTATTTTGAATGAGATAATATATATATTTAGCACAGTATCTGACCTAAGACTAGTAAATCATCAACATAACATCTTCATGATGTTCTCCTCCCTTCCTCTTCCTACCCCCAGTAGCTTAGGAAGGTAGACTATGAGCCCAAGACAAAACACAGCAGACTGACTAGGAAGGAAGATATGAGGAAACCTACTTCAATTTCAGCCCTCCCTAATGCCTCTCCTCAAGGCAGGCACCAAAGGTGGGATTACAAGAAAGGCTTCTCCTATCTCTGTAGATCAGTAGCACTTGGCATCATCTTTGGAGTGATAATAAGGCACAAGACATCAGTGGAGCTTCTCCAAAAGAGCTGGATGCCAGCATCCAACAACTCCATCCAGAATAGAAGCCACCCACAGAATCATTATCTGTGTAATTTACCAAATTAACTAACTTCCCCTTGATTCCACTTCTTTTTAGAGTTGAGGCCAGGTAGAAAGTGTTTTATTTCTTAAGTCTTTTCTCTGTTTCCTCTTCCAGCTTCTTTTCTCTGCAGTCTTCTTCTGTAATTGTTTACCTTTTCCTTGAACAGCATTTTATATGACCAAGAGAGAGTTGGATATTTCTGGTTATTGTTTTTAGAAGTTCAACTCATACAAGAGAGATACTTGAGTCTTAATGAAACACCACTGATGCTTGGAATAGGAAGGCTGCATTTGCCACCACCACCCATTTGCAATTTGGATCACAACACACCAATCTTAGAGGTGGCCATTTCTTTCCAGGTTGGCATGTTACAGAGACCTGATAATCCTCCATTCTAGGGAAGAAACTAATTTTTGTGTTAGAGAGATGGATCACTCTTTAACCAAAATAAAACAAAGCATTACTTGATAATTGCTGATTTATTCACTATATCAAGGAAATACAGTTAAACTGGTTGTCCATTAATAGATAAATGAATACTAAAAAAATCTAGTATCTCTCCTCTCTCTCTCTCTCTCTCTCTCTCTCTCTGTATGTGTATGTGTATGTGTATGTATATCTATCATCTATCTATCTATCTATCTATCTATCTATCTATCTATCTATCTATCTGTCTATATCTAAAATCAGCCTTATATAAGGTTACTATTCAGCTCTAAAGAAAAATATTACAAAATTTGTAGGTAAATGGATATATTTAGAATGTACAATATTAAGCAAAGTGAAACAATCTCAGAAAAGAAAAAGAAAAATCCCCACATTTCCCTCATGTGAAGATTCTAGCCTATGTGGTGAATACACCACCACCTCCATTGCATTCCTCCTCCATACCCCCATCCCTCACCTCTGTCTCCTCTACCACTTTCTTCTCAATAATCTAGAAAGTTAGACTATGTGCTGAGGAATTAACCAGAAGACAAGGCCAGAGCAGAAGTCATATACATGTGGCTGCAGTATAATTTGTAGAAAGGAGAACAAGAAGGGGGAACATCAGGTCATGGGGAAGGACACATGAATCATGAATGAGGACATAAAACTAGATGTTTTTCTAGTTCTAACTCTATCATGGATTTTTCATTATTTTTCGTTGTTGCTGGATAAGTACATAAAGATATACTTACCAGTGAAAGTGCAAGATCCAAAGCAAAGCTCCACAGCTTCAAGATGGCTTCTCTAACTGTACTATATATCTAACTGTCCATTGAGACATATAGACCCTGGATCCATTTAGTTTCCATGTGTATGTCTTTATGGTTAAGTTTTAATCACCTTTAAGACAGCAGCATTCCAGGGGGTTTTGGATAATTAGAGAGAGGCATTTTTTCCTCCTCTCTCCCCCACTTTAGACTGGCCACTCAAGAGGCATCTTGGATGAATGACATCTTCATATTTTCTTTTGCTTTACCCTTTTCTGTTTGGGACAGAAAACTATTGGCACTTACATTCAGACGAGAGTCTCTTGATTTCTCAGTCCCCTTTCTGAACTTGTACAGTGCTGGATCATGAGATGTAGAGAAAAGCAAGCATACTACCTTCATCCCAGTGGTCCTTGTATTAGTCTATGCAGTGTTGTGCAAACACAAACACTGAAACTTGACACGTTATAAAGAAATGAAGTTTGATTAGCTCTGCATTGGAGACTAGAAGTCCAAGATAAAATGGACCTATCTGGTTGGCCCCTGAGTGATTCTCTGCATCATACACAGACAAGAAGAAGAGGAAGAAGGCTATGTGTAAAAGGAGCCAACCACATGGATGAGCTTTGCTTTATTAAAAATCTGCTTTTATTATAAGATGTACACCATCAGTTCCTTCTGTTAGTGGTTCCTGTCCCTCCAATGACTTACTTAGCCATCTTTCATTAAATGGCATCCTCTAAGGCATCAGTCCAACAATACCATTCTGGGGAACAAGTTTCCAGAAACAGAAATTTTGTATTGGACATATCCAAGTCATGGGATGATTTAATTTCTCTTTCTCTTTTTCTATCTCCTTTTCTTTTCTGTCTCTCTGCACCCTCTCTCTCTCTCTCTCTCTCTCTCTCTCTCTCTCTCTCTCTCTCTCTCTCTCTCTTTCTCTTTCTCTCTCAGCCACTCTATCTCTCTCTGGAGCTTGAGCCCATCACTTGGGTTGGGTTCTTTGTCATAGCAGCTGAAAAGCTTTTCATGGATTTTCTTCAGAACAACAAACTCAGTTACTGTTAGAACAGCATTAATGTCCACATTTCCTTCTTCTTTACTAAAAGTTTCATGAGGAAGAAAATTCTTTAATTGGTTATCTCTTTACATAGTCTGAATGCACAAACATTTGGTCTGTAAATAAGTGAGTTCTACATCCTTCCTGTTCTTGCTTGAGATCTGATGCTCTCTGTAAAGGGTTCATAGCATGTGGTTGCTACTGGTATGACATGTCCTCAGATTCTCTTTTATTTTCTTTGCTGCAATCCAGCCTGCATTCTGTATTCTTTTAGGCTAAAATAAGGTGTGATAGCCCTCAAAAAATCCTGTTCAGCAGGGATTCTTCCCTTCTCTTCTTAAACTTTACTCTAGATACAAGGAGATGAAAATTGAGAGCAGCTTCAGCCCAGAATAAAAGGCTGTCATGGCTGGGACTCCGAGCTGTGCACAGAACTGGTGCCCAAACCCCATGTTCAAAGCACAATAGCAGTGGAGAATAAACAAGAAAGGGAAGAGGGTAGCCAACACAGTTGGCTGGCTTTGCCTTGTGGTCTCCTTCATTCTGCCATAATGTTAAACATTATTGACTTTAAAAAACCAAACCAAACCAAACCAAACCAAACCAAACCAAGCCAAGCCAAGCCAAGCCAAGCCAAGCCAAGCCAAGCCAAGCCAAGCCAAGCCAAGCCAAGCCAAGCCAGCCATGCCAAACCATGCCAAGCCATGCCAAGCCATGCCAAGCCAAATCAAAAACCAAACCAAACCAAACCAAACCAAACCAAACCAAACCAAACCAAGCATGCCAAGCCATGCCAAGTCATGCCAAGCCAAGCCAAACCAAGCCATGCCAAGCCATGCCAAGCCAAGCCAAGCCAAGCCAAGCCAAGCCAGCAAGCCAAGCCAAGCCAAGCCAAGCCAAACCAAACAAACACAAACCAAACCACACCAAACCACACCAAACCAAACCAAACAAAAAACAAATTGGGATCAGAGATAATACCATCTCATGTAAGTCCCGGTAAGATTAATGTGTGTCTCAGTGTGGAAGTAACTCTTTTAAACTCATTCTCCTACATCCTGTCTTTGAAGATGGACAATATTTATCCGTCTGGATGTGTCATTCAATGCCTCAGAGAGCTCTGTGAAAATGTAGACCCCTAAGCCCTGCTCATTTGACTTCATAAGCATTTTTGAGGGCTTACACATACTAAGTGAGCACTGTACCCCCATGCCCTAAGCTGCATCTCCAGTCTTTTTTATTATTTTCCTTTGAGATAGTGTCTCACCAAGTTGACCAGGCCAGCTTTGAACTCGCTAGATTAGAGGTTTGCATCACGGAGCCCTGTTATGCAAGGTCTGTAGACTGGGACCACATCACCTAATAGTAAATAATAAAGCATAAATAATAGATAATTCATAAATAATAGAGTTTCTTCTATTGATTACTTGCTAAGTGACAGGGTTTTCTATGAGGACTTTTTTTTTTTCTCTCTAACCTTTAAAACATCTGTAATCTGAGCTGGGTATGGTTGTAAACACCTGCAACCTCAGCATTCAGGAAGTAAAGGCAGAAGTTGAGTGAATTCAAGACCTCTTAGGACTAGTGAGTTTGATACCTACCTGGGATACATTGTGAGACCCTTCGTCACAAAACCAAAACAAATCAAGCAAGCAAAAACCCCACCACTTTATGGTCACCTTAACATCTTGGTACTATTAATGCTTCGAGTTTGTTGGGAAGGGAAGAAACTCTAGGAGATACTTATCTTAAGTCTTGTACACTCTCTGGCTTAAGAGGTCCTCTCTCTATATAGTTCCTTTAAAGTCATGTAAAAGTCTATCATTTAAAAAACAGAAGCCTCCAATTTTCTTATGGCTAGAATCGTTGAGGCTCACTTCTGCTTTCTTCTGAAATGGAAACAGGTGTAAATGAAGCACAGGGGGCTGCATATGGTTTGCTGACCCATTGTCCTGACCATTCTTGGGTTTGACTGGCAGTTGTGAACCCTCCCAGGGAAAACCCTACCCCAGAGGATTGTGGCTCTGCTTGACAGTGATGGGCTTTTTACTTGCTAAAGTGTTCCCTGGTCTCTGGATACTATTTCCTGGTTCTAGCTAACATTTGTCCCTTTGGGGAAACACATCTGCAGAGCTCAAGTTTCCACCCAAGGTTCACAGTGGAATCTGACTAGGAATGGCCACAAAATGAAGATTTGGTGGAAGGAAAAAAAGAAGAGGCTCCTGGGACAGGGAGATACTTCCCTGTCTCCCATGTTGAGAAATGGTCACTAGGAAGGGAGTCAGAATCAGGGACAATGGTTAATGCCTCCCTCTAATCCATTAAAGTCTTTCCTTTCTTATTTGTCTCTCTTTGGTTGTGAGCCTAGCCTTTATATATCACTATTTATTTATTTATATTCCAAATGTTGCTTCCTCACAGCCCCTGCACTCCACACAAAGTTCTTCTCCCATTCCCCCATCCCCTTTACTTTTGAGAAAGTCCCCCCCAATACACATACATGTTCCCTTTCTGGGGCATCAAGTCTCTACAGGATTAGGCAAATCCTCTCCCACTGAAGCCAGACAAGACAGTCCTCTGCAACATATGTGCCAGAGGCCTCAGACCAGCTCATGAATGCTCTTTAGTTGGTGGCTTAGTCTCTGGGAGTTCCCAGGAGTCCAGGTTAGTCAACACTGTTGGTCTTCCTATGGGTTTGCCATCCTTTAGTTCCTTCAGTCCTTCCCCTAACTCTTCATAGGGGTCCCTGACCTCAGTCTAATGCTTGGCTGTGAGTATCCGCATCTGTTTCAGCTGCCAGTAGAGCTTCTCAGAGGATACCCATACTAGGAGGCTCTTGTTTGCAAGTACAACATAGTAATAGTGTCAGGGTTTGATGCCTGCCCGTGGAATGGTTCCCAAATTGGGTCTGTCACGATTCGGCCATTTATTCAGTCCCTGTTCCATTTATGTCCCTGCATTTATTTCAGACAGGAACAATTTTGGGTCAAAAAATTGAAGTATCCCCACCCTTCCACTGGGGACCCTGTCTAACTACTTGAAGTGGTCTCTTCAGGTTCCATATCCCCATGTTGGGCAAGCCTATCCTTTAATAGCTGAGCCGTCTCTCCTGCCCACTTTTTTTTCTCTTAATGAGACCAACTTTTCATTCCTCTGTCCAAACCAAAGGGAGGGCTCTTCTACTCCCAAATCACTGCTAGCTACAAAACAGAGAACATAGGCAGTGCCTTAAAAGCCCCAGCAGCTAACCATGTTATGGTTTACACTTAGGCATTCAATTGCAGTGGTGATAATTTAAAGTGAGCATGTCTATGGCCTCAAAGATCTGTACAATGCATATGACCACTTCTCTCCTGGGAGCAGAACTGCATGACTCAAGTCACCACTGAGTACAAATAGTTTTAATATGTCCAACTCTCCTTCCCATCTGTGTGGTCCAGGTTACTTTTGCAGCTTCTCCTAAATAAAACGTTCGCTCACTAGCCTGCTTTGTACCTGTCTATAAATTCTTCCATCTAAGATATCAATAATCTGGACAGAAAGATGTATGACCTCTGGTCCTTCTCCTCTTTGCCAACTCTAGAATCCCCCACTCTCCAAATGATAGTAAGTTGATAAGTGTACTCCAAAGAGTCACATGTCTTCTGTCGATTCTCTTGAATTCTGTTTTTATTTTAGCCTATAACATGCTATCTCTTGTCCATTTCTCTCTCTGACTGCTTTTCCCTGGGCTGGAAAGCAGCATCCATTAAAAGTGTTTCTCTGATCCAGGCACTTTTCCTCTCACGTAAGGACACTTCTTGCATAGTTACTAAATGGTCCTATTCACCTCTCTCTCTTGAATACTTCATGCCACACTTGGAACTTAATAATCATTTAGATATTTGCTAAGCAATTGGAGAGGTTCCCATTTTTTTTTTTTTAATTTCTAGTTGCAGTGCCAATAGACTCCAATTGGATGAGACAAAAGCCCTTCAAACTCAGCATGTTGCAAACTGACTTCATCATTGTCTGCTACCTAGTTCTTTTTGTTACCATCTAAAGAATCACAGTCTGAAATGCATTCATGTCCCACCCACATCCATATTTGATCTGCCTGTGCATCTCTGTTCTCGCTGCCAGGTATGTCACAGTCAGCAGTCCCTCAGTCTTGCATCCTGGACCACCAAAATGCCTGTCTAAACAAGTCTTCCTGGCTATCCATCTTCTGTTAAAATGTCAGTATTTTAGTCCTAAGAATGCAAGTCTAGTTGCGGAGTGACCTTACGAGTACTAGTTATTTCTCATAGGCCATGGGAAAAGGTCCTAGCCCATTAGTAGGCTGATGTAATCACTCTAGCTTGAGGGCAGTCTCATCTCTTGCTCTTGTCCTCCTGCCACTGGGAGCCCCAGCATGCTCCGTTCTTCATGGTTTTCATGTCTTTTTGTTGCTGTGCCTTGCCCCTAACACTGGTGCTGGCTGGCTAACTGTGAACTCTCTTCATTTCTCTCAACTTCAGCTCAGTGCAGCATTCTCCCTGAGAGAGCCTTCCCTGGACATCTCCTTACCACATTTGACCTGTGATGACACTGATAAAGAAATTTAATAGCTTTTGCTCTCTTTTTTTCCCTTTGGCTAGATTGTAAACCCCACCTGATTATGTACTTAAGCTTTTCCCCCACTTTGTGTGCACGACACATAACTCGGCCCTTAAGAAGTGCTTGATAAATTTCTGAGAATTCTTGTCTTTCAAATGTGTAAAAGTAAACCCCATACATACGAATGCAGAGTTTGGCTATACAGTCCTCAGTCAAAGAAGGGAGGTGAGCTCCTACACTTGAAGATGATATATGGGGACCGGTGGTGGCATGACAGTGACCCTCACAAATTTCAGTGCTGGGCAAGGATGGGACAGACAGTCCCCATGGCTTCTCTTGTCCAGATAACCCTTTCAATGGCTGCTTCTAGCCTATGAATGAAAGTAGCATATAAACCAAGGAGGGGTTGTCCTAGAGGGTGCCTTACTCTTCAGTCATGTGACTTTGCCTCAAGATCATCTTGTTTGCCATGTTGCGTTCTTTTGGGAACACAAAATAATCTGTCCTCTCTTTTCCCTTCTCCTGTCATCTCTCTTCTCAAGGATCAGATCTGTGTCCAGGTATATACTTCTCCAGCATTTTCCTTTCCCCATGTTTTCCTTCATAACCTTTCCATGTGAACTTTGTGACTTCCACTTATGGAATCCAAGTTACTATAAGAGATGTTACAAATAGGTTTCACCCAACTGTCAAGCTTATGTATACAGAACATTTTTAATGACTGGGAAATGGCTTTTGGCTGAATCTGTGAACCCAATGTGACCCCTATAAGCCAGATTTTATCTATGTTACTTGGCTCTACACATTCCCACCTGACAAGCATGGTCATGTTTTGAGTCTCTGAATTTCAGAATCAACTTGAACCATGTGACCATCAGTCCTCAAATATACGAGCATCTCTGTTTTCCCAGTGCATAGATCCTTTGGGAGAAGACTTGGAGATCATTATGTCTCCATAATACTGCAGCTAATTTATCACGCGGTGGGGTTGGGGCTGAAATTGGCTCAGAATGGAGAGCTGAGCATGGTCTTGTGGGTTGGTGTGCTTACACTCTGCACCTGCTCCTCCCTTCTTGCTGTTTCCCAGAATATTAAGTAGCATCCTGTTGTGGCTCATCAATTTTGTCCCTAGGCCCACTATAATCCCATAACCATCTTCATGATCTCCTGTGAGACTGGGTTCCTTGGCTGGCCCTCTGGCCTCTGAAGTCTTAATGAATTGTGGCAATTAAGCAGGGCCACCTGGCCTCTGTTGTCTGATCCCACCATCCAGCAGAAACTATTCAGCTCAGGCATGTCATGGAGCCTCTGCCTTGGTTTTGACCTGCAGAGGAAGGCACTCTGAACTTTTTGGTGATGTGAATCTAGTGATTTCTTCTGGCTTTACTAACCTGTCCCAGAGACTCCTGTGGGTCTCATGGCTACTCTTAATGATAATGTATGTAAATTAGCAGGTCTAGTTCTTTAAGTTTTTTTTTTATTTCTTCATTCAGCAACTTCTAGTATCAAGTCAGACATTTCCAGTGTAGAGAGAACAATGTACTGAGGACCAAGTCATGCATTTTCCTTGTAGCAAGCCTCTCTTTCAGGTGCTTCTAAACAGCACCTCTCAGATACACGTTTCATTTCCTCTTGTCCTGAGCAGGTGGCCCAAACCAAAGTATTTGCATTACCAGACTCTGGAGGATAGTGGCTCCCTGAGAGCCCTGTGCTGCTTTCCTGTTATGTAAGCCTTGTGTCATCCTTCTCCCTGCCAGACGGTCTCCACAAGCTCCTTGGTTTACCTCATGGGTGTTTCTACCAATAATCTCTTTTATATCTAATTCCATCTTGGCATCTTTTCCCTACTTTGGGGACTTAGATTAAATTGTACAGAATTCTGCTATCTCACTGAATTTGTTCAATGATTTTTTTTTGTTTTTATATTTTTTAAGTCTGTCTTTTAAAAAGCCTATAAATTTTATTATAAAAACCCTTTGCAATTCTTGTGGCCTGCTGGTACCAGGAACAACCAGGCCTGCCAACATCTGAGATGACCAGGGAGGACTCCATCCCAGGTCCCTTGCTTTCCAGGTCACACATAGAGAGGCAAACTGTGCCCTGTCTCCTGCACTCCATGTCCATCCCACAATGCTGTCTGCATTCTTGGAGACCTGCCAGCACCAGGGACTACCAGATAAAATACCTGCCCCCAAATTCCCTGCCTGACAAGTACCCCTGAAGCATACCAATAGCCATAAACTGCACCCACTACCCTGCACTGCATTTTCTGGCCCACAACAATGCCTGTATCCTTGTTAGCCAGCCGGCACCAAGGACATCAGATGGCTAAAGGCCAGGATAAGAACACCCAACAAGAGACATGGTACCACCAGAGCCAACTGTTCTAACACAGCCAATGCAAAAGAAAATGACCTTAAATCCAATCTTATAAAGATGATGGAGGCCTTTACAGTAGAAATGAATAAATACCTTAAAGAAATATAGGAAAATACAACCAAACAGGTAAAGGAAATGAATAAAACTGTTCAAGACCTGGAAATAGAAAGGGAAGCATCTGCAAAAACACAAAATGAGGGAATCGCAGAGATGGAAAACCTAGGTGAGAGAGAGGGAACTCTAGACACAAACATCATCAATTGAAGGAAGAGAGCCTCTCAGGCATAGAAGATACTATAGAAGAAATTGATACATATGACACTGAAAATGTTAAATCTAAAAAGTTTCTGACACAATCAATCCAGAAAATCTTGGATACCATGAGAAGACCAAACATAAGAATAATGGGAATAGGAGAAGGAGGAGGAGGAGGAGAGTCCTGCCTCCAAGGCCCAGAAAATATTTTTAACAGAATCATAGAAGAAATTTTCCCCAACCTAAAGAAAGAGATGCCTATACATACAAGAACTTACAAAATGCCAAAGAGATTAGACTGGAAAAGAAAATTTTTCTGCCACATAATAATCAAAATACTAAATCTATAGAACAAAGAAAGAATATTAAAAGCTTCAAGGGAAAAAGGTCAAGTAACCTATAAAGGCAGACCTATTAGAATTACATCTGACTTCTCAACAGAGATTCTAAAAGCCAGAAGGACCTGGGCAGACTCTTGCAGTCTTTAGGAGAGCACAGGTGCTGGCCAGCCCAGTTTACTGTACCCAACAAAACTTTCAATCACTATAGATGGAATAAACAAGGTATTCCAACACAAAAATTTAAACAATATCTATCTATAAATCCATCCCTACCGAAGATACTAGAAGGAAAACTCCAACCCAAGGAGGTTAACTATACCCAAGAAAACACGAAAATAAATAATGCCACACCAGTCAAACTAAAAGAAGGGAAACACACACAACACCATCACCAATGTCAAAATAACAGGAATTAACAGTCATTGGTCATTAATATCTTTCAACATCAAAGGACCTCACTTCCCCTCAAAAAGACATACGACTAACAGAATGGATATGAATACAGAACCAATCATTCTGTTGCATACAAGACATGCAAGAAAAACATCTCAGCAACAAAGATAGATATTACTTCAGAGTAAAGGGCTAAGCAAACAGACCCAAGAAGCAAGTTGAAGTAGCCATTCTAATATCTAATAAAATAGACTTTCTGCCAAAATTAATGAAAAATAAAGAGGAAGGACACTTTATACTCATCAAAGAAAAAATTCACCAAAATGATGTCTTAATTCTGAATATCTATGCCCCAAATTCAAGGTCATCTACTTTCATAAAGAAACATTACTAATGTTTAAATCACACATTGAACCCCACAGTAGTAGTAAGAAACTTCAACACCCTACTTTAACCAATGAACAGGTCATTGAGACAAAAACTAAATGGAGAAATAATGAAGCTAACAGATGTTATGAATCAAAGGATCTAACATCTATAGAACATTTCACCGAAACATAAAAGAATATACCATCTTCTCAGCACCTCAAAGAACCTTCTCTAAAACTGACCATATACTGGTCACAAAGCAAGCCTTAACAGATACAAGAAAATGTAAATAACCCTTGTATTTTATCAAGCCACTATGAATTGAAGTTGTACTTAAAACAACAACAACAACAACAACAACACAGCAAAAGCCTACAAACTCAGGGAAACTGAAAAACTCTCTACTCAATGGAGAAATAAAGGGGGAAATAAAATTCTTTTTAGAATATTCAATGAAAATGAAGGTACAACATACCCAAACTCATAAGACATACTAAAATTTGTGTAAAAGGAAAGTGTCTTCATTAAGAAATTGGAGAGATCTCATACTAACTACTTAAGAGCAAGAGAGCAAAACAGATAAGAAACTGAAGTTCTCTCTCTCTCTCTCTTTCTGTGTGTGTTTGTGTGTGCATGCATGGGTGTATTTTTGAACATAGGTACGGACTTCCTGTGTATGCATGTACAAGTATGTACATCCATGTTAGGATGACTTAGATAGACCTAGAATGTGTGTAGGCCATATCTGAAGCTGAGACACCAAAATGGCAGGAAACCTCAGCTTTGATAATCTCCAAAAATTACAATTTACAGAAGTTAGAAGGACAGTTACTTTGATTTTAATGTACATTCAGTTTTTTTCTTTTGAGGCTAAATGGTTTTGCTATTGTTGATGTGGTTCAATCTTAGTTGATGATGGGGCCATCTTATTGAGTTAATTATTTATAGTTTAGTTCTTAAAACCTTTATAGGTTTCAGTCCTATCCTAAGGGAAGGAGAGAGAAGGATGTGGGCAGCTTAGTGTTTTCTCTGTGAGCAACATCGACTTTGCACATGCAATAAGCCAAAGGAAGGAAGGAAACAGACCTATAACTGTAGGGCCCCTGAGCCCAGTGACAATCTTCTAGTGCCCAAACCTCCTCCTGGCTCCTGCCAGCTAGTGTCTGTGTCCCTGGAGGATTCTAGTTGGAAATAGAGATCACTGAACAGTGAAAGTGAAATAATGAGGCCCCTTGTCTGTGACTGTTCCTGTCACATCCGACAGAGACCAGGCAAGCTTGCAGCTATCATCTTTCCCTGCTTGGCTCTGGCTCCTGCTCTAAGAGTTCATGGTGTCCTCCCCTGCAAGGCCCTAATGCCTTGGTTGCAGGGGCTGTGTGTGAGAGAGAGCCTTAGAAGCTGGCAGCTCTAGGAGCACGTGAGGACTGGGAGCCTCCGGGAGGGGGAAGGTGTCTTCATTCCATATGCAAGTCACTTAATGAGAAGGCTGCATCTGCTATACAGCTCCCATCCTGGGGAAGGCTGCCAGCTCTCCTGTGGGTGGCTGGAGTAAGCCAGGCCTGCACACAAACTCCTCCAGCTATCTGAATCCTCAGAGGCTCTGCAAGCAATTCTTGAGGGGGCAGAAGTACATCCCTGGGCACGGGGGCAGGGTGTGTGCTTCTGAAGCCTGTGTATACTCTGTGGACCTGAGTGTGAACTCACTCCAATCCAGAGGATTCTAGGGAGATCTGTTCCTGTGTGTCCCTTTCAAACATTGACAATGCCCTGTTTAATCTTTTCCTCTTGTACCTTAGTTTGTTTTTGTAGCTTGGACAAATCACTGACCTAGACCAAATTTGGGTGGAAATGGTTTATTTCATTTATAAGAAAGATGGGGAGAAGCTCAAGGAAGGAGCCTGGAGATGGGAACTGAAGCAAAGACCATAAAAAGAATGTTGCTTACTGGCTTGCTCCCTTTGGCTTACTCAGCTACATTTCTTATACAGCCCTGGACTACCTGCTTAGAGATGACATTGCCCACAATGGACTGGGTCCTCCTATAACAATCAGAAATTAAAAACATGTCTCACTAACATGGCCACAAGCCAGTCAGATCTGGGCAATTCTTCAGTTGGGGTTTCCTCTTCTCAGGTGACTCTAGGTTTGTGTCAAATTGACAGCCAAAGTTAACTATGACACCTAGGTTAAAGCAAAACAGGGGTTTGGAGATCTTGAACTTACAACCCTCACCTTTCCTCTCTAAGAGATTTGGGCTCTTGGAAGGACAAGAGGGGATGGATAGAATGGCTACTGAGGTGAAGAGAACCCAGCGGTGAGTCCTCCAGGTGCCTGGTGACTTCCCCTCTTAAGCTAAGTGTTTGAGAATCTCAGTTCTCTGCCTTCTTTTTAGTGGCCACCCGCTTCCCTCTTTCATGAAGTACTTTAGATGACATCCAGAACATCTGTTCAATGAACACTCTAAATTTTTTCAATTTTAAAAAATACAGAAAATTACCAAGAACAATACAACTCAAATGCATATCCTCACCATCCAAAAAATCAACTGTTATTAGCATCCTGTCATCTTTTGTCCTATTCATTTTTCTTTTTGAAGATCAAACTCACAAAGAAACTGAAGTTTCCTTCAACCCACATTCTCTTCTTTGTTGCCTTCTTGTCTCCCAAGTCAGACATGACAGTCTTTCTCTAGGGTTTTAAGTGTGCTTGTGTTCACAAGTGACACATAGACCTCACGCCATCTCCAGGAATCATCTCTAGGCATGCTTAGATCTCCTTAATTTTTAAATGTTAGTGCATTATTAAACACATTAAGCCATCGTTGTGATATATTTATATACTTATACATATTTTCAATTTTGTCAATGTGTTACTATTAACATCTATGAAATGTAGCCAGAGCATTCCCTGATCTTTCATAGGACCAGAATTGAGTTCACTTCCCAGCAACTGTGTCTAGTGGTGCACAACTACTTGTAACTCTAGTTTCAGGAGACCCAATGGCTTATTCAGGCTTTCACTGATAGTTGTACATGTATGGCACACATACATACACACAACAAATATATATATCACATATATTTTAATAGAAAATTATTTTTTATATACTTAGGTGAGTTTCCTTGCACAGATATGCAGGAGTTTTTCCTGAGGTACTCAGAGGTAGAGCTGCTGGACCATCAGTTATACTACTTGCAATTTTATTAAATACACCACTCTTGCTCAAAGAGGATGTACTGATTTACATCTCAATAGTAGTTTTTACGAGATTACAATTCCACCAAAATTCTTGTCAACACTTGATACTGTCCTGCTTTAGATTTTCTGACAATCTGTGAGTGAGAAATTATGTCTCATTGTTGTTTCCATTTGTTTTCCTGTTATTAATAATAGCCCAAGATTATACAGCACTTCCAAGGTGCCATTCACACGCTAAGCAGTAAATGTAGTTGGATTCACTCAGTCACCCTCACCGTAATCCTTTCACGGCATGCCTCTTTCTGTTATCCCCATTTTATGTATCATGGAAATGAGATTAATTAACCAGTCCCAGGTCTCACAGAGCCTTGCCAGGAATGGCCTCTACATGGACCCAGTATTCCTGCATATGTTTATGAGACATGTAAATTCTCTTCTGTGACATTTCTCTATAATCTTATATAGTTGTTTGAGTTGATAGTTTATCTCTTTTCACTCTTTAAAAAATTATATAGCTTTGACATTGATTCAGTTTCAATGATTTTACTCATGCATCACTGGCCATTCATTCTTACTTAATGTGTTTGCTCCCTTTATTGAGATTTATTTATTTATTTATTTATTTATTTATTTATTTATTTATTTATTTATTTATTTGAGAGAGAATCTACCTATATTGCCTAGGCTAGTTTTGAATTCCTGTATTCAATCATTCCCTCCCCACCCCCCCACCCCGTCTCAAACTCTTAAGCAACTGGTACTATAGCTTGCTTTAGCTTTTGCTGAATTCTTTTAATTGTTCTGGACCATTCTGCCACATTTCACTATGCCCTTGTCTTAGTAACTTCTCTCAGATGGTGTCCATCTCTCAACTTCCTGTATCAGCTCAAAACCTCCAGCATCCACCACGTCACGTCCAAGGTGCCTTCCCACCTGTATATTTTGCTGGGCTCTTAAGCCTTGGACAGTTTACAGGACTCATGACTCTATTGTCCCTTTAAAGATGCTCTCCCAGAATATTTTTAAATCACGCAGACCTCCTCTATTTCTTCCCTATAGTCTACCAGGAAATAAATTGTGCAAAGTCTTTCAATATAGAGTCACTGTTCCGACAGCCACTGCCACAACCCTGATTGCTCAGGTCTGGATCTTTGCAGTAAATTCTAAATTGTCTCCTCAAAAGTCAATCCCTTTGAGGAGTTCCCATTTTCTACTGGTATATTCTTTTTTAGCTCCCTCGTTCTGACAGAGGTCCATCATTAACTTGCCTTTAAATATGTTTAAAACCAAAAGGTACCTTTGCTCCTGTCAGGCAGATCAGCCTCTCCCTGACAAAAGAAGCTGTTTGCAGTTCCCTTTAAGCTTGATCTCAGGGCACTGCAGCCTCTGCCTAGCTTTCTTAGTCTTCTCTTCTACCTCAGCGTCTGTCAGTCTAACCATTCCTCTGCTGAGGAGTTTTGCTCTATCTTCCATGTGTGCTATTTTCCAGTACACATTGTGGGGACCACTCATACTGCCTTAATCAGATGTTGCCTTGAATTGCTACCCAGTGGTTTCATTAGACTCTATTGTCAGGTTCTGTATTTTCTGGGTACCATCCAGGACCCCTTGTTAGAATAACACACACACACACACACACACACACACACACACACACACACACACACACACAAAAAAACTTGCACATGGAGAGAGAGAGAGAGAGAGAAACAGAAACAGAAACAGAACAAACAACAGAAACAAAACAGAAAAAAAAACAGAAACAAACAGAACAAACAGAAACAGAAACAGAAACAGAGAGACAGAGATGTTAGTGGCTTCTGCATGAGAGAAGGCAAGCATCCAGGCACCTTTCACTTAAAGGGAAATTGACCTACCTCCTCTCCACTCTCAGCTCTCTACTTTGTTGGGAGCTGTTTCTAAGGCTATGTGTGGGTGGACACATCTACTCCTTCTGAAAGTATAGGTTTAGCACCATGTTCTTAAGCTATTTTGTGCTGGGAAATAAGAGGTTGTTCTTACAACTTTATCAATAGGATTATGTTGATGCTCGCCCTTCACCACCTAGATCATTCCACTATTATTGAATGAACCCATGTCTGCAGTATCAGGGCAGAAGAGTGGAAGAGAAGCTGGAAAATCTGATGGGTTAAAGTCCTCTTATAACACAAAATGAACAGTAGTAGTGACTAGTTCAGTAGTAGCCAGCAAAACAAAGATGCCCTGCCCCCACCCAAAGCAGGCTTTAGTTAACACCTGCTGCCTCCTGAGGTCAGGCCCACCCTTGAGCTGTGGAGAAGAAGCAGGCTGTGAGTCAGAAGATGAGTCTCCTTACTGTTTCCAGTCTCTGCCCTGCTCCATTCTTGTTCTCCTTTCTTAGTTAGAAGAAGTACTACCCACACAGGTTCTTGTTCCCAAACTCTTCATTATCCTTTGGTATATGTTTGACATGCACAGGGTTTTGTGTTTCAGTGGCCTATAGACACGATAAATTTAGCCACCCTGGATAAACCTTTACAATGGAGTAATCAGATAACTGAGATGTAAGTATACAGATTCCTGTAACATTAAGTACTATAGCAGTGGGGAGGAGCCAGGGGTAGCTCAACAGCAAGGACTCAGACTGGGAGTGGGTGCTGCTTAGGAAGCCACTTTTCCTGGGTTGAGCCCTAACCCTCAACCTGGAGTGAGTCAGACTTGGCATGGCAGGTATGACAAGGCTGTGACTTGCACATGGTCCACCTGACAGATCACCCTCCTTCTCAGGAAGAAGGAACGCTCATTTCATTCCCTCTCCCCAGAACACTGTTGTCTATCCCATAGCAGTTGAATAAATATTTCATGTTTTGATGAACTTGCAAATGAAAAAAAAATGTAGGAGAACTTTTGTTGTTGGCATATCAAAGAGGGACTGGGATCGATTCTAATTCTGCCTACCCAGTTTACCCAGCCGGGAAATTACTAAACCCTTAGAGGGTTATTCCAAGGTGGGGGTAACATTTTTAGATGACAAGTAAGTTGGAAATGCTAAATTAAAATCAGATTTCATCATTTTGAGGTAGAAGTGTTCTCCTTACTTCCTAACATCTGAGAAATAAGGGAAGGCAGAGGTAGTAAGGCGGTGGTGGTGGGCTCTGGGGCAGTTTGTATCTCTCCAAATAAGGCCATTTGTTTCTTTTCCTTTCAACTGGGGCCAGAAGGGCCCTCTGTTCTGGGCAGCAGAGTGTGAGGAACTTCTGCCCAGACAAGGTTCAATCATAAAATTCTACCTCCATGCCTATGCATTTGCTCTCTGTCTTGACCCAGATGAGGATTGTGAGTTTAGAGTCATGGGCAGGGACTGGACAGAGCTGTGCCGACGGACCTAGGGCCCTGACTGAGCAGTTGATTATGTACTTGCTCCTTTAAGTTGGTGAGCAAAGATTTTTGCCTGAGACTGGGGCTTGCTGTGGGAGCTGGTGTTATTAGGATGGATCTGAGGTAGAATGGTGCCACACTATGGAGCAAGGTCTCTCCCTGCTACTGCAGGGCAAATTAAATGAAATTGCTTTCTGAGTGTTTTAGGCCTAATGGTGTAATTATTGGAACTTTCAAAGTCAATTACTCAGGAGGTTTTTTTTCCCCCTTCCTACCAAGAAAGTGTTGAGAGTTGAAGGAGGACAATTACGGGCTGATGTGAATTTTATTCTTATGGACCTCTCACCAAATTTGGTTGCTTTTGGCCTTAGTTGCTCATCTGATTTTAATATTTTGGGTATCTGAGCTCTGCTTGCAAACTAGAGTCAGGTGAAGCCATTTCCTTCTCTTCAGTTGCTAGTCTATATTGTTTTCAATGATACCTTGATATCCTACCACAAGCCAGTTGAGTTGATTGTGAAGTCCCTGAATGCCGCACTTGGGTTGATCGAAATTAGACCAGCCGTGGTGATTACCCAGCAGAAGTCAGTTCTTTGGCAGTGGAACATGGATTTGTCTGGGTTCCCTGAATAATGACAAGAAACCACCTACTATGACAGAGACAAATGTGATGGGAAAGTCACAGCAAAAGTACACTTCATATCCCATCCAATCACGAGTTACACAGGACACACGTCCCCAGTCAGATTATTGTTATGGCAGCTTCTCCATGGCTAATGGGTTCCAGGTGCTTTCTCCACGCCTCATTAATAGGACATGCCTCACCGTCACAACGCCTTACTCCCAAGAGAAACCAAATCAAGAAATCAGCCACATATCGACATCTGGATGGGATTGAAATGTTTACACTTGAATAATGTAGCATACACAGAGTCAGTTGCAGATACATCTTTTTAAGGAGAAGAAGTAGCACATTAGAGGCTAGCTTAGGCTATTAAGCACTTTTCAAAAATACCTACTGAGCCCTGAGTTCTATGTGTTTGGAGAGCACATGGTGAGAGTTAACCAAGAAGAACAAGGCTCTGTCCATACTTTTAAGGGTCTCCGTGGCTAGTGTGCAATATGGTGCAGATATCCACAAGGCAGAAAGACATGAGAAGCAGCAGCAAGTGGAAACTCATGGACTTTGTAGGGTGGGTACAAGGTTGCCTGTCAAAGGTTGATATCTGATTTGTTGGAGGACACATTACACAGCTTTGAAGCACATGATTTACCTCCAGCAAAGATGATACTCCTTATTAAGTGTGTATATATACATATGTATTTCATATACTGCACATTTATAGCCATGATATTTTTAAAATCATTGTAGTTGTATGGGCAAACTCATTTTTGAAACTATAACCTCACAAAGTGATTAAATAAAGTAATTTTATTATCTTTTCCCATGATTTTATATGTTTATGGTGTTAATTAGAGAAAAAGAAGAATCTGTTGTTGGTTTACACTGCTCAGTTTGAATACAGATAATACACTTACTATAATAACACTACTTCAGGGACATTTTTAATGTATCAGGTACCTCACACCACAGGCAGCTAATTGATAAAATATAGCTAGTTTAGGGATTAGGACTCTGGGGCTGAAACAAGCGAAGAGGTCATCTAGTTTAGAGATTAAAGGAAAAAAATGAAAAGTCCTCTAAAGAACTACCCACATATCGTGGAGTCACTTAATGAAGTCCTCACTGTCATTTGTGGGGAGAAGAGGGTAGGTTTCTAAACAAATGGCTTGCATCAGTTAAGATGCCTGAGGGAGAGACATTCAGTAAACATAGTAATTGAAACTCCTGACAGTTATTGCTCCTGTATGAGGCTTTGTCTGTGTAGAAGACCTGGAGAAGATAGACCTGTCATGGCTGTCTGTGACAGTTCCTAATAATCAAATATGGAGTCTGTGTTTCTGCTAGAGTGTGTCTGTGCACCTAAGAAACTCCTGATCAAAACTAGAATATGGAATGGAAAGGACTCCCCAGTAGAATGCCTTCCTTTGTATAACAGATGCCCTGTGTGCCATGCATCTCCCAAGATGCCTCTGTACAAATGTTGGGATGACATAGACATCTTTATGTTGAAGAGGAGCACAGGTTGCCCCTTGAAACCCTGTTCACCACCACACATTGCTTGTTTGGTGCTGTTATCATTATCCTTGCATTTTCTAGCAACATATGATATGCCATGTCTGATTCTAGTCAATTTGATTATATTGTATATAATCTTAGTTTTACCTCAAGTGTAGTTAGCATCTAATGCAATAAATTATATGACTTGGCTTAGATTTTTGTTGTTGTTGTCTGTGTTTTTATTTGTCTATTCTGTTTTGAAAAAAAAAAATGTTATTCGGTCTTTTTTGGGGCTACTAAATATGTAGTGTTTATTTTCTCAACAAACATTAAAAATAATACTTATATTAATTTATATTATTTTCTTTTTTTTTTTTTTTTTTTTTGGTTTTTCGAGACAGGGTTTCTCTGTGTAGCCCTGGCTGTCCTGGAACTCACTCTGTAGACCAGGCTGGCCTCGAACTCAGAAATCCGCCTGTCTCTGCCTCCCAAGTGCTGGGATCAAAGGCGTGCGCCACCACCGCCCGGCTTATTATTTTCTTAAGAATAACAGCATACCTTCTTAACTACTAAATTCCACATAAATAAAAGCTTATGTTCACATAAAATATGTGCACAAATGCTTATAGATGGTTTGTTTATTATAATCTCAAACCAAAAGCCAGCCAATATATCTTTCAATGAATGAATTATTAAGCCATGGTACATCTATGCTGTGGAATACTACTTGACAGTAAAAAGGGAGCAGATTATTAACATATGTAGTTATGTGATTCTTCAGAGGATATTCTGAATAGAAAAGCTGATCTCAAGAGATTGCATGCTACCTATTTCTACTTACATAAAATTTTAATGGAAGCATTTTAGAAGTAGAGACTCAACAGATAGTTGCTGAAAATTAGAAACCAGAACAGAGAGTTAGGTGTGGCTTTAAGCAGGTAGTACATGCTGTCCCAGTGGCTGTGTAGTGGCTCTCTAGCATGATTGTAGTGATAGAAGTACTCACACTCACATGTGTGATATAATTACCTAGAACTACATACACAGGTAAGACATATATTTTCTGAGTGAAAATATATTTTTATAAGCGTATCAGCTTACTAAAGTTTATATTATACTAAAGTTTATACTATTATACTAAAGTTTCATAAGCCATTACCTCTGAAACAAATGAGACCTCTCTAGAGATCTCTCCACATTGTTCCTCATGGTGTGTAGAGTCTGACTCAAGGTTTCAGGTGTTCTGGTCTGTGTTCGATTATCCTGTTTCACTGAGGCCTGTGGGTACATCGGATGGCAGTAAAGGAGAACGTCACTTCATGTGTTGAGTGGAAGACTGAAGGGGCTACTTTCCCATAGTCACTTTTAAGGATGCTGCCAGTGACCTGAAGATGTCCCAGCCAGCACAACCTTTTCAAGTTTTTGTCACCTCCTAGAAGCACCGAGTTGCTACCAGGCCTTCAACACCTGGCCTTTGGAGGGCATTTGGATCTAAACTGCAGCACTCACTCCTCAACAGTGTGACTTAGTGTCTCTGCTACTGTTGGCAAGCAACTGGCCGAAGAGTCTCTTCCTCTATAGACATCTGGGTAGGCAAGCAGCCCTTCCAAGGCTGTTCTCTTAGTTCCCTGCGTGCTAGAAAGCGCCAAGGGTGGCGGGAGGTAGATGGAAGCGATGGGGAGTGGCGCCCCCTAGTGTTGAAATCCCGTGCAGGCCCTTGGCCCTTGATCCTTGGCAGTGTTTACCCACCTCAAACTGAGATCTGAGATCCTCTGCTTGAAGATTTGGCAGCTCTCTGAAACTCATCTGGTGACATGGACCTGCAGGTTCTTGTCTCTGCTCCTTAGAGCCTTCATCAGCTCTCCACTCTCTCGTCTCCATTCCCTCTAACATCTCAGCTCCCTAGCTTCTCCTTGCCCTGGCCAATCAGACAGCTGGCTCTCGGACCCCTAACTAAATTCTGTGGCTGCTGCCAAGCTGACTCCGGAATTCCTGCTTCTGCTGGGACAGCATCTGGGGCTAGAGTTGTGAACCTAAGCACCCACTGAGGCTGCTCCGGGGCCAAAGCCACTCAGAAACTGGGCCCCAGGTTCAGTTGGGATCGATCAGGAGTGAGCAGTGGGCAGGTGGGATTGCTATAAGATTCGCCTCAGCGGTGCAGTTGTTAAGGAGCCATGGCCATTGCTAATACTGCCAGGGCTTACTCAGGAAACTGGGTGACAGGAACAAGGTGTACAGGGAGGAGAAGGAACACGGAATTGCTACCTTTTGGCCACTTCCCGATTACTGCTCTCTGCCATCTCTGCAAGGCCTCTCTCTTCCTGGTGCTAACTCATCTCTCGTTACTGATAGGAAGCAAGAAAAGACCACTCCAGCAAAACCTTTTGTTGGGTCTAATGGTGCTGGGCGAGGCTGCATGGGAGGGCACCTTCTAGCAGATTTAGCCTGCTTGTGTAGTCCAAGAAGGGACGTTTAGACTCATCATAGCCCTTTGTTTGGATCAACAACAGATTGTCCCTCATCAGCAGTCACAGTCATTGAGACGTGTCTTGGACCATGATGGCCTTGTCTCTTAGAGACAGTAACAGTGGTCTCTCTACTAGGGCCAGTGCTATCCCTCTGGCCAAGGTGGAAGCAGTTGCAGGGTCATTTAGAGTTCATTAAGGCTCGCAGCAGCAAGAAAGTCTAGTACAAACTGGTCCGAATGGCCCTTGCTGAGGCTGCACCTTCAGGAACGCACACAATCAGGGCCAGTTTTTGCCTAGCTGTCTCCTAATCTCTGTGGAGCGTTCCAGAAGGCTGGTGCTGATATAAGGGCAGCCTGACCAGCATTGGATGAATAGCTCTTTTGCTCCAGACAGTCCAGGCAGAAAGACAAGCAAAATATGTACTATTTAGGGAGCCAGTCTGTCCTACCCCCAATATCTTTTTTTTTTTTTATTTACAGCAAAATTAACAGCAGGAGTGCTTACAATACAAACTGAAATAACTTATAGTTAACACTAAATAGTGATTACTAAACAGATTTGAAGAGTGTTTTAACAGTGCTTAACACATGTCCAGGGCCCTAGGGAGAGGTGGGCCTGCTCATCTGACTCATTACTACAGAGTATTTATTCACGGTGAATTACTATATAAGATACAAACTCTCTTGTTGTTAGCCCACAGATCACAACATAAATGACAGATGCACATCACAACCTGTGGTGTTCATGCCACCTTCTGTCAAGGCTCACAATCCCATGCTTTGCATGCTCAGGTAGCAGAGCTTGCTGCTTGTCACCTCCTTGTTTCCCAATGACAAATGCATGTTTCACACTTTTCAAAAATAGATCATCACGAGAGGGAAGCAAGAACAGGAAGGACATAATGAAGGAAGTAAGACTTGAAAGTCAGTGGAGTAAGAAGGAATGGCTAACTGTGGGATGTCTGTACTCTCATCCTCGACCCCTCCCTGTATAAAAGAACTCTAAAGTTTTTGACATTGAACACACAGAGGTTCAAATACAAAAACAAAACAAAATACAAACAACACCCCAAAAAGCCACCACAAACACCAAGCCTGTGCTTAAGAAAGAGAATATGTATTTTCTTTTTAAAATTTTTATTGGATATTTTATTTACATTTCATTTGTTATCCCTTACCCCATCCCCCTCACCCAGGAACCCCCTATCCATCCCCCCCCCTCCTGCTTCTATGAGGATGTGCCCCCACCTACTCCCCACCCCCCGAACTGCCACCTCCCCACCCTCGAATTCCCCCCCACTGGGCATCCAGCCTTCATGGGACCAAGGATCTTCTCTCCCACCTATGCTGACAAGGCCATCCTCCCCTACATATACAGCTGGAGTCATGAATCTCTCACTATGTGCTCCCAGGCTGGCAGTTTAGACCCTGGGGGCTCTGGTTGGTTGGTATTTTTACTCTCCTTATGGGGCCACAAACCCTTTCAGCTTCTTCAGTCTTCTCTCTGACTCCTTCATTGGGAACCCCATGATCAGTTCAAAATGGTTAGCTGTGAGCATCTGCCTCTGAATATGTCGGACTCTGGTAGACCTCTAAAGAGACAGCTATATCAGGCTCCTGTCAGCATGCACTTCCTGATATCCACATCAGCGTCTACCTTTGGTGAATGCACATAGGATGGATACCCAAGTGGAATGGTCTCCAGATGGCCCCTCCTTCAGTTTCTGTCCCACACTTTGACTTCATATTTGCTCTCTTGAGTATTTTGTTACCCCTTCTAAGAAGAACACCCACATTTGGTCTTCCTTCTTCATGAGCTTCATGTGGTCTGTGAGTTGAATCTTGGGTATTTCAAGCTTCTGGGCTAAAATCCAATTATCAGTGAGTGAATACCATGTGTGTTCTTTTGTGATTGGGTTACCTCACTCAAGATGATATTTTCTAGTTCCATCCATTTACCTAAGAGTTTCTCGGATTCGTTGTTTTTAATAGCTGAGAAATACTCCATTGTGTAAATGTACCACATTTTTTGTACCCATTCCTCTGTTGAAAGACATCTTGGTTCTTTCTAGCTTCTGGCTATTATAAATAAGGCTGCTATGAACGTAATGGACCATATGTCCTTGTTATATGTTGGGACATCTTTTAGTATATGTCCAGGAGTGGTATAGCTGGGTGCTTAGGTAATGCTATGTCCAATTTTCTGAGGAACCACCAGATTGATTTCCAGAGTGGTTGCACCATTTTGCAATCCCACCAACAATGGAGGAGTGTCCTCTTTCTCCACATCCTCGCCAGCATCTACTATCACCTGAGTTTTTGATCTTAGCCATTCTTACTGGTGTGAGGTGGAATCTCAGGGTTGTTTTGATTTGCATTTCCCTGATGACTAAGGATGCTGAACATTTCTTTAGGTGCTTCTAGGCCATTTGAGTTTCCTCAGTTGAGAATTCTTTGTTTAGCTCTGTACACCATTTTTTAATAGGGTTATTTGGTTGTCTGGAGTCTAATTTCTTATGTTCTTTGTATATATTGGATATTAGCCCTCTATCAGATGGGGATTGGTAAAGATCTTTTCCCAATCTGTTGGTTGCCATTTTGTCCTATTGACAGTGTCCTTTGCCTTACAGAAACTTTGCAATTTTATGAGGTCCCATTTGTCAATTCTTGATCTTAGAGCATAAGCCATTGGTGTTCTGTTCAGGAACTTTTCCCCTGTGCCTAGGTATTCGAGGGTCTTCCCCACCTTCTCTTCCATTAATTTCAGTGTGTCTGGTTTTATGTGAAGGTCCTTTATCCACTTGGACTTGAGCTTTGTACAAGGAGATAAGAATGGATCGATTTGTACTCTTCTACATGTTGACCTCCAGTTGAACCAGCATCATTTGTTGAAAATGCTGTCCCTTTTCCACTGGACAGTTTTAGCTCCTTTGTCAAAGATCAAGTGACCAGAGGTGTGTGGGATCATTTCTGGGTCTTCAGTTCTATTCCATTGATCTTCCTGCCTGTCTCTGTACCAATACCATGCAGTTTTTTTTATCACTATTGCTCTGTAGTACAGCTTGAGGTCAGGGATGGTGATTCCTCCAGAAGTTCTTTTATTGTTAAGAATAGTTTTCGCTATCCTGGGTTTTTTGTTATTACAAATAATTTGAGAATTTCTCTTTCTAACTCTGTGAAGAATTGAGTTGGGATTTTAATGGAGATGGCATGGATTCTGTAGATTGCTTTTGGCAAGATGGCCATTTTTACTATATTTAATCCTGCCGATCCATGAGCATAGAAGATCTTTCCGTTTCCTGAGATCTTCAATTTCTTTCTTCAGAGACTTGAAGTTCTTGTCATACAGATCTTTCACTTGCTTGGTTAAATTCACACCAAGGTATTTTATATTATTTGTGACTATTGTGAAGGGTGTCATTTCCCTAATTTCTTTCTCAGCCTGTTTATCTTTTGAGTAGAGGAAGGCTACTGATTTGTTTGAGTTGATTTTATAACCAGCCACTTTGCTGAAGTTTTTTTTGTTTTGTTTTTTGTTTTTTGTTTTGTTGTTTGTTGTTTGTTGTTTTTTTTTTTTTTTTTTTAAATTAGGTTTAGGAGTTCTCTAGTGGAAGTTTTGGAGTCACTTAAGTATACTATCATATCATCTGCAAATAGTGATATTTTGACTTCTTCCTTTCCTATTTGTATCCCTTTGACTTCTTTTTGTTATCTAATTGCTCTAACTAGGACTTCCAGTACTTTGTTGAATAGGTAGGGAGAGAGTGGACAGCCTTGTCTAGTCCCTGATCTTAGTGGGAATGCTTCAAGTTTCTCTCCATTTAGTTTGATATTGGCTACTGGTTTGTTGTATATTGCTTTTACTATGTTTAGATATGGGCCTTGAATTCCTGATCTTTCCAAGACATTTACCCTGAAGGGATGTTAAATTTTTCAAATGCCTTCTCAGCATCTAGTGAGATAATCATGTGGTTTTTTTTTCTTTGAGTTTGTTTATATAGTGGAATACATTGATGGATTTCCTAATATTGAACCATCCCTGCATTCCTGGGATAAAGCCCACTTGATCATGATGGATGATTGTTTTGATGTGTTCTTGGATTTAGTTTTCTAGAATTTTATTGAATATTTTTGCATCAATGTTTATAAGGCAGATTGATCTGAAGTTCTCTTTCTTTGTTGGGTCTTTGTGAGGTTTAGGTATGAGCATGATTGTAGCTTCATAGAACGAATTGGGTAGCGTTCCTTCTGTTTCTATTTTTGTGGAATAGTTTGAAGAGAATTGGTATTAGGTCTTCCTTGAAGGTCTGATAGAATTCTGTACTAAAACCATCTGGTCCTGGCTATTTTTGGTGGGGAGACTTTTAATGACTGCTGCTATTTCTTTAGGGATTATGGGACTGTTTAGATGATTTATTTGCTCCTGATTTAACTTTGGTACCTGGTATCTGTCTAGAAAATTGTCCATTTCATCCAGATTTTCCAGTTTTGTTGAGTATAGGCTTTTGTAGTAGAATCTAATAATTTTTTTAATTTCCTCAGTTTCTGTTGTTATGTCTCCCTTTTCAGTTCTAATTTTATTAATTTGGATACTGTCTCTGTGCCCTCTGGTTAGTCTGGCTAAGGGTTTATCTATCTTGTTGATTTTCTCAAAGAACCAGCTCCTGGTTTTGTTGATATTTTGTGTAGTTCTTTCAGTTTGTACTTGGTTGATTTCAGCCCTGAGTTTGATTATTTCCTGCCGTCTACTCCTCTTGGGTGTATTTGCTTCTTTTTGTTCTAGAGCTTTCAGGTGTGCTGTCAAGTTGTTAGTGTATGCTCTCTCCAGTTTCTTTTTGTAGGTACTTAGAGCTATGCGTTTTCCTCTTAGCACTGCTTTCATGGAGTCCCACAAGTTTTGGTATGATGTGTCCTCATTTTCATTAAATTCTAAAAAGTCTTTAATTTTTTTCTTTATTTCTTCCTTGATCAAGTCATCATTGAGTAGAGCATTGTTCAGTTTCCACATGTATGTGGGCTTTCCATTGTTTTTGTCCTTATTAAAGATCAGCCTTAGTCCATGGTGATCTTATTGGATGCAAGGGATTATTTCAGTCTTTTTGTATCTGTTGAGGACTGTTTTGTGACCAATTATATGGTCTGTTTTTGAGAAGGTACCATGAGGTGCTGAGAAGAAGGTATATTCTTTTGCTTTATGATGAAATGTTCTATAGATAGCTGTTAAATCCATTTGGTTCATAACTTCTGTTAATTTCAATGTGTCTTTGTTTAGTTTCTGTTTCCATGATCTGTCCATTGGAGAGAGTGGGGTGTTAAAATCCCCCACTATTATTGTGTGAGGTGCGATGTGTGCTTTGAGCTTTAGTAAAGTTTCTTTTATGTATGTGGGTACCCTTGCATTTGGAGCATAGATGTTCAGAATTGAGAGTTCATCTTGGTAGATTTTTCCTTTGATAAGTATGAAGTGTCCTTCCTTATCTTTTTTGATTGCTTTTGGTTGAAAGTCGATTTTATTTGATATTAGAATTGCTACTCCAGCTTGTTTCTTGGGACCATTTGCTTGGAAAATTGTTTTCCATCCTTTTATTGTGAGGTAGTGTCTGTCTTTGTCACTGAAGTGCGTTTCCTGTATGCAGCAAAATTCTGGGTCCTGTTTATGTATCCAGTCTGATAGTCTATATCTGTTTATTGGAGAGTTGAGTCCATTGATGTTAAGAGATATTAAGGAAAAATGATTGTGGCTTCTTGTTATTTTTGTTATTAGAGGTGAAATTATGTTTGTGTAGCTATCTTCTTTTGGGTTGTTGGAAGATTACTTCCTTGCTTTTTCTAGGTTTTAGTTTCCCTCCTTGTGTTGGAGTTTTCCATCAATTATCCTTTGAAGTGCTGGATTTGTGGGGAGATATTGTGTAAATTTGGTTTTGTCATGGAATATCTTGGTTCTTCATGTATAGTGATTGAGAGTTTTGCTGGGTATAGTAGTCTGGGCTGGCATTTGTGTTCTCTTAGGGTCTGTATGATATCAGTCCAGGATCTTCTGGTTTTTATAGTCTCTGGTGAGAAGTCTGGTGTAATTCATATAGGTCTGCCTTATATGTTACTTGACCTTTTTCCCTTACTGCTTTTAGTATTTATTCTTTGTTTTGTGCATTTGATGTTTTGATTATTATGTGACGAGAGGAATTTCTTTTCTGGTCTAGTGTATTTGGAGTTCTGTAGGATTCTTGTATGTTTATGGACATCTCTTTCTTTAGGTTAGGGAAGTTATCCTCTATAATTTTGTTGAAGATATCTTTAAGTTGGGAATCTTCACTCTCATCTATACCTATTATCCTTAGGTTTGGTCTTCTCATTGTGTCCTGGATTTCCTGGTGTTTTTGGTTAGGAGCTTTTTGAATTTTGCATTTTCTTTGACAGTTGTCTCAATGTTTTCCATGGTATCTTCTGCACATGAGTTTCTCTCTTCTATCTCTTGTATTCTGTTGATGATGCTTGCATCTATGACTCCTAATCTTTTTCCTGTGTTTTCTGTCTCCAGGGTAGTCTCCCTTTGAGATTTCTTTATTGTTTCTATTTCCATTTTTAGATCCTGGATGATTTTGTTTAATTCCTTCACCTGTTTGGTTGTGTTTTCTTGCAATTCTTTAAGGGATTTTTGTGTTTCCTCTTTAAGGGCTTCTACGTGTTTACCTGTGTTCTTTAAGGGAGTTATTTATGTCCTTTTTAAAGTCCTCTGTCATCATCATGAGAAGTGATTTTAATTCTGAATCCTGCTTTTCTGGTGTGATGGGGTGTCCAGGGCTTGCATGGTAGGAGAACTGGGTTCTGATGATGCCAAATAACTTTGGTTTCTGTTGCTTATGTTCTTGTGCTTGCCTTTCACCATCTGGCTAACTCTAGTGCTACTTGCACTCACTGTCTCTGACTGGAGCCTGTCTTTCCAGATATCTTGCTTGTGTCAGAACTCCTCAGAGTCCAGATTTCTCTGTGATCCTGTGATCCTGAGCTCCTGGGTGGAAGAACTCCTGGGACTCAGGCCACCTCTAGATCCTGAAATCCTGCTGCTCTGAGTACAGTGGTTCCTCTAGGATGTCTCAGGATATGATGTCTTCATGGGAGCAGACTAGGTAAGTGTCTGCCCCAGCCCAAATCGAATATGTATTTTCTATGGATAGATACTATGCCTTGGAATGTGTGTCAAAAATCATGAAAAGAAGGCAAACACTTGTAAAGTCACTCCCAATAATTTGGCTTTAATAGAAGACCTTGAGTTTTTAATGTTTCTAACACTTTAAAGTAAAAAATAATAAATATTTTACCATTCACTTCCTTATATTTCATGTAACCAATAAGAAGAGTTGATATTTTGAGAAAAGCAATAGAGAACAGAACAGCCACCTTTTGAGATTGTATAATCAAAACCTTTGTGGCTTCCAGTGTCCAGTTTCCTCATCTCACAGTACTGTTACAGTGAGGACTTAGAGTCTGAAGGATGTTAAGGTGAATTAGTTAAACTGCTTTGCGCTCCTGGTGGGTCAAGCTTCCAGCCACCACCCAAGAGCTCTCTGGATTCATGAATGAAAGACACACATATGCTGGCTAATTTTGATATGCCCTGACTAGCTCAGTAGTTGGGCAATTCTAATCCTTTCCACAGCTAGCATACATTCTAATGTATCTAATTTTTGTAATCTAGTGAGCTAGTGTGCACATCTACTGTTTCTAATTTATGTTATTGAGAGATATTTCCTTATTCCAATAATTTTTGGGTCAACTTCTCACTTGGCTAAATTATTATTCTTTACTTATTCTTCTGTTAATATTAAAGACTCACAGGATTACTTTTAGGACAAAATAGATTTATTCCTAGGTATTATTTATTCAGGTAGTCCTCTCATGAAATGTGTTCTTTCCCATAGTATGATTGAGCCTGTATTTCTTCTTCATCTGTATATACTACTTCCTTAAAAATTTTCCACATGCTGGCTTGGTGGTCTGAAATTACTTTAATCTGTTTTAATGTTGACATGTCCTTATTTCTCTATCACCTTAGAAGATAAATTGTTGGATATAGCATCTTGACTCACAGTTACTTTTGATATCTAACTACTAAACATGTGGAAAAAGGTCTTCTTTGTTCCTGATGATTTGGAGTCCTGAACAGCTCTAGTATTGTATGTCTACTTCTTTCTCTGGATCTGGGGAGGTTTCTGCTGTAATTTTCTTTGGCTTCTTCTAGCTCATGGATGCATGAGTATCTCATCCTTGTGTGCTGCAGTTCACGGGACTATGGTCATGCTTATTTGTCTGATTTTTCTGTGTTGGTGTTTGAGAGTGATGCCATAGGAAGACCAGCAGTCTCAATTGACCTGAACACCCTGAGACCTCTCGACACTAAGCCACCAGCCAGGCAGCATACATTAGCTCATATGAGGCCCCTAACATCTATACAGCAGAGGAATGCCTGGCCTGGTCTCAGTGAGAAAAGATGCTAACCCTGGAGAGATTTGAGGCCCCAGGAAGTGGGGAAGTCTGGTAAAGTGGGGTTGGGGGTGGGTACATCCTCTTGGAGATGGGAAGGAGGAATGAATTCTGGAACAGTCGGAAGGTGGGCCAGACAACTGGACTGTAAAAAAAGATTATAGAAAAAAAAAGAATTAAAAAAATTCCTCAACATTTCTCTGATATTCTTCTTCTGCTTCTTTTTTTTTTGTTTTTAATTTTTGAGACTGGTTTCTCTGTGTAGTCTGGCTGTCCTGGAACTCACTCTGTAGACCAGGCTGGCTTTGAACTTGGAAATACACCTGCCTCTGCCTCCCAAGTGCTGGATTAAGGCGTGTGCCACCACCGCCCGGCTATCTTCCTCTGCTTCTTATGCCTACCAGTGATGCTTTTCTCTGAGTTTTTATTTGATCAAGTTTTAGTTTTCAACATTTTTGGGTTTCCCTACTACAAATCTCAATCTTGTTGCTGCATTTTTCTTCCATGTCATTGACCATTTTATTCCCATTGCTGATTTTCTCATTGACTTATCGGTGTTGTCCTCTGTGTGGCTGACCTCCTCTCCCAGTCCTGGATTGAATTCATCTGCTTGTTTATATCCTCGGTCATTGATCAGTTTTACTAGAAAACATCTGAAGCCTTCATCTGGCATTCTACCCATTTCAGTGTCTTTGGATTGAATAGCTAAGTGATGATCATTCAGAGCTGTGCTGTCTTGCTCTCTTCTGTTGTCACTTACATACCTATATATCTTTTTCTGGCTTGGGGTGGTCTTCTTATTAGCAGTCTACACTTAAAGGCTCAATTGCCAGTATCACTTAATGAAATAACATCCAAAGACATAAAACATAGAAAAATACTTAAAAATTGGTTACAACTGAGTAGTGCATCATCAATGATAATGCTGAAAATGGCAAAACTAACATTTATTTTGAAAAGGAAATTGACAGAAAATCTAGGGCGTAGAAAGAGTTAATAAATGAGGTAAATTAAGGGGACAAGGAAAGGAGAAACAGAGGAGAATACGTGTTCAATCAAAGAAAGAAGAAGAATGTTATGGAGGGGAAGAGATGAGGAGAGTATGAGTGGTGTGTGTGTGTGTGTGTGTGTGTGTTTGTGTGTGATGGGAGAGAGAGAAAAAGATGAAGAGAAAAGATTAGGAAAATTTAGGAAAGATAAAAAATGAAAAGAAGTCAAAACAAAAAATTCTAAATGATGTAAAAGCTAAAAACCAAAAATTAAATAAATTTAGAAGAGGAATGAAAAGAAAAGAATAAAAATGTTCAGAAATAAGTGATGCTGACAGTGAGAGAAATGCTCTTCTCCAGGGAAGAGCATATCAACTGGTCAACCCCCAAACCACACATGTAAGTAACATTATTCAGAGTGAGCTGGTTGTAGTTTTGTATCTAGGAATGCACACACACACACACACACACACACACACACACACCAGCAATTAAAGGAAATTTAAAACAGAGAGTGGGGGTTAGAGAAAATAAATGGAAGGAGGAAAAGATATAGTTATATTATCTTTAAAAAATTTAAAATTACAAAAGAAATGAGATAAGACCAAAGTAAAGCCCGATGTATCGAAGAGTGAAAAAGGAAGGAAAGTGGAAGGAGACCCTAAGGCAATGAAGAAAAACAAAAAAATATAAACAAAAATACTCAGGGCATTTTGAGAGCACAGCAAAGTGCATCCTGGTGATTGGAAACAACTTTGTGTTCCCTACCAAACCACTGCACATTCTGTTTGGAACTGCCCCATGTCTAAAAGTCAGAAGCCTACTGCAGGCAACAGAGATCTAATTTATATAATTAATTTATACAGATAATTTATATGATATTATAAAGTCATATTATAGTATATAAATATAATACTAGTTCCTGGTGAGTCTACTACAGAAGAGCTCCTGAGATTTTTTTTATTCACTTTTTTAGTTAATCTAAACTTTTCTCTTTTCATAAAACACCAAGACTGGTAGCATCTTATGGTAAATGAAACTCAACTACTGAAGGAATAAACATGT
This sequence comes from Mastomys natalensis, assembly GCA_021653895.1. NCBI lineage: Eukaryota > Metazoa > Chordata > Mammalia > Rodentia > Muridae > Mastomys > Mastomys natalensis. Next base: position 283,146 of record JAJTUV010001389.1, read on the forward strand.
TTTTCATACTCTACATGGTCAAAGCACAAATGGCTTCAGTGCATTGTTAACACTGCAATACCATGAAGTAAACAAAAGCAAAACCACATTTTCTTGATCCTATGATCCATGCTTTAGTTTCTTTTCCAGTTGCTGTAATTAAATATTCAGACAAAAGCAAGAGAGAAAGGCAATTGTTCAGTTTATAATTACAGGTTGCAGTCTGTCATGCAGTAGTCACATCCACAGTCAAGGACAATGAGAGAATAGATACACTATGCACATTGCTCAGTTCACTTCCATCTTTCCACAGTTTAGAATCCAAACCTAGGGAATGGTACCACCCAGTTTGGGGCTGAGTCTTCTCACAGCAGCTAATATAATTCAGGTAGCCCTCAACATGTATTCCCACAGGCTGATCCAGTATAGGCCATCTCTCACTGAGACTCTCTAAGAATTCTAGATTGGGTCAAGTTGACCACTGTAATAGGTGAAAAATGTTCTTCCAAGCTTTCACAATAAGCTGCCTCTTATTTGGGCTAAGTTAGCCCAGGTTATACCTGATGATAAGATCATGAATTTAGAAGATGAATTTAACTTTTGAAGTAAATGTTAAGGTCTTCATGTCTCTGGGGCCTACACATTAAATCACTGAGTCTCAAGTACTCGTTACAATCATTCTATTCTAAGGGTTATGAAAAGCAAATGTATAATAACTTCATTTTAGATTTTCATCTGCTTCCATTAAACTTGATGTAATATAAACCCAATATAATGTTGGTAACTTACATTACAGCCAATAGAATTTATCATTAAGAAAATTGTAAGCATCCAGTAAAGTCATTTTCTTTTCTCTCTTCCTTTCACTACACACACACACACACACACACACACACACACACACACACACACACATACCTCACTGTAGAATATAGCTCAAGCTGGCCTCTACCTTGCAACACCCCCGCTGCACCTCCAGACTACTGAGATTCCAGCTATGTGCCACCGCTTTCTTTTCTTCTCTTCTATTTTCAAATAGTTTTCACTATAATGTCAGTATAAATTGCCTCGTTTCTTTACAGAAGATAAAACAATAGGAAGTTGAAGTTTTTAACCTTTTGGCAGTAGTAATGGCTTAAAGGAAACCATCAGGAGAAATAGCTTGATGTCAAACTCGCTCTGAGATATTAAAATTCATCTCTATTTAAAATCTGAGGTGATTTTTCCTAAGCCTCATCAAGTGTAGGATGTAGCATAGTGATAAAGACGACAGTACCAGGTGCTGGTAGGTTAAGGGAAGTCTTCACTGAGACCCAGAGAACCTTGAGGCCTGAAGAACTGAACACTTATTTTAGAATTTAGAATTCCACTTACAAATTCAGGAGTCTATCATAGGTGTCTCCTGGGCCAATGTAGATGAGCTCAAATTAAGAGATAGTTTATTATGGAAGATTGATTATGGGTGTGCTGCTGTTCATCCGGCAGGGAAGAACAATTCCCATCACATTGCCATTCTTGAAGGGAAGAAGTGTTTCTCCTATCCTATCTTGGCATGTTTGTCATTGTGTGCCTGAGATAACTATCTCTGTGAGCTCTGTTCAGCTTCTAAAACTGATAGGTTATTATCACGTTCTCCAGAAATGATGCATGTCATATGTGTGCAGCCTTGTGCTTGGAAAGAAACAGTGTTTGAAGTCTTCATCAGTATGTAGCCACCTCAATACATGACAGCATGTGCTCACATTACATTTACAGTGGATGACTATGTATGTATGTATAATTATTCATAATGTATTTATATTGAGCTCAATATTATATATAACACAATATAATACTATATGTATATATTGTAACACACATATATATGTATATATACACACTTGAGTTTGCTATACATGTAACCTAAAGTTGCTGATGATTGCATCAATTTGATCTCATAGTGAGATTTGAGATGTTCTACTTCTCATCTGTTTATCTCTAATTTTTTTCTGTGTCAGCTTCAAAATTTAATAAATCTTCTCTCCTTCTGCCCCTGTCTTCTAATCTAAACCCTTAAGGCATCTTAGCAGCTAACTAGAGAGATAAGCAGCATTCTTTCTGTAATTGGCAAAGTTAGGTACTCCATTTTCATTACAACTTTAAATCTGCCCAAACTGCCCTGCTGGCACAGAAATGCAGGACAAAACCTTATCAGGGAGGATTTCATCCAGTCACTGGCTCTGCCCTTGTCTCTTTCAAAGGGGATCCTGACTAACCATTCAGAGCCAGGGCAGGAGCTCTCAGATGGAAAGTGAAAGCCTGGCAGGAGTCATCTTTTCCACAGATACTCCTGGGTCCTTAGGTCCTCTGGGTATTGCCTCATTTTATCTGTCTTCAAGAATTAAAGCCATAGCTGGGTTCAGCTGATCTGGTGGGTGAATCACAATATTTAAGACTGGTATAGATATGAACCAAAGGAATTGTGGGTTAAATATGTGGTAAATGAATATATTGAATGTGGCTTAAGCTTATTTCCCTTAAAAATGATGCCACACACCCCAAAATGTAAGATGACCAATGTTCTTTTTCTTTCTCTCTCTCTCTCTCTCTCTCTCTCTCTCTCTCTCTCTCTCTCTCTCTCTCTCTCTCTCATTCTTTCTTTCTTTGAAAGAATGCTATGTGATCTTTGTGGTATAAGAAGGATTGGTTGAATAAAGAGGGAGGCTACACAAGAGGCCTGGGAGACAAACTGCAACCCAGTCCTAATATCCTGTTGCTTAGATTCCAAGTCCTCTGTGTGATATTTTTTCAGTCAAAGAGACCTTTAAATCCCCATGGTTTCTACTCAGTTATAAGCAGTGTGTTCTCTTAATTCCCATGGCAGACATTTTCTCACAAATTTCGAGGGTAAAAAGAAAGGGAAGAAAACCTTTTAAAAACATAAACCCCCACACTGCAAAACATAAGTAGGAAATGTTGAAGCTGGGAGCTTGGTTACCGTGACAACAAGGGTTTGCCAAAATCCCCTCTCAGAGATCTGGACCTTTGCTTGAAATGGTTGCTTCTCAGATGGGCTCTGACCACCAGATTTGTGGCTTCAGCCAAACGTATTGAAAGGGAAGAATGGATTTGGCAAGATCTGACCTCCTGGGGGCATCATTTATATGGCAACTCCCAGTTCATTTGTCTGACTCCCATCTCCTACCCATAAATGTTCTGTGGGGAAGGCAGAGCAAGCTACAGCTTCTTAGTGATGGTCGCTGAGAAGACTATTAGGAAAAGAAGAGGAATTATCTGCATGTTACAAAAAGAAGGCATGGAGACTGTGAGAGGGTATTTCCTACTTTTTTGTTTTTTCCTCAACAAATATTCTTGTTATTTCCTTCCACTGGAGACCATATTATATGTATTTATTTTTCAGTTGAAATAAAACTGAAAATAAGACAGATTTGTCTTTAAGATTCTTATTGTCTTATTCAAACACTGAAGAACAAATAAATCACTTGGTCATCAGCGATCATTTGATGATAACAGGTAATATATTCAGAACTTCTAGGAAATGTTGAAGGTGGGTGACTGGAGCAGGTGCCACTAAAACTGTCGGGCTAGGGCTGGTGTGGATGGCAGATGACATAGAGCTACAGCTGATCTCTCTAGTAAGCTATAAATAAAAGGTAGACATGGTATTATCTAGGGGTGGAAGATTTGTGTGGGGCCATAAATAAGCCAGGGCACCCATTGGGTCCAATGCTGGGTGTTTTAAAGATAAGGCTGAAAAACTCCATGGGCCAATGAAGGGGTGTGAACAAGGACAAGAACAAGCCTTAGTTTTGAGGAAATTTAAAGTAGATGGCAGAGCATTGTAAGGGAAGATATCAAGAGGCAGACATTTTATTTACTGCCTTGGAAGGCTGTTCCTTAATAGATGGTCAGTGGGGCAGAGTTATTGTAGAGTCTCAGTTTCCCTGAGTCTTTCATAGGCTCTGACATTTTGTGATGCAAACTGTAGTCCATCAGATACACCTTTGGCCTGACTGGATGTCCCAAGAGCCATTGTGTGCCAAGGTCGAACACGTACACTTCTATGAATGTCATGAACATCTACTGTTCCTGGACATGGAGATTTGGAATTTTCTCTGGTAAGAGATAAGTCTTTTGGGCTGTTCAGCCTCAGTGGCCACACTGAGGTCCACCTCTCACTGGGGGGGTGAAATCCTATGCTCTCCACTGGAGAGATCCTCTCTGAATTGAGGACAGCTGGTGTCTGCTTTCAGCATTCAACACAGACAATATAAGTTCTCTAACAAAAGCCTGTTACAGATTTTATGCAAAAAATATAGTATTCTTTTGAAAAATACCTGTAACTACTAGTGGGCATATTCAATTTTACAGTGTTTTCTAATTTTCCAAGTACTTCTACACAAATAATAGAACTTTCTAAATACCTGGCAACTGCAGTAAATACCACTCTAAATTCCAGTATGAATAAACAGAGCATATAAAGTCTATCTATATTACATTAAAAAAACCCAACCAGAATGTTAGAGCTGGAGAGATGGCTCGGTGGTTAAGGGCACTTATTGTTCTTAGAGCAGATCTGGGTTTAGTTCTCAGAACTCATAGTTTGACTTATGACTACCCATATTCCAGTTCCAGAGACTCAGTGCTCTCTTCTGACCTAAAGGCAGTAGGCATACATGTGATATATATATATATATATATATATATATATATATATATATATATATATATATATATATGCATGCATGCAGTGGAAAAACTCATACATATAAAATAATAAACAAAAAAAATCCAGAAGTGTCATAAAAAAACTGAAGCAATGCCTGTTGGAGAGTGCTACCTGCTGTTACAAAGTAAGCAGTGTTTCTTATTACCCAGGGCCAGCTACGCCCATTCCAGTGGATGGGCTAGGTACCGTGTGACACATTGCCATTCAACAATGGCAAAAGACCACCAGCATCACCTCACTGTCCTTCTCCCTCAACAGTTTTGTTTATCTGATAATTGGTGTTCTATGTGGTGTGAATTTGTGTTCAAAGGTAAACTGAAAGAGAATAGAGACGTGAAGGAATGGAATATCCTAATAAGGGGATGAATAGTGTGTTATTCTTCAGCCAGGAATCCACACTTGTACTCTCTCTGTCTCTGTCTCTCTGTCTCTCTCTCTGTCTCTCTCTCTCTTTTCTCTCTCTCTCTGTCTCTCTCTCTGTCTCTCTCTCTCTCTCTCTCTCTCCAGTTTGTGTGTAGTTTTGACTTATGTATGGCTGCATCTCCACTAGTAAGAATCTTTGGGACACCAAAGGTTCTAAAATAATATAATTTTAATATCTTCTATTTTAGTTTCAAAGATGCTAGGTAAGTTTCTGAGCTCATGTGGCTATGGGGATTAAAAGAAGGTTTAAAATGCATATCTGACAGGATGAATGTGGCTGCCTGTTCATTGATTGTGTCCCTAAGGAAGAATTTGTAATTAACATGTAAAGTGCTCTGAACCTAATGCTTCTAAAGAGCCTGGTGAGGCAGAGCAGGCTACCTTCTTCTAAGAGGTAGAACACTATCTCATGACCCCTGATATGAGGGATTGCAAATTCAAATTCCACAGCATCCTGCACTGTGCTGGTTGATTTCTTTTTTTTTTTTTTTCCTTTTCCTTTCCTTTTCCTTTTCTTTTTGTTCAGCTGGTGTTATCTGGGAAGAAAGAGCCTCAGTTGAGGAGTTGCTTTCATTGGATTGGTCTTTGAGCAAATCTGTGGGAGCATTTGCTTGATTGATCATTGATGTAGGAAGGCTAGCCTACTGGGTGTGGTCCATCTCTGGGCAAGTACTAGGAGGTACTAGGGTGTATAAGAAAGCAACCTGAGTGAGCCTCGGGGAGCAGGACACTATATAGCATTCTTCTATGATCTCTGGTTTGTTTCCTGCCCTGTTTGTGTTCCTGCCTTGAGCTTTCTCAGTGATGTTCAGGGATCATGACATAAAGGCAAATAGATCTTTTCTTCCCATCCTATTGGTCACAATGTTTATCACAGCAATGGAAAAACAGAAAAATATAATTGTGTGAGTTGAGCTGAGTGAACAATAATAGAAATACAATGCTTTACTGCCATTTCATGGTCCTTTGAAACATGTAGATAAGTAATGTTCTCTTATTATTAGGCACCCCAACTTGCCTAGTGATAAATATTTAAGTCGCTATATGAACCTTACCCACCATACATGGTAAAAGTTAAACTTAGATATGGGTGAACTAGTTGAGACCAAATTAGAGAAGGCGTTTTTTTCTTTTAGTGCAAACCTGAACAGTGGCATTAGGTATGATAGAAAAGTGACTGTGAGAGTCCCAGTCTGGTGTTGGCTGCCTTAAAAGGAGGCACATCACACACCAGTGTGCAGATAGAGTTCTGAGGTATCCAGCAAAGCTCAGAGTAGGAGGGGTGAGATTGGTTGAAGGAGCTCCCAGTGGACATACAACCAGAGTCAAAATATTTATCTGAGTGGGTAGAAGCCAGATTTGTGAGCAGCAAAAGATTCAGACAAGGCTAGATGCATAAGTGGAGTAATGTATACAGGTTCCTGGGTGGGACAGACTCCAAAAGGTATTCAGATACTTACAAGTACAAGGAAATGCTCTCACCTTGACAAGATCAAAGAGACATTAGCCTTGTGGAATTGTAACCTGTGCTACCCCTATGTAAAAATAGTATAGAGTTGCTCAAAAGTTAGATGTAGAGTGCCCATAAAACCTGGAAATTCTACTCATAGGTTTGCATTCAAAAGAAGTGGAAAAGGTGTTTGAGTAGAAACTTGTATACAAAAGATCACATCATTATTCCTAATATCAAAATGGTACAGACATATGTTGATCACTTGTATACTCAGGCACATCATAGAAAGAGACTTAATTTAGCCACCCAAAGATACAGAGCACCTGCAGTATGTTGACACATGCCTGTAGTACTGCAATAGAAGGCTCACAAGTTCAAGCCAGCCTCACTTACAGAGTGAGACCCTGTCTCAAAATATTAATGACAAAAATGATAGGATAGAGCTATGCATGCCCATCCTTTTTGGAACATAGGTCAACCTGGAAAACATTAGGTAAGTAGACAGAACACAAAAGGCAAGAGAACATATCCTAGTCTACATTCTATTGCTGTGATAAACATTGTAAGCAAAGGAACTTGGGGAGGACAGGATTTATTTGCCTTACATGTCCTAATTCCATCATTGGTAGAAGTCAGGATAGGAGCTCAAGCAGGAGCAGAAATGGGAACTAGGAGAGTGCTTCCTGCTTTGGAGTTCTTTTATCTTCCAGGAGCACCTGCACAGGGGTAAACCTCTACAGTGGACTGGCACCTCTTATATCAATCAATCATGAAAACACACCACAGACTTCCCACAGGTCAGTGTAATGGAGGCTGTTACTCAATTGAGGTCCTTCTTTCTGAATAACCCAGTTTAAGTCATATTGACAAAAATCCTAACCAGCATACACACGATTCCATTTATATGAACAACCTAGAATTACTCCTAATCTACAATGATGAGAAGTAGAAAGTGGTTGTTTAAGCTGGAGAAGATGGAGAATAGATAGTGGAAAGGTGTAATGAAAATCCTCTCAAATATCCTATAGCAATGATTGCACATAGTTGTGTACATATTGAGCCCCACTGGGCTTGTACATTTTAAATGAGTGCATTGATGGTCATTGAATTCTGTATCAATAAATCTGCCCCTTGGGCCTCTTCACAATCCATTCCATCTTGAGCATCACTGTCTGTCTGCCTTGTTGCAGGCCCATGTGCCACTGGCAGATTATGGTAATGGCCTGTGCTTGGGTGGCACCTTTCTTTCAAGATGTCAAGGAGTTTGCAAACACTAATTAAGCCTGTGCTGCTAGCAGAGAGGTAAACATTGTTTTACTGTTCACAAACATTCAAGCAATCTTTTCTAACTGCAAGTGATACAACCCATTTCCTCTGCCTGGTTGGCTCCTGGACATTTTTAAACAGTTCAGGAATTCAAACACATAGCAGTTTGCTATGTGTCTCCTCTTTGCTGAAGAACTTCATCTGAATAGTTCATGTCACTTAACTGTCCACAGACTCAGGAAGTCAGAATGATTGACTCAGACTGTGCTGACAAGTTGAGATCCAGGAGGAATGCACATGACAGAAAATAACTCAGCGACCTACCATTGGGACATACAGGGCACACAATGTTAACATGAAGCTAGACACAGGAGTAGATACTAAGGAGATGAATAAGGAAGCTGGAACATTCTATGCTATAGCACTGGGATGCTTTCCATCTCCACCACAGAGCAACTGTGGGCATTGGGGTCAAGTCTTAACTGAACTGCTGATCTGGTCCTGTGCAGTTAAATCTTCATCACTATATATTATTTTACTATGTAAAATACAGAGGCTCAAACCCAGGGCTTTGCTGTATGAGGCAGGCATTCTTCAGTGAGTTACAACCTCAGCCTTATTTGCTCCTTTAACTGATAAAGTTCCAAGCATATGTATATAATTTTCCCATCATGCATACATGAGTGCATGCATAGGCGTGTATGTGTGCATGTGTGTGTGAACACTCAAAGCAGAGAAAGACATTGAGTGTCTTCTATTGCTTTCTACTTTATTCTCTTGAGACAGTCTCTCACTGAACCTGGGGTATGCTACTTTTAAACTGGGTTAGTAGTCATCAAGCTCCAATTATCCTCCTGTCTCCCTGCTTCTATACTCTTCATCCAGTGTTGGGAGAACAGGCCCTTGGCTATGCACAGCTTTTTATTTGGGTGACCAGGATTTAAATTTAGGGTCTCATATTTGTATAGCAAGCATTCTTACCTACTGAGTTTGCTAACCACACCTGGAAGTCAAAATACACAGATAGGAAATACACTCTAATTTACCTCATTTGGATTGGGGGGGGGCATTCCAATCATTCTCTGAAGCAAATGAAGCAAGCTGTAAGATATGAGCATAAATCTGCTAAACTAGATATTCATTCTATTGCATCAACTTGAACTCAAGCTTCATAATTTTCTGGATCAATGGATTTTCTCTTCACCAAGCACCTATGCAACTACTGGGTAGCAATGGAAAGGAAACAGCCATAGCCTCTACCTAAGCATCTCTGCCCATCCATGTGGGGATGTGTGAAAGAAAGGCATAAAGAATAAGCTGTACTGCCTACTGTGTTCTGTGGAGGTATTTCTTTCCATGGGGTTGTGTAAGTTTCCAAGAGGACTTCATAACCCAGGTCAACAGTAGTAAGAGAGAACTTCTGAATGGTGGCGTATACCACTTGCATTGGCTGAGAATCATCTCTTAGCGTTTATATGTCATTTAGATATTTCTTTTTCTGAGACAGGGTTTCACTCTGTAGCTGGGAACTCACTATTCATTCATATTGTCTTCAAACTCATGGCAATCCTCTTTCTTCAGCCTCTCAAGTACTAGGATTATGGGTGTAAAGCATTATGCCTTGTTTAATAGATTGATTCTCTCCTCTGCAGATTATCAGATTTTCTATTATCTATTAAATATTTACAGAAAGTGCAAAAATCCACCCCAAACATATGTCATTTAAATTAATTAAATGAAAGATGTATTATTATGAATGAAAAAAAGTCTTTTTTTAGTAAATAGTATACACATTGGCAGAGAAGATTTCTGTAGATCTTTATCAAATTGTCAGTGTCTCTCCTTGTGCTCATGTTAATTGATAAATTCAGTAGCTGTCCATCTATGGATAGAGGATGCGCCATACAGAAGGAAAATTGCCTACTTTTATCCTAGTGGGACAACCACACAGTCAAAAGGAAAGTATATTATGTGAGATACTAATAAACACTATGAAGAAAAGTAAAACAAGGAAAAGGGCTAGAGAGTAATAAAGCTGTAATTTCTACTGTTTTGGTCAGGACCCAAAGATCCTACTCAGAAGGTACAGTTGAGCCAGGAGGAAGGTTGATATCCTTAAGTGAGTATGAAAACAGGTATGACAGTTCTATGGATTGGATTAGGTCAAAGTTTTTGAAAAACTGGAAAGCTGTTTCTAAAATAGACATTATAGAGTCTAGCAAAATGGCTCAGTGGTTAAATGCACTTGTTTGCAGCAAACCTGAGTTTAGTTTGCAGCACCTTCATGGAGGCTCACAACTGTGTATAACTGAATTTTAGGAGATCTTGTGCTCTTCTCTGGCCTGAATGGGCAGTATCTGCCTGTGATACTCAGATACCCATGCAGACAAAACACCCATATACACAAAGTAAAAGTATATAAATATTTTTTAAAAAGAAAGACATTCCACATTGGTTACTCCAAGCCTGGGAAGCAACTGTGATACCATACTAAGTAAACACAACAGAAGAATTAAATACTGACTTGAGAATAGGCGCAAAAATAGTCCAAGATTGGTTGACACCATTTGTCACATATAAGACCAAAGGATAATAGGAAGGATAAAGAAAAAGCAAGAGGTTTTTGGGTTGGAGACCAGTGTAATTTTCTTGTCTCTAATTCAGGATGAGCACAATATACAAGGCATTTGGAAGAACCTAAAAAAAGAAAAGAAAAAAAAGAGTGACATTCTTGTCTTTTTCTGAGCATGTGACTCTATGTGTCCATAAAATATTTAAACCCAGTTCTCTAAGATTAAGAAATGGGGATGTGTCATATTTCAGGCAAAGTAACAGCTTTAGGTAAATTAGAGGCTCTAAGGCATGAATGATTTGTGAGAATTATGTAATGTGGCTTTACAAGAATGAATATAACAGTGTATGTAAGACTTTGGAGGTCACAAACAAGAGACAGGTAAGGATCAAATATCCTAACCTATAGAATATGAGCACTTCCTCTTAATGGCTAGCACATACTAGGCATAAGAGTTCCTTGGATCTATATGAATGTCAGGCCCTGAGCAAGAGTGGATAGTTTTTAAGTGGGAGGGTGTCAATATAATCAGAGTGATGTTTTAAGGAACTTTAATATAAGGGTAGGATGAAGACTTTGTTTGCAGTGGAGCAGAATTGGAAAAAAAGAATAGAAGTCAGGCTGTATACTCCAGAAATCCAGCTGAGAGGACTGAGCTGGAGCAGTTAGGATAGCTGGGGAAGGTATCTTCTTATTCCTCAGTGTTACTTTTGGGTGTATACAAAGATTATTATGTTAAGAATATTACCTGCCATCTATTTGCAAAGACTGTGGGACTTTTAAAGTTATTTAGTTCTTGGGGATGAATAAGAAAGTAAGGGTTGAGGCTTACTAGTGATGTGTTTGTGTGTCAAGTTGACAAGGGGTTAATTGTCCTAGCTGGATTTTGTCATCTTGACACGAGGTGGAATTATCACAGAGAAAGGAGCTTCAGTTGATAAAATGTCTCCATGAGATTCAGCTGTAAGGCATTTTCTCAATTAGTGATCAAGAGGGGGAGGGCCCCTTTTGGGTGGTACCATCCCTTGGCTGATATTCTTGGGTTTTACAAGAAAGCAAGCTGAGCAAGCCAGGGGAAGCAAGCCAGTAAGTAACATTCCTCCATGGCCTCTGCATCAGCTCCAGCTTCCTGACCTGCTTAAGTTCCAGTCCTGACTTTGTTTGGTGGTGAACAGCAATGTGAAAAGTGCAAGCTGAATAAAGCCTTTCCTCCCCTCTCAAAAAAAAAAAAAAAAAGAGTATTACCAAGTTTACCTTATTTATTTACACTCCCATAGGAGAATGTTTTTATTCTTTGAAAGTTTTAGACTTATTTATTTTATGTGTATGAGTAGTAGTTTGCCTTCATGTATGTATCTACACCCCATGTGCATGTCTGGTGCCCTTGGAAGTGTAAGAATGCCATTTGAACTGACATTATGGGTGGTTTGGAGTCACCATGTGGGAATGGAATCCAGGTTCTCTGCAAGAGCAACAACTGTTTCTCACCACCAAGCCATCTCTCCTGTCTGTCCTCATTTTTATTCTTGATGTAGTTTATGAATGTATCAGTACAATGGATAACATGGTGTTCTTAAATATGTATTAATAGATTACATTTCACTTCTCCCCCTGTCTGTAAGAGTCAAGAATGTGAGGACTTGTAGTGTTTTCTCTCTCTGTCTCTCTCTGTCTCTCTCTGTCTCTCTCTGTCTCTCTGTCTCTCTCTCTCTCTCTCTCTCCTCTCTCTCTTCTCTCTCTCTCTCTCTCTCCTTGCTAGATTCTCATGGGAAATCAATGGGAGTGCAGCGACTTTCCAAGAAAAACTTTTATTATTGCCTCCTGGGGCTTTTTCATGACAGTAGCATGGAATATCCAATCACCTTGCTCAAGCAACATAAACCTCTCTACTCATCTACTTGGTGTTATTTCACTCAGAGCTGTTTCTTCTCACGGAGCTGGAATATGACAGATGGTGATTAGTAAAGAAGATGCTGTCTACACATCAAACTACAGGTTGGAGTTTGGTTCCAGGTAAGTCTTTGCTTTCCTTGGCTGTCACTAGTAATCAGACAAGCTTGTTGGTGGGAGAGAGAGTTTTGTCACAATTGTGGACTGACAGGATGTGCAGTTCCTGTGTATTGCTCTGTGTTGGAGAACTTAGAGAATCAGAAGAACTCTGGACTGTGGAGATGGAAGTCTCAGACGACATGTATCCCTTAGAACCATTGGCTTTTATGACGTCCTACCCTTTACTTTTCATAGAGCATGGTCTACTAGATGCTGACATTGCAGTCTCCATTGGTGTGCAAAGAGAAATGCATGTGTCTCCTACTATAAAATACCACCAGCTTGTTGGTAAAAAGTGATGTAAACAGATGAGTAAAGTATGGTGAAATAAAGGCTTGTAAATTTCACTTTAATTTCCTGCTAGAGCATTTATAGGTATTTTGTAATACTTCACCAGACCTACATCAAAAAAAAAGTTATCTTCATTTCTTTTCCTATGCTAATAGTTAATTGCTTATTTTAAGAAGTTATGAATATAAGAAAGAGCCTTTGGGCTGGGTGGATGACATGAGTAAGTGGGGGGCATGTAGGAGGGGTGGAGAGTGGGTAAACGGAGGAACACTGTGTTCCAAAGGGGGCAGCTGCTATGCAGAGCAAGCAGATTGTTCCTGGGCATAAATACACAGCCAATGGTGCCAGCTCTTATGGTTCTTCAAAAGAAACTAGGTTTTATGTGAAATTCCTGATTTTTAAATTCTGTCAACTAAATTAAATAATTAAAAAAGATGCAGTCCCAGTGAAACCAGCCCTGGCCAGACTGTCTGGAGCAGTAGAAGGATGCTAGAAGAGGCAGATTTGTGTGAGTCCTAAGGAGGAGTGCAAAGACAGTAGTAGCAGAAGTGTCCAGAGTTACCCAACAGCTCCCATCATTGAATAATGCCTTTGTTTCCCAGAGACAGATAGGGAATCTCAAATACTTGTCATTTGCTTTCTTCTCTTTGCTATTGCAAAGCACTTTGCAGCATTTTGAAGAAAACAACACTCAAGTAAACAACACTATTTTCTTTGAAGATGAAATCAATCTCAGAACACACCCTTTGAGGCTCTGAGCACATCTGACCATTTTCTCCATATCCCTTGACACACAAACTAAATGAGCCATTATGCTGTAAATTTATTTTCAAAGAAGCAAGGAGACAGTCAAAGAACTGGGCATGATGGTCCTTGGACAGGGATTCCACCTCCAAGAATGCTTCCGTCAGCCTGCCAGTTGGTATGCATTAAATCCCTGCCATTATTCTACTGTGTTTCTCCTCCATAGCACTGCAGGGGAGCTATGTGCCTGTTTCTAGACTTTAGGCATCACTGATGTCTGAGACCATGTCTATGTCTGGTAGCTACAGACAAAAGAAGGAAGGCACGTTTGACCTTGTAGCATTTGAAGTGTGGTAGATGTGCCTTTGCTTGGAAAGTACATATGGGCCTGGGCCATGTGAGCAGCAGAGAGCACCTAGAGGATGTAGTATAGAGAGGTGAACTTCCCAGTACCAGCCCTGCTCCTTTGGCAGCCTATGTTCTCCAGAATCTTCATGGTGCCAGCTGCCCTTTGCTTCCCACCAGCCAATGGCTATAAATACAGTCACATTTCCCACATACTGTATTTATGTTTCAGAAAATGTCTGCGTTGCATACGTAATAGAGGAGATATAATTATAATATTTCGAAACTGGCCAAATTCCGTGAAATATAAAATAACAGATGGCACCACACAATATTGGTGCGGTGTGCTTCGTTTAAATCATAACTGGGGCCTGAAAATGTTCCCATTTGGTACAGGGTGGTGATGAGAGTGTAAGTGTTGAGGGATAAGGGTGGGGTGTCTCCCTTTCTTTATCCTTTTGAAGCTTATTTTAGGGATATTGGAGCTGTGATGCTGTCCATGCCTAGAAGCTCTATGTCCAGCTTCGCTGACTCACCAATTGCAGGCATCTCAGAGCTTCTAGCTATTAGCTGGATAGCAGAGTGTGAGCTGTGAACTCAAGTTATGGGTTAGACGCTACCTGCCTGCTAGATATCAGTTCTGCTTACATGGGCATTTATCTCCCACACGATCATCTATTCACCAAGAGCTTCAGCTAAGTTTTTAAACCTTAAGAGAGAGCACAACAGTTACGTCGGACATTTGTGATCAGATGTCGGTTATGTTTTGACCCGGTATTTGACCATTGTTTTCTCTTTTTTCTTTGCCCAAGTCAAAGAAATTTGTGATAGCATTGACCCTCAGAAGTTCCTTGGGAACTAGTGTTTAATATGAAATCAGACCAGGGGGCACGCATGTTACTCTGGCACTCAAATCCCTCATACTTAGTAAAATGATTCACTCATTTGGACAGGTCAGTGTTTGCATAAGTGCTTACACATAGCCCACATTCTTCAAGTGACTGTATTTTTCCCATCCCCATGCTGTTTCTATATTACTGAACAATCTGTAAAATTTAGCAGTAAGTTTTTAGAGCCCATGTAAACATAGGCACAAGGAGTCACACAGGCCTGTTGGAGAAGCTCTGTGTCTGAAGGTAAAATCTTTCATGACTTAGCCTTTACTAAGTCAAAGGCCCGAAGAAGCATCCCCAGCTTGTGAAAATAACCATTGAGCATCTGCCTTTAGCCTTCCTATGAGAAATGATGTCTAGGACTCCTGTTCATCATAGGTTCTTGAGAATTTGACATAAGGAAACAGCTGATCTTAGGGTAGATCAACGTTAATGGGAGGAGACAACAGACTTTTACTTGATATAATGAGGAAGATTCCAATAAAAGAAATATTTCAAAGGCTGAAAAGCTCCCTCACAAGAGTTTGTAGTTGTCCGTGCCCATAAGTAGATGAATCCATGCAATTATATCCAAGTGTGCTGTGTGATGAATGTAGAAAGGACACCAGAGGCTTGTGTTGCCAAGTGCTGCTAGCCAGCTAGAGCAGGAGTACTTGGGAGCTTGTTAGAAATATGATTTCCAGGCTCTACTGAGATTTAAGGAATCAGTCAAATTTTGGCAAGATCTCCAAGTAGTATGTGTGTTGTAGAATCTGAGAAGCCCTGTTCTCCAGTACTCCCTCTAATTGACAAGTCTATCTAAGTGAACTGAGGTTACCAAGAACATATGGCTACTTGTGACCCCCAGCTCTCTCAACTTTTAGATAGAGTAACAACATTCAGGTAGAGTTAGAGGAGTCTCCTTGATCCCTTTACTCAGAAATGTTCATAGCACAATGGGGTTAGAATGTATTTGCCCTTTCTGTCCTATACTGTCTACACTCCTGTCATCTAGGAAGGGTACTAAAATTCACACTATAAGCTATTTCTTTGAACTTTGCCATTGAACAACTCCATGAAAATGATAATATCTTAATGAGATGGGGTAAAGCCATTATTAGCAATTAAGCTATTAATGTTAATTAGTGCATCAATTTACTATTAGAGAGTAAGACTTATCATCTTTGTATCCCCACTATTTAGCATGTTGCCTGACAAATATTATTATATAATTTATTTGCTATATATAGCTTTTTGCAAATAAGACTTTGGGAGTGCTATTACCTAGTCAAACACTAGAAGTAGGGTGTCTCAGACTCAGGATAATTCAAGAGATGGATGGATAGAAAGACTCTATCCAGAAGAATTTTTGAGAATTCTGAAAGCCTAGAGACCTGGATCTGGTCAGGAATTGAGATGGGGTGTGATGGCAAGGCACTGAGAATTCATACTGCTACCAGTTACCACTTCCTCCACAGCATGCATGTGATAAGCTAAATGAGCCACATGGAGGCTGTCTTGGTTACTTTTCTACTACTTCAATAAGGCACCATGACCAAGGCAGCTTACAGAAGAAAGTTTATTGGGAGTTTCAGTAGATAAGACCAGGGCCATCATGACTGGGAGCATTATAGTGGCGGGCAGGAAGGCCTGGCTTTGGAGCACTAGCTAAGAGCTTATATCTCCCTTCATAAGTACAAGGTGGGGAGAGATAACAGGAAATGGCATGAACTTGGGAAAACTCAAAGCCCACTTCCAGTAGCATACCTCATCCAACAAGACTACATCTCCTAATCTTTCCCAAACAATTCAATCAACCAGGGACCAACCAACTATTCACACATATGAGCCTGTGGGGTCATTCTTATTTAAATCACGACAATGGGTGACTCCTGCTGCATTGCTGCTTGTTGATAATTTGAGGGCTTAGATTATGCACCTGGCTTTACAACCTTTGGTGTAATATGACAAAATATTCAAGATGATGTTTATTCAAGATGGTGGCCTCTAGTGTAAGATTGGTATTCAAATCTGAGCATGCCTCATCTTATCCAATTAATAGAGTTAAGCAAATTACTCATCTTTTTTAATCCTCTTTGTTTTTAACCTGTAAAGATGATATTGTTAGCACCAGCCCACAGGGCTGTAGCTAGGTTTCAATGACGGAACACAATATGCTTTACTCTGTGTCTTGTGAAGATCAAATGACGAGCAAATGCCATGCCTCAGAATTACCAGTGCTATTGTTTTCCTTTGGCGAGCTTTGTAAGCTACTGAAACATGCATTTGGACATTGGCATATATTTAATATCAGAATTTAATAGAGCCTTTTATTACTTTCTAGCACCACACAAGGATTTCTTGTGCTCCAGCTTTCCTCTCTGCTATGCGTGCTCTTGCTGCAGGATTCACCACTCTCCTTTCATACGTGCAAATGATTTCCTGGGAGACTTTTATTTGCACACAGGCATATGCCCATAAGAAAAGTTATTTCACTCGAGGTATTTCACTTAATTCTCACTGACATACTGATAAATATATTCTTCATTGCAATGCTGAGAAAGTAGAACACAATTCTAAACAGGAAGCCAAGTTCAAACTTTCTCACATTTAAACAATCTTCCATGAGTTGGGTAGGAACCCGAGAGATGAGGGTGACTCATAAGATAGAAAAATAAGTGACATTTTTCAGGAGGTTGGTTTGTTTCATGGAGAGGTAGTTGCATGCTGCTGTCCTGGAGAGCTATAAAAGGAAGGACTGTGAATCCCTCAACTGTTTTTATGAAATAGGAGCTCAGACACATACAAGATGAGTCCAGCATGTTAGGATGGGCCCCTGAGTGCATGAACCACTTTTCTCCATGACTCTCTCCTTCTGTTTCAGGCTCCCACCAAGGACATCATGTGCATTTCATTACCACACTTCCCTAGTGTCCCCTGGACTGTGTCTCAAGCAGGAACACAGTCCCATCAACAGGCATCACCATGAACATGACGGGACGTTATCCTGCTTGCCACCACTTCTAATCACTTACTGAGTTCCTACCATGAGACAAGTCCAAATGAGTAAATTCCTGCTCTGGAGAAGTTTGGCATCTGGAGGTAACTACAGAAAGATAAAGAAATAACAGCTGTAGTTTGCCCTATGTGCTCTAACAGGAAACACAGCAGGCGCTGGAACATCCCAGAAAAAAAAGTAGACACTTTTAATGGTCCTTGCCAACAAAACACAACAGCCCGATTCACATTTTACGGTAGAAGCTCATTGGGATGGACACCGTGGTCAAATGAGTCCATTGAATTGGGATGTTCGTTTATGTAAGGGGTTGTGTTTCACCAGTTCTTGGGGAAAAATGCCTGTGAGCGTCATTCCTAGGAACCAGTGCTTCCAACAGAGTGTGTGGGGGTTGGAGGATGGCTTCCTCAGAACCCAGCTTCTCTAAGCCAGCTGCAGTGCAGACATGAAGGCTCCCAGAGGCAGAAATCTGGCTTGGTGTCTGGAGAGAGTAGGTACCACCCCATCTTTTCATAGGTGAGTCTTGGTGCTTCTTCCTTCATTTTACATTTGGGTCTTAACCCAAATGCCAGAAGTCTGGCATTGACACCCTAATTTTTACTATAGCCTGCCATGATCTCCCACTGTGAATCATCGCATGGAAGAATGTTAATATACATTTTACTGAGGTTTTGGTAGCT
The DNA here is from genome assembly GCA_021653895.1 of Mastomys natalensis. Taxonomy (NCBI): domain Eukaryota; kingdom Metazoa; phylum Chordata; class Mammalia; order Rodentia; family Muridae; genus Mastomys; species Mastomys natalensis. The sequence goes on from JAJTUV010001389.1 coordinate 301,565, forward strand.
ATCCATGTTATTTCCTCCTTTTTGAAACCTGTCCATGTGAATTTGGTGACAAAACACATTCTTTGTCACACTCTCCCCCTCACCACCCTTGGTTTCTTTGGCTAGGCCATTAAAGAGTTCTCTCAGACTCACTTCTCCATTCTCCTATTCCTATGTTTATGTTTTAAGAACTCGTTTCCTTAACATTATCGATAGCTTCCAATTACTATTTGATTTAATTCAGTTTCTTTCCCTCACCAACCTCTGAACCACTTGAGAAAAACCAAGTCAAACAGATATAAAACTATGGAGTTTATGAAGATTAACATTGATTTATGTCCAACATGTCCACCATGAATGTTTCATTTTGTACCTTTCTTTCTCTCAAATGTCCATATTTACTCAGCCATAGGCTGATTATTCTGTTAGCTATGGGTGTTATCTTCCTCTACAGATAGGACCTTCTAGAGAAGAGAACACACATGGACTATCAGAATTTTTTTGCAAGGTAACATGACAGAGAAGAAGAGAGAGGGAAAGAGGGAAGAAAACAGGGAGCAAAGAAGAAAGGGAGAAAACAAATAAATACACACAACTATAGATAATGAAATACTGCATGAATCCTGCCTGACAGAGAAACAAGGGCTCCAGCATACCAGACAGTTGCCAGTTTTTGCTAGTCAAATGAATCTGTATTATTCTTCCCTCTAGCGAGAATAGGTACCACTTGCCTTTTCATGGCATTTACTATATAGCATCCTCTCTCTTCTCCTCCTCCTCCCCACTCCCCTCCCCTCTTTCTCTGTGTGTTTAAGAAATGCTTAGGGCAGTGAGGCTAGGAAGACAAAGTTTTTTTTATCAATACTTGTTCTAAGAAGGGGACCCATGTTATTATACAAAGCCAAAGAAACCCAGAGAGAGAGAAAGAGAGAGAGAGAGAGAGAGAGAGAGAGAGAGAGAGAGAGAGAGAGAGAGAAATGCAATTGTGAGTCAGCTTGTCCTGAAGTCATGGACTTACACTGAGTTTGTACTGTGTGCCAGGGATCATATAGCAGCCCATGTTAGCTATAGCATTAAAGCTCCCTGTTGGCTCTTTGAGGTAGATAGTGAGGGTCATGGGTGAAATCAAGTTGTAAAATGAGGACATGGGGCTAGTCAGCAGTCTGACTCCACAACTGTTAGCAGCAGTGCTGTACTGACTTCCCAAACCAGAGCACAGCTGTTCTCTCCAGCTGTGCTGGAACTGAGTGCATCCCTCCTCAGTCACTGACATCATTAGCATCTAGGAATACAACAAGCCCTCAAGATGCCAGGTTTTCAAATCCCTCACCATCACTGAGTCCTGAAGATGATATTAACTGCTCCACTCCATGCCCATCACCATCATCTAGATCTAAGGACTGAGCTCCTCTCTTTTGCCTGAATGATTACAGTGTTTTTTCCACAACCAGGTCAGCTACCTTTCACCATATTCTGCATCCAATATGTAGAGTGGTCATGTGTACTCACACAGCATCCTGGTTAGAGATGAGCTGGCCAACAGAACCTTCAGTGTCTCAGGAGCAGGACTCCTTCAATCATTTACTGTGTCTGCTTGATTGGCCTGTTTGGTCCCTGGCTCTGGCTACCTCATTTCACTTCCTGAAATGGATCATGATCATTTTCTACCAGTGCCATATCTTTTTCTGGGGCCTTTCAGCATTGGCTCATCCCTTGGGTCTCAGATGGAATCACTTCTTTCCAGGTAAGCCTTCTTTGTCCCATAAAACCAGGCCAAGTCTCCTATTTCTTCTCTCTTATCACATTGCATCTTTACGTACAGGCAATTGTTACCATTATGATTTGTTTGTTGTATGAATGACTATGTAATAGTTGCTTACCTCCCCTGGACCATAAACTCAGGAGGCCAGAGGTGTCATCTGGTGCTAATCTCTGCTTCATCTCAAGGGCCAAGTTTAGTTGTAGAGATGTTTAGTGAATGATAGTAAGATGTGTGTGTGTGTGTATGTGTATACCCATCACATGGGATGAGGGCAGAGTTTAAGGACAACTTACAATAGTTCTCTTCTCCCTCCGTGTGGGTACTTATGGATTGAGCTCAGGCCATCATGTTGGTGGGATACACCTTTACTCACTAAATGAACCATCTTGTGAACCCTGGATACTATACTAATGATGGTGGATGCTCACACCAGTTGGGTACTTTCTAGCTGGCAGACACTGTGTTCGTTAGTTAATACAAATTGTCATTCATTCTAACAACCACATGTAGAGATAGTTACTTTGCTTATCCCAATCATACAGTGAGGCAATTGAAGATGAGAAAGCAGGAACCATGCCTGGGATACTAAATATCATAGCTAGATTTTTAAATCCAGTCCTGTTTGGTCTTCTCTAATGGGGCCCTACTACTTCTGCAGCACCAACTGCTAGCCCATTTGTCCAAAATGGCCTAATTTTTATGGCATCATTTTGAGTGCAATTCACACTTATTTAAATAAACATTTATCTCTGACTTCAGTAGTTGCATATTTCCATATTTATGTTTTTTTCATAAATGAGTGAGGACAAAGAAGATCTAGGTAACATGACATCTATAATCCAGAGTCCTGTTTAGAACAAGGAGGACTGAGATGTGGGTGGAGGCTGAGGAATCTAGAGCTTGGAAAGAAGACATCTAAAGTTAGATGAGAGGGCAGGGAGAGCCCTTCTTGTTCCATTTCTCTAGACTTCAAGCTAGATGGGAATCTTCTCATAGGCAATGTAAGCTGGAGAAAGAAGGTGATAATTTCTAGAAGGGAAACAGAGAAGTAATAGTGAGGTTACCATGGTTACATAGAGGCATTGTTTTCATCTAAAATGTGGACTTGGAACTTCCATGGTAGGTGTATATGGGGTCAGCTCAAGACTATGACCTGTTGGAGAGTAATGAACCAGGCTATCACTGGACAAGTCTTTAGATACCTCCAAATTGGGCTAAATGATGCAAAGATTTTTTTCACTCACTTTTCATGGCTGTTCAGTGTGATGAATACTCAGCATAATTCAACAGGGAAGAAAAATGGAGACCTAAAGAAGAGACAATACTTAACTAAGACTGTAATAGCATATTGCCTTCTGGCTTCTCATACTAAAAAGGCACCTTATCACCTGTACTTGGCCACTGTGAGGATCATTTGTGACCCCATGTTGTAGGAAGATTGAATGTTCTTTAGTTCATCTATTCATGCACACCTCTATTCTATGGTTGCTTAATATTCCTGGAAAGAGGCATAGAGACAGCAGAACTAGGCAGGTCCTAACTTCAGAACACAGAAATATAAGCAATGATCATGGAACTAGCATAGTTTTCCTGTTTTCTAATTTTCCCAGCAGGTGGAAACATCACCACATCGTAAGTCATAGCCCGTGTCTACAACAATGTAGTATAGAGTAAGAGAACTAAAGGTTAGGGTGTCTGAAAAAGGCAAGAGGCCTGAGAGAATGAGGAATCTACACAAGGTAAGAAATCAAAAGTGTGGGAACATTCACAGAGCAAAGGCCATGCATGGTAGAGGGTGCCTGCAAAGGGTGAAGGAACTATTGTACATGGTAAGTTGTCTTTACATGGCAGAGGGTCTGCAGAGGGCTGGATCTTCCTGTATTGCCCTTCAATGTTGTGATGCTCAGAAAACAGATGCCAGGTACGTAATTATGAGATGATGTTTCCAATCTGCATTTCATAGAACGTCAAGGATCCTTCACACAAATGGATCCTGTTGACCAATTGCAGCATATCTTTCTGCTTTCAGGGCCTTGTTCTTCTAAAGCTAATGTCTAAGCCCAGGTCTTCCAGTTTTCATTTTGTGGCATCAGCTGCTTGAATACCCTATCTTCTCTCCCTCTCTCATTTCTCTGTGTCCTTGTGGGCAGTGGAAAAGACTTCTTTCAAACCATCATTTAGAGTTTAGATTCTCTTCCACAAAATCTGTACCTCAGAGATAGCTGATGAAACTTCATGGGGAATAAGCAGAAGAGGCTCTGTAGGCCTTGCCTTTTCAGTTCTTTATACAGGGTTTCTTTCTGGCTGACATGCCATTAAAGAATTTTATTTTTTCAATTTTTTTCTTCTGTACTCTAGAGCATGGTGTTGGTGTCTGAACATAGACCATACTGCTTCTTGACCTGTCTGCTACGAAAGCCATTGGCTTTCCATGAAGGAAGCATCAAAATGATTCTTTCCTGCTTGGTCCTCTATGGACAGATGCCTTTAAAGGTCACAGGGGACTTTTGACCTATCCGTGTACCTTTTTACAAGTTACCAGGAACATGAATTAACCACAAGGGAGGCCAATATTATCTGCAATAGAGTATAGAGTTTCAAGGAAAGATTTATGGTGAGTGTATTTGGATATTCAGATGGATAACCTTTGCAAAACAAGCTTACTAGGAAGGCAGAAAGCTTGGTGGCCACCTTAGCATAGCCATCATCATAAATTTTTGTGGCATGAGCCCAACTGATAGATCATTGAAGAGCATTCTTTGGAGAAAGAATAGTATGCTTCTCCTGGGATTTCAGTTAGTTCACTTGAGAATGTCACTTAAAAAAAGCAAGCCTAGCACTTCCTTCCTCTTCAAAGCAATCCCCAGAGGGTAGGTGTGGCCCATGTATGCTGATTTTAGAGATCTATCTGGATATCATTATCACCAAGGGCTACAGATTTGGCTTAATAATGCTTGTTGTGAAAAGAAAGTCTGAGAGTAGATTTGAATTTACCAGCTCAAGTCCAGCCAACATGGAGAGCACCAAAATGAACAGAATCCTGAAAAACACGTACAGGAGGACAGAAGCCTGCCATCTACCATCTATGGAGAAGCAGATCTATAGCACCCAAGGCAACATGACCAGTGTGGAAGATCAGCCTGTGCAAAGAATGATCTGATCTTTGGTTTATTTCCTCTACCACTGGGTGGTGGAGTTGGGGGTGGGGTGTTGCTAAGATCAAGACGGTACCAGAGACAACATACCTGGCTGTGACATGGTCTTCAACTTCTCTAGACTTTCCATCTGGAACACTCTGGTCCTGGATTATGATATCTGGCTGGCTGGGTAACAGATGAATTTTGAGACCACAGTTACCCAGAGCAAGATTAGGGTTGGTTACAGACAGATGAGTGGCAGGACAGGGTTTGGTGGCTCCATTTACCAGAAGTAAAAACAAAGCTGGAGATGGCTCATCTGGATAACATGAAAAAAATGACACTGTCAGCTCTATGGATAGCAAGAGCATAACACTAGAGAACCACAGACTCAATTCAGTCTAGGACTAGAATTTCAAGCATAAATGAACTTAGTACAATACTTAATTTTAAGCTATTTTACAGCATACATACCATCAGAATTTACCATACCTTTGAATGTTGCAGTTCAGAGATCCAGGAATTTCTAAACAACGGTAGGCTTCTAGTTAAGAGAGATTTAGCTTTAAGGCGGTACATTTTCAAAGGAACAGAAGAAATCCAATTCCCCAAATGGTTTTTTCACCTGTACAGTTTGTGGAGGAGGTGAATGCCTCTAGAGATGTCAGATTGCTTGCTTCCCACCCCTTCTTTCTCTAAAGCTAGGAATGGTTGCACAAGGAAGCTAATAACATGTAGGCCCTTTGTAACTCTGCACTGTGTCTATGGATAAAATTGTGAGCATCAAACACTGGTGTCCTAACCCTAACGTTGAGAAGCTCCAAGCTTGGTAATTTGTACCATACATGTACAAGGGGGTATTTTAGATAGATTACCATTTCTGACTTTCTCTCTTAGCTCATTGTCACCTGTTTTATATGAAAAACAGTCTGGAGTGTAGAGAAAGCTCTTCTTTTTGCACCATTTTGGTGCAGAAGAGGGTGTTGCGACAATGCCAATAATTTAGAACTTAGCTCCTCTTCATGTTGTAATGATTTTTTTCTTTTTCTTTCTTTTCTTCTTTTTTTTTTAACCTGTGGCACTGCATCAGAGTGAAAGACAGCTTCCAGGATCTATGGCTCCAAGCTGGGCTGGATTTATGTGAATGTATACTGTCACATGATGGTGACACTGAAGATCAGAATTGGTCTGCTGTTATGTTCTTGCCACTAGATTTTAGCAACCCAATGGGTACATTTTGTAGCCTTCCATTTTGTGTGGAATTAGATCTCCTCTTTAAATGCTATAACTAACACAATTCAAAAGAGAACTCAAGTATAATTTTGAAACCTAACTCCTTACTCCAAATAAAACACCTAAGTCTGGTTTCTGAAGCAGTCCTGCTTCCTGACTCGCCAAAAGAGTCCTCTGTTTCTCGAATCCACCTTGCTGCAATGCCACACACCATTTTGCAACTCAGTTAATACATCCAATTCTTTTTAGAAACACAACATATTGGACAACCTGCTTTGAATTTTCAGCCCCCCCCCCCCAAACTGTCTATCACTAAACTTCTTTTTTTACAAAGTCCCCAGTCTCAGGTGTTTTGTCCTAGCAACAGAAAATAGATGAATAGAAATCCTCCACTAGTGTTTTCCTGGGTCAAGGTGGCAGAATAAACAGCAGGTCCAGTGAAGGACACTATGTATATGAATGAAAGTATTTGAATGAAGAGGATCTGATGATGGCGCTGCAAGTAGAGATCAATGTGGTTTTTATTCTTATAGAATGAGGAACCAGCTGAATCAGATCTTCTGATTTGTTTAAAAGAGAAGTTAAAAATCTAGATGAGCAGATGTTTAACTACTTACAGGATGCTCCGTCTACCAAGTGCTTGTGGACACAGACCACATGGCACAAGGGCAAATCCATCGCTCAGGCTGCCTATTGGCAGCTCATGGTGCACACACTATAGAGAGACAGACCCCGGAAGTGGTAGGCCTTGACTGAAGGCCTCTTAAAATGAAGGTGACTGAAGAGGTTACTCAAGATATCTGAGGACGCACCAGTGGTGTGTGGAGACAAAACAAACAAACCCATGTCACTGCTGCTATGAGACCTCATGGTGTAGGCTCCATGTGATACTCATATTCCAAAGCTTGGCTTGAAAGTTGCAGCCAAGGAGAGACAGGGCCAAGGGGACCCTGAGACACTGCTATACCCTCTGTTCTGATATGTATTTCTCTGTATTCTTCAGTTCCCTATTGCTGACATCATGGGTTCTGATAAAATGGGTCCCTGTCCAGATACATCTTAACATGCTGCCATGTTGGGAGTAGAAAAAGTTAGAAGGGAGAAGTCAGGCCACAAGAGCTTTAATTCAGGACTTGTGTCATTAATAGGTTTAGATTGGACTGTGATAGCAAACAGTTATCAAGTGACATGCAGCAGTGCCATCTTTAAATGTGGCAAGGGATGTTTGCAGAGATCATTTATTCCTGCATGCTTGCTTGCTTGCACATATGTGGTGTGTGTGTGTGTGTGTGTAGACTTATCTATGACAAGCTCCTCCTGACTTCCTATCTTGGTATCATGCCACAATATTAACCGTGCTGCTGCTTTCTCCACCCACACAGCTCTGTAAGACAGTATGCAGTTATGTCGCCTCTGGAACTATGGATGCCAGGCAACACACACTTCATCTACAAAGGATATGAGGGTCAATAAACTGATTGGCTTAATAATTTTCATTGCTCCACAGTTGCCAGGGCTTCAGGCCCAACATTCTTGGCTAATTTGAAACCTTTATTGGTAGTAGAAATATGGAGACCCTCAGAGTTGATGTTCAAAATTTAAGTTCACTCAAAACTGCTCTGAGCTTTACCAGTGAAAAATGCAGGTAACCAACTTGTATTATTCTTTTAAATTGTGCATCAGTTTCTGTGTTCTTGAGGAGACCTGTTCATTCTAGGGAGCATCTAGCATGACCACCCCCATTGAAAAAATCAAGAAAGAGGAATTAAGTCCTAGAGATAAAGCACAAAGCCACTTGGTTTCTGAGACTTCAGTTCAATTGTTGGACACCAGAGCCTGGGTTAACAGCCTGACTTGCTCATTTATAGTTGAACTGAACTTTGGAGGCCTTGGAGGCTCTTATATCCTTCAAGGAAACATCAAATGCAGAAGCAAGCGTGTCAAACACAGGTACCTAGTGAAGCCTGAAGAATCTAATTTTGCGGGAGGGCATCTTCATGTAAGTGCAGCCTCTGCTGTGTAGCAAGACAACCCTCCACTGAGGAGGGAAATCAGATTCATTTCAATCTTCTGCTTGCCACCATTTCAGCCCAAATAGATACAGCTTGAGTTTGTTTTTCCCTGTCATTACTGCCCAGTCCAGTGTTTCCATTTTAAAAGGTGTACATGTGGACTGAACCAGAGCATGGATTATTTAAAATACGATTCTGGCTGATTTCATTTAAATGGCCCCAATATCTTTGCCTAATAGTCAGTGCATTCTCTGTTAACATACAAAGATGTGATGGGGCTGGAGGTTTTCTTATCAGTCCTCACAACAGAGAGGTGGGAATTTGCATGGCCCTTTGTGCTTTCCCTGGGGTGGGGGGAGCGGGAGCCCTTAGATTCTCCTCTTAGCATACTCCCTCCTTTCTGAACAACCTGGACACAATATCAGGACCACTGTCTATCTTCTGCAGGTTCCGTTCTGTCTGAATGAATAAAATGGTCCTCTGAGCACTACGGCTGCTCAAGCACAGATATGCTCAACAAACATTACATGAAAATAAGGTACGTGGCCCAGGGCTAGGTGTTGATGTAATTTCTATGTATGGAAGTGCATATTGAGTAAGAGTAAGACCCTTCAAGATTACTCAGCCCCTTTTAAGAACAATGAAAATCACTCCTGTCCCCACCATGTCCTGGTCCCACCAGGGACCAGGCAGAGTCTCTCCTGGTTTTGTGAAGCTTGGGGACACATGCTGGCTCGATCCTTTAAGGAACATGTACACTCCCTGTGTATGAAGTAGCCCTTTGGTCACGTGGCTAGAAACTACAGAACCTGAGTGGAAACAGAGGTGAGTGGTTCCAACCCGCCTGCTTCTTTAATCAGTTCAGCTTTCTTTTAAATTGGCAAAAGCAATCAGCACACCAAAGTCATTGTCATGCAGTCTCTAAGGACAGCTCTTGCCAACAGCAAGGTCTCTGGCCTCTCCTGTCATTCTGCTCTGCTACTCTGGCCCAGTGCCTTGCACAAACGGTCAGTGTCAGTAAGGATGTGCTAGCTCAGAAGACAGAGAGGGGTAGGAGAGAGATAGACTAAGGTAAGGGCTTTGGTTCTATGGGCTGCTGGGGCCTGGGTTGATAAAGCCCTGCTAGGAGCTGGTATCCTGCAGGGGCTGAAAGGGGTTGGGAGGCAGAAAGGAAGGGATAGAGATAAAATTTTCTGCTACTGATTGAACATGTCCCCTGGGGAGTCATGAAGTCAGAGAGTGAGCAACTGTGTAGTTTTCTTTTCCTTCTCTCCTCCCCCTCCCCTTTCCTCCTTTTCTTCTGCGAATGCAAATCAATAGACATGTATTCACTGTCCAACCAGACAGGCAAGGAGAGAAGAGTAGCCTTTTCATTCCAGAAGGGGGAGAAGGGTAGAGAGAGGCTGCTCCACTCATAGAGGGGAGGAGGACAGGAACTGTGAGTGCAGTTTAAGAGGTTGAGAAGGAATGGGCGGAGCAAAGCGATCCGGAGGAAGCTGCAGTGGTGGGAGTCTGTTTAGGCTCTGGCCATGCCTGCTCGCTTACTGCAGGCTGTGGGTCCTCCTTCATCTTCCTCCCCTTCACTACAGAAAATGGGGACTGGCCGTCTCTCTGCCAGATAAAATATCTCAAGCTCTCTTAAGAGCTGTTGGCAGTGGGTATTCACACGAAGATGAAAATATGATGTGATTTCCTTCAATATTATAGTCCCTTAGTTGGGCTTGGTTCTAGGACCAAGTACATATTAAGATCCGAGATGCTCAAGTTCCTTATAGAGAATGACAAAGCATTTGCATATGTTATCTTCCTCCCCCTTCCTTTTCCTTCCCTCCTTCCCTTCTCCTCCCTCCCATAAATTTCAAATCATCTCTAGATTACTTAAAACAATACAATTTAAATGTTATGCAAATAATTGCTATGATATGATGCTTAAAGAATAAAGGGAAGAAAAAATATGCACGTGTTCATATAGTTATAGGGTTTTTGTTGTTTGGGTTTTTTCTCCACTAAAGTCTTTATTTTGTGGAAGTGAATGAAACCTTGGATCTGGAGGGCTGGCTATATATTGCACTAAATTTGTATGAGGCATGTATGTGAAAGGTTCTATGACATTATAATGTTTGTCAGAGCAAATCTGCCCAGTTTCTGGACAGTCCATGGGATACTGCTAATGTGGTCAGTATCCATTGTAACAGTAATCAAAGGGAACACTCATGTTAGGATGATGAACAAAAGAGGCCAAAGTGGTGGAATTCAGGCTTTAGTCCTGACTTTAATCTTTGATTTGTTGGCCTTTGGAGTGTACTTTTCCTATCGAATGTTCTCTTTGCTTTGCCATTTGGGGAGTGGAGTGAATTAGCCCTTCCTCTGCATTCCTTCACGTTGCTGAAGCAAATAGAGGTGACACTTGCCATGAACATCTTTGCCTCACACCTCAGCAGCCATAGCTTGTGTGCTAATCATGCCTGTCTCTAGGACTATGATGCCTGGCGATCCAGGTATTTACAAGATTGTGTCTGCCATCTGCTCTGCTTAATGCCAACGAGGAATGTGACTAAGATGCACTTAACATGGAAGCCTGACCTCTAGTGTCTTGAGAAACCTCTTAAAAATGATAGCAAAGGGTTGAAAGACGCGACCTTCAAGGGTTTGAAGTCTATTTAGAGGAAACGAAAGTGGATAGGTGATGGGACTTTCCATGGGAAAGGAACAAGAATGAGTGACAGTTTACTGAAGATAGCTGTGGCTTAAGTGTCTGCAGAAGGACACAACAGTCAGACCTAAGTAGATCTATCCCCACAACAAGTCAGATACCATAGGGTGGGCTCGGGACAGGGAGGCACAGGGTATTATGCAGTATAGAACTCAGGAGTGCTGGAAGTGATGGATTGGTGAAAATTCTCTGTCAGACATTTCTGACCCTAGAATCCTCTGATTCTGCCACTTTAGCATGAAGAAGAGATTCAGTATTTGAAGGAATCGAAGAGCGTTCTTCAGGACCCATCACAGAAGAGAGTTGAAGCACTGATTAAAAACAGAGGGGTGAAGAGTTTCCATGCCAGAGGTGAAGCTCACTGGGCCTTTCTCCAAAACAGAGGTATCCAAGATTGGAGCCTTCTGGCAAGAGAAGGAAGTGCTCCTGCCTGGAGAAACTTGCCTGGCTCAAGATAAAACAACTTCTAGCAATAGACCTTGGTCATTCAGGAAAAGAGCCAAAGGACAGCTCCTTGCCTGCTCATCTTTTGAGGGCTGAGCAGTTGATGGGCTTTATGGAAGAACAGAGATTCCAGTCAGCCTTTTGCGGCTTTCTTGAAATATAACCGAAAGGCCAAAGATCACGAGAGAGTTGAGGCGGCCATCCTGCATAAAACACAAAGACTAACACAGAGGAGCTGAAAAAGGGAGCCCAAGAGGCGGAGATTGTGCTGGCAGGCAAGGGAAACTTATAAAGCCTAATTAACATCTTTAGAAAGATAGGAGAAGATACTGTAGCCAGGAACAAGAATAGGGTACTATAAAAACCAGGCAACAGGGAAGACTGTTTGAAATTAATAATTTGAAAGTATAATTTTTAAGTCAGTAAAAAAATGTAAGGGAAGGGAATCTTGATGGAAAGGAAAGAAGAAAATATATGAAAGCCAAACCACATGGCTGCCTCCATTTTAACAGAAATCCCACAAAAACAAGTAAATAAAGAGAGGAGAAAACTTCAAAGACAATACAAAAATTCAATGAAATTCTTTAGAGTTGAAGAACATGAATTTTGTATATGGAAAAGTTTATTGAGAGCTCAGTAGCAGAACATTTGCCTAGTTTGTGAGACATCCTGACACAGTGCACATTACCTGACTATCAGGCACACTGGCATGTTGCTTTCACTGGAGCTGAGAGCTTCCATGCATCTCTTTACAAATATTTCAAAGGGAAACAAAATGATTGGTTAGGAGGACAATAGTTAACACTCATAAACACTGCCAATCAAAGATGAACTCATTCAAACCTTGTGACAGATTTATGTTGGATTAATGGGTGAGGAGAGCAGTGGGGCTGGTGATGGGCTCAGCAGGAGCTAACTCAACATCTTCTGTGTTAGCGAGCCAGCAGATCCTCTTAACATCATTACGTTAAGCAATAGGTGAGAAGCTAAGTATGGTGGTATGGAGTGGAATATGCCTGCCTTGAAAAGAAATAAGGAAGCCATGCCCAGGGAAGACACATAGCAGCTAAAAGAGATGGGTCTGGTGGCTTCTGTCTGAGATAGGGTTTTCTTTCAATCTGAGTGTTAAGCACTGGTAACCAGGGAAAACAAGAGGAAATTATTTTGATTAAAGTATTTTTTTTTTAATTTTAAAAATATATGGTGCTGACATCATGCTATAGTTTCATGTATTAACGATCCCAGAATTCACTTGACAAGAATTTGGTCTTTGGAGTCAGACAGTGCTGAATTATCTCAGCCACATTGGTGACCTTGGGGATATCATACCTCATAAATCCATAAAGTGTGTGTTATAATGCTCATGTGGTGGGAAGGGAGAGTAGACACAGTGCATGTTGATGATGATCAGGCGCACTGGCATGTTATGGGTATTTCAGACATGATAGTCATTGTTAAGATGATCTTGACTTACAAGCATGATATTTCGTGAAGACATTAACAAGTTTGGGAAGCACTGTATCGAGATTAACACTTGATTCTCTAAGACACCTATTGTAAGCAAGCCCCAGGGACAGTGGGACTGTTCCAGTCCTAAAGTAGTCAGTAAATCAATTGTTGCTCTTGTGAATGAAGTTGGGCCTTTTTGGTTTACAAGAGCTAATGTCCATCCTGGAGCCTTTGAGATGTTCTCAGGGAGTCGCTTGCAGTCTGGGAGACTCCAGTGCATTTTGGAATAGGTAGAGCTGAGATGGCAGAGTCAGCTTTTAATTGTCAGTGTTATTTCATCCTCTTTTTACTTCCTTCGAGCAAAAGTGAAACAAAATCCCAAGTGTTACTAAATCTGCAACCCATCCTTAGCGTGTATCACATTCCATATGTACCCATCCATTGCTTAACGCTGCCTACAGCAGAGCCGTTCTCAACAAAGAGGCTGCATGAAACTGGACTGCACTGAGAGCTTTGGTCTTATCCCAGTTGAGCCCTTGCTTTGGGGAGTTTGGACGAACTGTGGATGCTTTTGTCTGGCTGGCCCCCATGGCAACTTCTCTCCGGATCCCAGGGAAATTACTTCAGTGGGAAATTTTCTATCACTGGCCACACTTCCTTCTCCCTAGCGGAACTGCCTTTTGTATTTCTAGGAGCCAGTGTTTTTACAAGCACTTGTCATAAATGTAATCAATGGTATAATTCCTGCACATTGCACATATACCCAGGCCATAGTAGGCTTCTAGTAAATGTTTCGTCAATGAATGGGTAAATGGTGCACAAAGCACCAAAAGGCAGTTTCTTCATTAATGTTGTTTTTTTGTGTAAAAAAATATGCTGGGCTAAGTGGTTCACATTTATTCTAGCATGTGTACGCTGAAAGAGGAGCATCCACAGTCTAAGGCCAGACTGGGCTACAGACTAAGTTAAAGGCAAGGCTGGGATGCATAATAGGAAAACACCCTGTCAACAAACTCCTCACCTAAAATGACAAAAAAGGAAAAAACAATGATCCTTGCCCAAGTTTGTTGAGTTTGAAAAAAGGTAGATCAGATCAAGAAATTCATTAGTGGAAGGGTGAAGGCCCCACCCCCACACACTTGCCTTTCTTATGATTCTCTTAGGATCCAACAGTGCACACGAACACAGCTACATGACCACTTTACTGGTTCAAAGGGCACAAACCTCCAGGAGTGACTCTTGTCTTCTCACACAAACTTCCCATTCCCAATTGATTTGCTGTTATACTTCGTTGCTATTTAAACACAGTTCTGATGATTCTATTTGCTTTGGAAGAAGAAGAAGAAAAAAAAAAAAAACCATGGAAGGTATAAAATTGCTTATTATTTACTCCAGAGAAGAGAACAGTTCCTCTAGTAAATATGCACTGAAGCATTTTTATTTTTATTTGTATTTTTTTTAAGAATGCTTAAATGGACCCAGTAGACCGTAATATCTCTTTTTAGAGTTGGTGCTATCTATTGATTAAATATGCATTTATACATTTCTACTTTTTTAAAAGATAAGAGACATATGTTTTAGTCATATAATAGACCTAGAAGAATCGATCAGCAAAAATGCATATTTATGTGGTCTTTACAAAAGACTTTGTCAAGCACACAAGTTTAAAAAAAATAACATAAATTTTTTCCTGATCTTCACTGATGTTTGTTAAGTGTGAATTTAATTAAGAAGTGCCTCGTACAGATTAGGAAAGAGATTGTTGAAATAAAGAGATGCTTGCATTTCATTTTAGTTTTGTGGTGCTGAGGATTGAACTCAGAATCTTGTCCATACTAGGTTAAAAACTCTACCACCAAGCAATATCAGCTACCCTAAATGGATACTTTTAAAAACAAAAATGTCCTGCCCAGATATGGTGACCATGAGCCTAGGTAACATAATGAATCCCAGGGCAGTCTGGGCTACAGAGTGAGACACTGTCGCAAAAAAATAATATATATATATATATATATATATATATATATATATAATATGAATCAATTTTTTAAAAGATAAGGTCACATCACTAGTGATGAAACTGCCAGAATATAAGCTTAGGTTTTTCTGTTTCCAAAGTGAATTTCTTTCCCAACAGAAGTTATTGTGTTACAGACATTGTGATTTCATTGAATATACTAAACAGGAAATAGTGAAAGAACTAACCCTTGAAGTAGAGTTGGGACTTTCTGCCATCTCTTCTATTGCCTCTTCTGTGGAACTGAGGCTTAGTGAGAACTGAGAGCTGGCAGCATGGTTTGCCTGGATTGTACTTACACCATTAGAAAGTTACTAGACGCTTGTTCCTGGTCCCTGCCAGCTCACTGTCTGGTAGTGTGTTGCTGTAGATTGGTTCTTTAATTCCTCACTCACATCCATGTGTTGAAAGCATAGTCCTCTGTGCTTATTATTGGAAAGCAGTAGAACTTTAGTGGGGAGACCTAATGGAGGTCATCCATCACTGGAATATACTCTCGAAGGGAACAGTGAACCTCTAGCTCCTTCCCCTTCATGTTTTTCAATTCTTTGGTCATGAGCAGGGGTGATTGTACTCTAACATAGTTGCTACTTTGCTTTGCCCCTTTAAGCATCAGATCTAAAAGATTTGTATGTACTCAGTCATGGCTACAGTGTCCAAAGATGTGAGCCAGTATACCCCTTATTAAATTCATCTCAAGAGTTTGTTACAGGGGTGGACGGCACAGGAATGCAGTCTGTACTCCAGCTGTCTTTCGTAGGGAGCTGTCCTAATGTGTTTATAGAGAAGGTGGTGTTGCAGTCCTTGTGGAAGTCAAGGAGGGACTGTGCCCAGTGCTACCCAGAGTCCTCAGGTGCTCAGAGCACAGCTGATGCTACAGAGACTGCTGACCACTGGAATTAGCCAATGTTGCTCTGGAGCTCAATGTTCCCTAGGCACTCAGGCCTCTTCTCTTTTCTCAATGACTGTTTTCAGTCATTGGCTATTGTAAGAGGTGAAAGCTGGCTGGCCCTCAACTCCAGGTGAGCAGCCTGCAACTTTGAGGATGCTATTTAAACCTTTTGAACTCTCCCATCTACGTTGTAAGGATAGTACACCTCCAATACTATTTGTTGAAAAGACAAATAAGGGGTGTGTAATGCCAATAACAGAGTTCTTTGTACGAAGATGATCAATACCATGATAATGCTCAATGTTATAATTTCTTTATATAGAAGAAACAGAAGAATATGGGCTTGCATTTGGGCTGTATCACTCACTAGCTGTGGCCCTAGATAAGTTACTTAACCTCTCTAAATCTCAGTTGCTTCTTCTCTTAATTAAGATAAGGATTGAATATGATTCCATTTCTGAAGTCCTTAGCCAACAAGGAGTCAATGAATTGCCCAAACAGACTAATCCTTCAGCACCACATTTAACTAGTCTTTCCTCTTCTCCTGCCACCAGTCTATCACCAGACTTCATCTGTGTCTGCTATGAAAACAGTTCACATGTTCTCTAGAATAGTTTCATAAACGAATGAATGTCCCTCGTTCATGTTCATAGTCTTTCTTTTCTCAAAAGGAAATGAACTCTTTTGCAGCATAATGGGAAATCCCTAAATTACAGAATTTTCTCAGTGTCTCTCCTGAACTACCCCTGAACCGCTCTTGGTTTTCCAAAAGGCCTCTTGTTTGTGTCTGCCAGTCCCCCTCCTTGTGCTGTCTGTCCATTTCCTTTCTGTGGCCTGTCTGACCCCTCGCTGCATTTCAAGTCTCTTTGTGCATCAGAGGACTCCACTAGCAATACTCTTTCAGAGATTCAGTCTGATACTGTCCTTGTTCAGAGCATCCATAGATTGCTCTGCTTATGCACGACATGCTTTCCAACTGCTGGCTGGATAGAAAGCAACTTTACTATATAAGGTATATAGGCAACTTTACTATATAAGGCATTCTGTTATTTTCTCTATACATTTACTAATATACCATTCCTTCTTTTTTCTAGAGGAATCTTCAGATATATCATATGGCTTTTACAGATAAGAAGAAACAATATTCTTCCTTGACCAAGCCTTGGAAAAGCACTTTATATTAAGCAACAACTTGCTAAGTGCTGCTGCTGCTATCAATTATTGTGTTTTTAAGAAGGGAAATGATCAATGTTCTACTCAAAGGCAAACATCTTATTTCCTAGAAAGACTGACATTCTGTTAGATGTAAATTAGTTCTGTGTATCCTTCTTCTTCATCAAAACTGGTTTTATGGTAGTACAGACCTGGGTTTGGATCTGGACTCATTAGCCATGGAATGTTTCTCAAGTCACTGGTACTTGCTGAACTGAAATCTTAGGATAATGATGTCTATGGGGCAGGACTCTGGTGGGGACAGCTGAAGTAACACCTATACTTCCCTGTCCCATAGGAGGTGTTAGAAATATTTCACAGAGAAAACCAGGGAGGAAGTAAGAATGTCACCTGGAAAGTCACTCACACATAAGAAGTGGAACACATGCACAGAACTGGGGAGGAATCCCAGCAGACACGGTGTCTTTGGAGAATACCTGGTAACAGAGTTACTCTCTTTGGAACCATAATTTCCAGTGCTTGTCTCATTGCCCATTCTCAGAGTACAGGGGGCATGCCAGCACTGTGCAACTCACATTCCAGGCAGGGCAGATAGAGTTTGTTTTGGCTGGGGTGCAGAATTATGGTTCCTATAAACTGTCATTGCACAGACTCAAACTGGACCATGGTGAAAGAGGGAGAGAGAGGGAGAGGGAGAAAAGAGAGAGAGAGAGAGAGAGAGAGAGAGAGAGAGAGAGAGAGAGAGAGAGAGAGAGAGAGAAGAAAGGCCAAAGCCACAGGCATCGCTGTGAGCCTTCTCCTTCTGAGGACTTCTGCAAGTTTCTTCTTCCTTGAGACCTAATCTGGATGTCTCTAACTAAGCGTACTGGGATCATGGCAATTGCTTGTTGTTGTTGGTTTTAGTCTTGGTAGAATTCCCTAATGCTCCAGTTGTGGGGGAGCTGGCCATTTCCCTGTATCTTTGATGAGAAAAAGCCTGAACATGTCCGTCTTCCTGCTGGGGACCAGGTTGCTTTCAAGTACTCTTGCTGGCGGGATGGGGAGGTGATGCATTTGAGCAGCCTCTGAGGGAAGCTCTGGCTGCATCCTGGGCTGGAGACCAGGAAGGAGGAGTGATAAGGCCTTGGCATGGGCATTAGTCAAATTCTGCCAGGAAGCTGCCTTTTCCATTTCCTTGTGTCCTGAGACCCGCTGGGGTAAGATTTAGGGAAGGGCATTAGACCCCTCCCGCTGCCCACCCAGGAGCGGGTGTGCCCATGCGAGGCACACTGGCATACTCACACAGATCCCAGCAGCACTGCTGCGCGGTGAGGGGGTGCGCAAGGGATAGGCTTCAACTCCCCTTGGAGTGGAGCCTTCCCAACAGGAAAGTCTCCCGGTGTCGCTCAGGAGAGTGGAGCCAATGTGTGGCTTGGAGGTGGTCTGCTGTGCACCCAGCGAAGATTGGTGCTGATGATTCTTACCAGTTGTGTGTATGTGCAAAGGGAAAAAAAAATCAGAGACGCTGTCTGCCTTGCTCCCATCTCGCACGCGCTCTCTCTCTTCTGCTCTCTCCCTCCCTTTGCAAACATTGGATTTAAACCTGCTCAGAATTCAGCACAGAGGAAGCAACCTCGGTAGCAGCAGCAGCCGCAACAGCAGCAGCAGCAGCAGCAGGAGCTAGCCGGGCTGCCGTGCACCACAGCCTCGCGATGTACCATCCCGCCTACTGGATCGTCTTCTCGGCCACCACTGCCCTGCTCTTCATCCCAGGTACCCAGCAAAGAAGGGTGTTTTCTCTCTGTGGGCGATGGTGCCTCTGTTAGGGCAGAAGGGAAGGGGAAAGAGGAGAGGCAAGGAGGAAAAGAGGGAGTGCAAAAGGCATGTGAGTGAAGGTAGGCTTGCTGCGTGCACGCACACAAGCACACACACACACACACACACTCAGTGGCTAGCTGGCTCTCAGGCAGACAGATGCCCCACAGCAAGCGATTTACTCCCTTCTGGGGAGCTGGGTTCGAAATCCGCACTGTGCTGCAAGGCGCTGCTTGTTCTGTGGAAGGCACAACTGGCGTTGACCAGCTGTGGTCCCAGGGGTGAAAGAAGAGAGGCTCAAACTCCCGGGCGCAAAAGCCTTCTTGTGCGCTGCTGTTGGGACCTGCAGCAGGAGCTGGCATCCCGCTCAGTACTGGTCTCTGTTTTTCTGAATCCTTGTAGATCTCTGCGTCTCTGTTTCCTGTGCTTTTTTTTCTTTTCCCCTTCCTGTTTTTTCTCTCTTCCCAACGCTCTCTTCTCTCTTCCTTCCTTCTGAATCCTCTCTTCTATTCCCACTCCAGATCCCCACCTCCCTGCTTGCCTTCTCATCCTTTTAATGAATTCTTCCTTACTGCATTTTTTTTTTTTTTTTTGTCTTAACACAACCCTTCCACCACCTCTGGTCCTTGCTTTATTCTTCCACTAAATGGGCAGATTGTGCCTTTGAAATCCACTTTCTCCTTCCTAATCTTCATATCACAACAGAGACATGAATTTTCCCTAATAGATTTCATCCGGTCCAAGCTGGGTGAAGGTTGGGGAATCTAGCCCCGAGTCCAGGGACCGTGTCCCTACCGTGGGAAGAGATGTTAATGCAGTGCTCTTTCTCACAGCACTTACTTGTTTGGGCAAACCAAGTCTGCAGTGACCCAGGTAAGATGCCGCAACGCAACACTCCCCAGTCAGCCTGCTAGACTCCTTGCAGAATCCAGCACGTCTTATTAGGGTTGGTAATTGCATCGGAGCCCTCTGCAAGCCGAGGACCATGCCCGCAGGCAGGCATCTTTCACACAATGCTGAAGGGGCTGGGAAGGCTCACCAACACTTTAGCCAGCATCAAGGGGTCTCTGGGTCTTCCATACTAAACCTCACCCTTTAGGGACATTTCTCTCCCCGCCCCCCAACACCCTCTCTTCTTGTTGTTGCAAATGGAGATAGCATGTTTTCTGTTAAACATTAGCTTAGACCTGAATTCCCTTACATATGTACAGTCATGAATGCTAAAATTCTTAGCTCTCACATTCATAGGTAAAGCACAGTAATTCTTCGTTTTGTATTCAGAATCCCTTGGTCAGGTTTTCTCCCCTTTCTTTTAAATGTAATTCTCCAAAGTACTTCTAAGCTACCAGAGAAAATTAGAAAAAAAAAAAAAAATGGAACTTCATTGGGAGGAAAGAGAAAGAATTGAATTTTTTTTTTAAAAAAGAAAAGATATCCATTGTATAATGTTGTATCACTTTATTAAATACATTTTAATTAATTTGGCAATTTTATGTCTCCCCATTAAGTTTTGAATTGTACTTTTCTGAGAAGAGATGGATTCTAAACCAAGTTCCCAGATGTCTTTTGGGACTGGCAAATTCAGGGCATCCGTTTTCTTCTTCTAGGGTCTCCAGTGTACCAGTGGGAGTGGGGAAGGCCACAGTGCTCAGTACCTGCATGAGCCTGGTAGAGGGAGCCAGGTGGGGGCTTCTGGTCCTTTAAAAAAACCAATAAACTTTCCTGAGAGTTCAGGAAGCTTATCATGGACTAATTGCTCCTCCCACTGTGGTTGGGTTAGGACCATCTTGAGGAATGGGTGGGGAGGATGGGTAAAGACATACTTCACAGGGTCTCTGGATCCCCTGTGGCTGTTGTAAAAGACAGTGAGTAAGCCCAGCAGGCTGAGGCTGGGACACAGTGTACCCCAAAGGAAGCCAGGAACTGGTGTGAAACTTTCCTCTAGGGATATCCTAGTATCCTAAAGCACTGTACTTGCAGGGAGCAGGAAGTCCCGACTTACAGCAATATACTGCCTAAGACTTGAAAGGGGCCTCCACCGCCGTTCCTGAACCCTGCCTGGGGCTGAGTGTGAGGGCGATAGGCCAGCTGCAGTTATTTGGGAGAGCAAGATAAACATCTGACTAGGGTTGCCTTTACCCCAGTAGGCAGCCTTACTATCTACTCTAATGGGTGCTCAGACCCGAGAGAGATCAGGAATAGGAAGGAAGAAAAGTTGGTGTTAGTGGAAAGATGGAAAAGAAGACACTCAAGGCCTCCAGCATGATCCAAACCTGGAATCCTGCTGCATCCAGAAGTCCTGTGGCTCTTCATTGCTCAATCCTTTACTTCAATGTCTTCAGACTTCTTTTTAAGTTTTTTCTTTTGTTTCAAATACTGCCTTCCCTCCCAAGAGGTTAACATCAGCTTGTTAGCTGTTTACTCTCCCAGCAGGTAAAACCAGGCTAATGTGATCACAAAACCTTGACCTGGTTAGGCCTCCATGCTATCTCAGTCTGTAGCTTTTCATTTCTTTGCAAAAACACCTTTTCAACTCAGAATCATTTTTAGGTTAATGCTGTTGTTGCCTGGTACTTCCCAGAGGAGACTGACGTTCATAAATTGTTTTCCTAAGCAGAATTTCAAGGGTGGGAAGACAGTTGCAGGGGGCAGACTATTGAACTCACATCCAAGACAGAACAAGGAAAGGGATGTGGTTGACAATGTGTCATGCTAAGAAGTTCTGAGACCCTGAGGCTGAGTTGGTTGTCCCAGGTAGAAAGAGACATTCGGGATCTTTGATAAGAGTATATGTATGTGTGTGCATGTGTGTGTGCTTGTGTGTGTATGTGTGTGTTCATTTGTGTGTGTATGTGTATATGTGTGTGTGTGTTGTGTTATTTTGTGTGTGTTCATGTATGTATATATGTGCATGCAAATGCACTGGGAAACCTAAGCCCTTGGTAGGCAAATGATTTTCCACTAAGCCACATCATCGGTCCCAGGAGTCTTTATGACCTTGAATCTGGGCATTGATGGAAGATAAGTAGGATGGAGGAGCCAGAAGTTAAGGCTGCTGGATATTTGCATCAGAACCACCTGGGGATAGGAGCTCAGCTCAACATGTGAAGTCCATCTTAGACAGGAATATGTATAAATGCTGAGTATTTAGGTCCCTCTGATGACTTCAAGACCAATTTATCTAGTTCAAAGTCACTGCCCATGAAATGCAGCCTTTGGGTGAAAACACATCTTCCTTCCACCTATTTAGCATCATAGCCATGAGACAGGGTGGGATAGGGGAAGCCTGATTTTCTACTATATGGACCATTCCTCCAGTGTGTCTCTTTTACTCCTAGATATTCAGGGGTCTTCTCTCCCATGTACTGAATAGAGAATTGCTGTGAAGACTGAGCTTGGGTTTGTGACCTGTCACATCTTAAACAGATTTCCCATCATTGATTGTCAGAAAGCCTTGGGCTTGGCTGGAAAATTCCCAGAGGCTTAAGATGTCCTCATCTTTTGCACACCCCTTTCTCCTTTGTATATTTTACTTCATGAAGGATCTTGGGTCTTTGGACTGAGACAAGGGCATGAGCAATTTTTAGCCAATTTTGGTGATTTCTGTCCCTACTCCCTCCTAATGTTGAGAAGCCTGGAAGGCTGTTTCCCTGTGTGAGAGAAGCCAAGCAGGGGATTGTAAACCACAGGGTCCATTGAGAGTTAGGACGAGGTCTAGGCATCCAATTATTGAAAGGTTTCATTACTCATTTGCCAATACTTCCTTCCCAATCCAACTATCATGTGGCTCTCAATCCCTGTAAATGATTGGCATATTAATAAGGTCAGACCATGTCCTGTTGACATTCAGCATGGCCAGTGACAACAGCAGGCACTTAGAAGAAGACAGGCAATGCTTGGCGTTTTAGTTGCCTGGAGCTGGGCAGTGTGAGATCAATCAGTGATCCCAGATGGAATGAGATTCTTGTGTGTTGCTCCAGGCATGCTTGCCTCCTTGTTTTCCACATGTGGCACCCTCAGCCACAGCCCCAAAGCCTGGAGCATTTAGGGAGACGCCTTACGTAGCCCACATCTGCTTGTGTTTGTTGTCTGACAATTCTAGTGCCTGGATCTCCTATCTCAGCCACTGGAAACAGCACCTATGCTCACAGCTTCAGCCTGGCATCTGAGCTTCATGGGGCAGCATGTCAGTGGGCAGTTTCCCACTCAATGAATCTCCACACTAGCTTCTGTGCATGCTGAAATCTGAGAAGTTACAGGTTTTGTTTCAGAGCTTTTTTTGGAATGCATTTAGTTTGATCTTCAGGTCTCAATGTGCCAGTCTGTAAAAAGGGTTCCAATTCTGTATGCCTCCTGTTTCCTACTGGACAGAAAAAACAAAAATCTAGGTTAGATGTTAAGAAGGGACAGCTTAAGAATTTTTATCATAATAGAACACATCCCAGTCTCTATCAACATAGCAAAGAGAGAAGGATGCTCATGTGTAGATGACTAGAAAATATGGTTCTTACTGTTGAAGAAGACGGAAGAAAAGATGGAACTGTACTGACTTGTCTGTCTTTGCCATGGTGATAAAAGCTAGCTGAACACAATACATGAATTCCTTTATTCAACAAGACTTTATATATGTTCTGATGAATTAAGACATCTCCCAGCTTCAAAACCAAAGTACACCAAACTAGAAAACTGTTTTCCCCGTTTCCTTCTTTTTGACTCCGCTGAAGACGTATACTGACTTGGATGTTGGTTTTTCTGCGGTGTAAAGCTAGTGGTGAGCATGGATCTTCTTTGTTTTCCTAAGGGGCTACTTGGTCATGTTTTCAGTGAGGTGCAGGGTATGTAGACTTATTCAGCAGCTTTGAACAGGTGGGGATTTCAGTAGCACAGTCTCATAGCTTCAGGCTCCCATGACTCTTTTCAGCCTGTGGGCTAGGCTTTCCTCACCTTGGCTTCCTGGCTTGGAGCCCATCAACCTTCTACCCTGTCTGTTTATGGATGGTTGCCATCCGTCTGCAGCTGCCTGCAGCTGGAGAAAGAGGGCAGATGGAAGCAGAGCCACGTTTCCTGTCACAGAACTCAAGTGTCAGTCACAGAGGGCATGTGGCTGCTGACAAGCCAAGCTGTCAGGGATGGTGGATACTGGCACCTTTGGATATTGGTGGAACCTTCTAGACACGGAGGCTGAGCAGGCTGGTATCACCTTGGGGTGGCTGTATTCTGCTGTCCCATTCCTGACAATGATCTCTGTGTAGCTCTAGGTCCTGAGGTCATCTGTTCTTGTCATTTATGCTGTGGCCAGGAACTGAAGATTTAGAACGTACTACTGATTTCTAAAGCCTTAGTCTCCTGTGCCTTGCCGCAGGTGGGGTGATATGATAGGAACAGGTACAGTTCCAGTAGCCAGATTTTTGATTATTCATTCAGAAGCACATAAAGGCAACTGTGAAGATGGAGCAGAAAATATTCTAACCCAGAGGTGAACATGAAGACAAACATATTTGTGATTACTTCCCTGTAGGTGTGTGTGCAAGCATGCACACTGCTGTTGGAGTTTCATCATCCTCTGGCAGTCACAGAGACACTCCTTCTGCTGAATGTACACACACAACACACACACACACACACACACACACACACCATGTATTCTCATGTGTTCATACGCACACTCACACACAGCCTCAGTTTATCTTAAAGTCTCAGCCACAGCTCCTTACAAAAAGCAAACCCATCTTCCTCTTGCCTCATGGCTTTGTCCCTCTAAGAGAACACCAACTGGAGCCTTCAGCCTCAGTGTCCTCCCTATTGGTACATGGCAGGACTCTGTGCCACACATGGCCATTCATGTGTGACTATTTGCTTGGCAACGTAGAAACTCACTCTACAGCTATCCACTCTCTTTTGTACCCCCAAAGCAATGGGCACCAGAGGCCAAACTTCCACTTATCTCTCAAGATCTCCTCCCATCCAGAACTCTTGGTGCCTAGAGGCTGAGACTCCCCTGCAGCCACTAAACTAACTTAATTAAATGTTTGCAGAATGCTTTGAGACACCTCTGGGCAATGTGCTCGGTAAGTGCAAAGCATTATCATTATGAGGCAGCACATTGCCTTTAACAAGCAGGGACACTGTGCTGAGAGACCCCTGGAAAGGCCAAGATGAATCGATGCATCAGGACACAGGCCATTGATCGGAATAGCTGCTTGCATGTTCCTGGGAAATGATAAGTGACATTTGAATTGAGCACTGAAGTCCAAGGTCTAGAAAAACCAGAATATTGGTCATTCGAAGGGACAGAGACTCTGAAGTGGTCCAAGTGGCTATTCTTGACCTCTTGTTTTTGGTGTGTGTTTCTTGCAAATTTATAATGCTGTTCTACTGCACTTGGGAGTTTGTTGCTGAACTCAGTAAGGAGAACAATTGTCATATGCTTTATGACTTGCCTTGGAAATTTATATTTACTCCTATTTGTTGATTAACAAAGGAATATGGGATATTACCAGATTGTGTGGACTTCCAGTTGTGTAGAGTTTACAAAATCAAAACCAAACCCCTCAAAGCTGGACAAAGTCCACATGGGCATGATCTGTGCAGAGCTCCCCACTTCCTGGCACCCCGTTTCATCTTCCACACCCTCTTGTTTCCTCTCCAGCCCTCAGTTTTGGTCACTTTGGTCAATCTGAATCCCTCATAAAAGGCTCCCCTACCCTTCCTCAAAGGCTTTTTTACTCAAGCATAAAATTTCTGATCTTCCTACATATATTTTTTCCATGGAACAGTTCTTTCCTTCTTTCAGAGTTTGGCAAAGGTATTACTTTCTCAAAAGAACCTTCTTGATGCTTTAAGGTAGAGTAGGTCTTGTTTATTATTGTTGTATCTTGTATAATATTGTTTATTATATATATATATAAGTTCTTAGTGCCAGACTTTTTTCCAACACTGTGAGTTTACATATTGATTTTATGCCTCTTTTTCTTCCACTTACTGTGGCCCCTAAAGCTACACCAGTCTCCTCTGCAGCACATCTTCATTCCCTAACACAGTGGAAGAGGGTAAGTGCGCACAGTGTTTGTTGAGCGAGTGAATGAGTCAGTGAAGAAATGGATTATGAATGAGACTATAGCCAAACTCATACCAATATTAGATATTGGCTTACTCTGCATATTGTTTTGATCATGCCCTCTGGATTCTCAAAATTATCTTGCGTCCTGGGTTGTAATGGCCAACAGCTCACTCATTTGTAGAGTGGGCATGAGGCTTGGAAACAGCTTTGCTAGTGGGAAATGGAAATGTCTAGAAAATGCTTAGATATGAGTGTTCATTCAAGGGTTTATGAACACTAGTCAACACTAGCTATGACCTACCGACCACACAAAATCACAGCTCAGTGCTGGAACTGCAGAGTTGTGAAAGTTACATCTCAACAGACACACCTGTGCAGTGAGAATTCTGAAATGGTTTCTTTAAAAGACACAGTAATAGTATAAGAATATATTTTTGTTTTAATCCCAGCCATAGGGATATGGGGTTCCTCCATATTAGCTGACCATGGTTTGCCTCCTACTTTAGCAGAAGCAGGGCTTTGCCAGCTCCAGATAGTTTCTGCAACTTTGTGATGTTTGGGATTCTGGGAATTTTTCTGAGGGTCTATAAATGCTAGGGCCCTGAGAGGCAGGGTTGATTGCAGTTTGTTAATAGTTGTGCTCAAAGAAGAAACAAGAAAGATATAAGAGTCAAGGATTTCTTTCTTTTTTCTGCCCCTTCTTCCTTCTTTCTCTCTTATCTAGTGATAGGGGTGAAACCAGCAGTGGCATAAAGGGTGGGAAAAGGAAGGAAGAACTCACAAAGTAGCTAAAACAGGCTACACACCTGAGAGTATGAGGCATTCTGTAAACATGGATGTGGCCCTAAACTGGCTATTGGCCTAATACAAACTGAAATGACTCGGCACATTTAATCAGGCTGTCTGTTAGAGGAAACTCAGTTATTCTAGTTATTTAAAATTTACAGCAGTGTCCCTGTGCCAATAACTGAGAATTGTAGTAATACCAAAAGGGATTTCGTTATTTACAAGAAATGAAATGTTGCACTATGGCTAGAAAAATGCAGATGGCATGGAGGGTGGGAGTTTAACATGACCAAGGAACACAAACATGTTGTCATTCCTATGGGAAAGGTAAAACTGGGCTCAGTAAGACAAAAGAGTTATAAGGTTATATTGTTTTTATACCTAGTCAGATTCATAGTCTAGTCTGTTCACCAGTGCTGTTACATCATGATTTCTGGGCTCTGGATCACAGAGGTCTTGCCTCATTAATCTATGAATGTTTCCCAGTGCTAAGCATATTTATTTTTCAGATATGTTGTTTACTGAGTGATTACTTTGGGACAAATGCTTAAACTAAAATAGTTATAGTTGGTCTGGATTTGTAGCTAAGTGGCCACTGTGCTTGGCTAGCATACACAGAGCAAGAGTCACACATGCATCAAGCCAAGACCTATATGATTAGGAAATCACAACTCAGAGAAGGATAAGGATGAGGATAGCTTCCATGATTGCCTGTAAGGAGGGCTGATCTTGCTACCAAGCTCTGTGACAGTGACAACTGAGTAAAGTCCTGAAAAGAAAGGAAGTAGAGATGTTCTGAGGCCTAGAGAAGGGAAGGGACTGAGTGTTGGTTTGAATGAGAATAGCCCACATTAACTCATAGTTGAATGTTTGAATCCCAATTGGTAGACTGCTTAAGAAGGATTGAGAATTGTAGCCTCATTAGAAGAGGCGTGTCACTGTGGGTGGGCTTAGAAGTTTCAAAAGCTTATGCCAGGTCCAGTCTTCTCTTTCTGCTGTGCAGTGTAGGTCAGATGTTAGCTTTCAGCTATTGCACCAGTGCCTGCCTGCCTGCCTACTGCCTGCCTGCCTACTGCCTGCCATAGTTCCTGCCATGATGATCATGGACTAACCATGGGAAACTGCAAGTAAGCCCCAGTTAAATACTTTATCCTATATGTTGCCTTAGTCACAGTGTCTTTTCATAGCAATATAACAGTGGTAACCAAGACAAGGGGTATATCCAGGACACACAGTGTGCCTGTGAGGTCCAGGCTCTGATACCAGGAGAGGAGTATGGCCAAGGGAGGCCAAGAAGTTGAAGATATTTTGAGTTGAGGCAAGAAAAGACATACTTTATTCATCAGAGCCCAGACCATGAGGTAAGGATACTCTGGCACACAAGGGCTATACACAGGCTAGCATAGGTACAGGCAGACTGGTACATTGGGTGCAAGGAAATAGACATTCAGATCCACACAGAAAGGCTGGTGAAGACGAGGCAAAGGCCAAGCTTAAAGCGTCTGACTTGAGAGTCGTACTTATGTAAAAGCCACAAAAAGGTGGCACCCAGCCAGAAATGGTTATGTAACAGATTATACCACTGTTTACTTTTGGATTCTCTGGAAAACCAATGTCAGCCATTTTGTTGCTGACACATAGCCTCCCAGTTTTCCAAGCTTAGACATCTCAGCCAATGCTGGATATCTCTACCAGCACTGTTTTTTTGTTTTTGTTTTTGTTTTTTTTTCTAAACATCAACTGGCCTGTATAGTCTTCTCTGCCCTACAGGACCTCAGCAGGAAACTAAGCACTCATTCTCCTACTGAGTAGAACAGAGAGAGGAAAGTGTGGCCCAATGTCAAGCTTCTAGCTCATGCAAGAGTTAGAAAATAAACATAGTTTCTGAGGGTCATTTCAGTTGTAATTTTAGAGGTGATGGTTCATGATTAATATAACTCATGTAATGGGGTTATGGACCATGGTTTATACCCTTGAGTTCCTATTCTTGTTGCAGCTTGCAGAATGGATTACGGGTGAATACAGCAGTTTGGAGGCAGGCCACTGACACATCTTAGATAGAAGTGGCCATGATTTAGACCACTGGGAGAGGTGATTAGAAAAGAGAGTCATGAATGAACTGCCAGTCTTTAAAGGAATATTGTGAGTGAGTTACAGAGACCATGGATTCTGATTCTGACAACAGACACATAACAGGACTGTCCTTGTGACCTGTAAGTCCCACTGTTAGTGCCCTGCCATAAGCCCTCTCTCAGATGATGTATATCTTGCTATAGAACAGAAATGTGTGGCTTTTAGAATTCCACCCTTCCTGGAAGCAAAACAATTTCAGCCCTTGACACCAAATCCAGTGTGTCACTAACTTCTGAATATATTTAAGAGATGACAGGGTTCTAGTTATCTTATCTGCTGTATTATACTTTAGCTTTTCCCCTTGAAGAATCCAGGTTGTGATTAGAGGAGCTTTGATTGGATCCTTGAGTGATATGGCACTTTAATTGAACCATATGACATCATTGTGATGACATCAGAGTATTTGTAACTTCCCACTAGGCAACCCATACCAGGGACATTCTGAGCAGAGCTTTGTATCCATGGTTTCCTGAAAACAAGTTTAGGTCCTTGGAAAGGGACCTTGGACACTGTCTAGTCTGTTCCCTCATTGAGGTGAAAGGGGTCTGAGATTCTTCTGTAAGGTCACAGAGTCAGAGGCTTCCCTGGTAGACAGGTGTTATAATCTACCTGGAGTCATTTCTCTCTGATAGTGTGGAGGGAAGCTAAGATTTCCTCTTAAATGGATACTGCATTGAAAGATGGTTCCTTAACTTTGGCTACTATTCTGTTCCATGCTGTTTATTCACTTTAGCCTTTCATTTCCTAAAGTGTTTTTTCACCTTAGTGCATAGAAGAAACAGTGTAAGACAAGATAAGTCAATGGGAAAAACCTAGGGTCTGGGGGCAAGAAGCAAAACAGAAGCCTGATCCCAGAATAATGACTCTTGCAACTAAACTGGGAGACTTATAGAAATACATGGTTCCTTGGTATAAGGAAGACTATGCTTAGGGTATAATGAAAAAGTGTCAGATTTGTGTCAAGCTGATGGGATTCACATCAACCTGTTTGGTCTTCACACTATGACAGGTGCTAGCTTTTATGATCACTGCCAGCAAAACACAACTCTTTTAAAAATAAGTGTTTTGGCCTCAAAACCGTACTAAACCAAGAGAAAACCCATACTGAGAATCTTGTAACCTCTATAGTAATGACTCATGGTAGATTTACATGCACACATCAGTATGCACATGTATCATACCAGTTCTATAATTAAACAAGCAAAATGGCCAGTCTTCTTCCCTCTCAACACCTCTGCTTCAAATCAGCAAAGTGGAAATAGGCACATGGTAGTGGCAAGGAGTTGTAGATAAATTCAGAATGAGAAACAAGAGTTCAAATTCAGAAGCATGCCAGAAAAGGATCAGATGGTAGGATGAGACATAGCAGTGGTAAGGCGAAACACCTAGGGGCATTCCCATTTCTACAATGACAGGCTTAAGGAAGCCTGAGGCTACTCTGAACAAGCCAACTTGATTCTTCTGAATAGACCAGTGCCAAGGGATTTCCTGTATTCTTCAATGAGAGGAGAGGAATGCTGGAAGAGAGAACATGGCAGATGGAAATAGCCCATTAGCTTGCAGGCTCCAAGAGAAAGTGGGGTTTCCTTAGGAGTCCTCTGGCTTTATCCCATGGAGAGGATGGTTCCCAGTCTTACTTGGCACTGGGATGGTTGCCTCTTTGGGTGAATTCCAGATGGGAAGGGATGACGAAAACTACTATTGAGTTATTGAGATTCTGCACCCATCTTTTCCTGATGGAACTGTGGAATCCTAGAAGATCATGGGCACTACCAACTGATGTCAGCTTAAACTCATGATATCTGAAGGATGTGGCCATTGCTTGTGCTGACCCAGACAACTGTTTGTTTCCTGATTTCACTTAAATAATCTGTATTTAAAGCAGACAATTAGTAGTCTGTGGCTATCTCATGAGAATACTGATGCCGTGAGTCCTGCCATAGCCTTTGGGTTTATTACTATTCCTTTTTATATAAGGCCAGTGGCCTTAGGAAAGTGCTTTAACTTCTCCAAGATGCTACTTCTCTTCATAAAATAATGGAGTGATGTCAATGGTACCCAGAAAAACCCCAGCCCTCTGATGTTACTGGTGGCCAGGTCTTACTTATCTTGGATAGGTTAATTCCTTAGATTGTCTAGGAATCTTCTCTTTCCATGATTTTCTATGGCTGCGTTGCGTATGATTGGAACTCATAGGGTAGCACACAATCTGGTTTTGGAGCAGGCAGCATGGTAGAGGAGCTCTTGGTATCTTTTTTGCAGGCCTGAAATGGGTTCAGTTTGCTTCTGTTCCCATGGAGACCACTGTAAAGTATTTTCTGTTTTCTCAGCTGAATTACTTGGACCTTTTCAGAGAATGGGGACTTTGACATTTGTCTTGTGATGCAAGAAGCCTGGCATGAGTAGGAAAGGAGTCTGACTTACAGCCTAATGTCAAGCTAGACTTGCCCTGTGACTGTCTAAGTTTTAGGCCCTGCTCACTGTCCTCACTGAAAGCCTAATTCCAAGGATGAATCTATGGAGGTAGAGGAGTCTTTTGGAAAGTTTGAAACATTCTGGTTGTTCTGCACATATGCTACAGAAGGTCCTGATCTATTCCACCTCATATAGGCTGATTGGTGAATCCTAGAGATTGGATCCCTCTTTATTGAAGCACACGGGAAACCATACAGCATCTTAGGGCCTTATGATCTCTTCTATCCCATGAAGAGCTTGAGTCCATAATGAGAACCATTCATGTAAAGAACAGAAATAGGGTAGTTTGTGGAGCTGTGTTTCTGCCTTGCACCCTGCACTAAATCCAACACTGGATTAGTAATCTTGGCTGGTCCACAGTTCTGAAAAGGGTCCTGGCATACTGCACTGAGTGACTCTCTATGTCACAGCACTGTTGGGTGGAAGGCAGTATTCTGTAGTCCTTTGCTATAGTCTGGAGAGCTGGAGAAGAGTGAATCTCATGTACCTTAACGACACACTTAACCTGGTCTTGTCTAGGATCAGATGTGCACTTGTTATAGTTCCTCTTTAGAATTACAATGTCTGTTGGCCTAGCTTTTCTGGGAGAGTATCAACTATGAACTATGCTTTCTAGTCTCCTTTTGAACTACTCAGTTTCTAGCATGTAGTCCCCATCTACATACATCACAAACTGTTTGTGTGGCCAAGCCTTATCAAAATTGTGGATGCTTCTAGAACCCCCTCAGACATTGTTGATCATTGTTGATTGAAGTCAGGTTTTCTGGAAGATACATCTGCTTACAGATTAGAGTTACAGAGAAACAGCTGACATTTCCACCTCATTAGTCCTCTGGAAGCACCACTAAAGTCTTTGTGCCTGGGAAGGCAAGAGAATTACAGTAACATAGTCCTATCCAACATCTTAGTTCAAGTGCAGAAGCAATGGAGAAGAGTTCAGAATAGGGGAGATTGTAAAAAATCAAAGGCAGCATGTTCTAACCTCCTCTGTCACCCATTAAAACATATTATATGTTTTATTACTCTTTATTTTCAATTCTTGTGGCTGGTTTGGGAATGGGGTGGTGAAAAGTAGGAAAAGAGGGACCATGACTGATCTTTCCAGTGCAGAGAATGCACTGCCTGTTATCCTGTCCTTCTGTTGTTATTCCCAGGTGCAGGTCCAGGGTGCATTTCTTCAGCAGTAGACCTCTCATTAAGGCCTGTGTTTAGACTTTATAGTGTTCAAATAAGTTAATACATAAGAAATATCTTGATTACTTTCTTCAGATTCCCCACAGACTCTTTTGAACACTCAGTGGTGGTCTGAAGAGTCCCTTTGAAGGCAGAGGCTTAGCCAGAGAGCAAAGACAGCAGGAATGACTAATGTCTCAAAGCCAAAGACTAGTTCAGGATTTCTTATCCAAAAGCCTTGCGTGAGACCCAAAAGGTTTCAGATTTTTGTTTTATTTTTGATTTTGGAATATTTGCATACATTATGAGATCATGAAGGTAGAAATAAAAACCCTAAACATGAATGGTCTATGTTTCACACATAATCTACAGATAATTTTATGCAATATTTTGAGCGCACCTGAATTTAGTGAGGCCTATCATATGAGGTCAGGTGTGGGATGCTCCCTGAAGTGCCATGTTGGTACTCAAGGGTTTTGGAATTTCAAGCATTCCAGATTTTGGGTTTTGGCATTAAGTTTGCTTAACCTGTTCTAGGAAGGATCAAGGCTACCAAGCAGGAGGGCTGCAGGGGCTGAGATGGGATTGAGGAATCAGCCACCCAGAGTAGAACCTTAACAGCATCAGAGATCTATGTATCACAGCCTAGCTATCTTGTGGTGGAGTGATGCACTCTTATTGCTATCCCTTTCAGGACTATATCCCTATGCAAGCCTATGCTTGAGGTGTAGGCTCAAGCTTGAAGCCGATGCTTCCCACCTACATTCCACCATCCTACCTACCTGTGCACACATACTCATGCACCTATCACCCACCAATTCACACATCTGATATGCTTGTTCAGACGCTACCCATCCACTGTGCTTTTCCAACTATTCACACACCGCCCACCCAACCATGCACTTGTTCACACTCATGGACACATCATCTACTCGTAGCTTTCTCAGACATCTGTTTATACACAGCTCATTTAATCACATACATGTTCACACCCAGACACACACCAGCTAGCTAGCCTACACATACACACACACACACACTCATATATAACCACATCACCAGCCCTCTATGCACACACCACTCAGCAAGCTACACCCATCGATACACATTTAGAAACATACCGGTACCTCTAACTCATGCTCGTACCACCTAGGTAAGCTCACCCTACAACATAAGCACACACCACCCATTTCCATCCCTATTCACACACACTAGCTCCTCTCATATCCTACATGCACATGTAGCAAGTGTCCACATTTACAATATGCCACACACACATACACACACACACATTCATAACCACAGAACTTAGCCATCCTCATATATACCTACACATACTACCAACCTACCTTACCACATGCATACCCATATACAAACCATCCACCAAGCCATACATACATACTACTTGCTTATATGTACATACGTATACACACCAACCATCCATTCAAGTACACTTAGGCAATTGTCATCTACCTGTATCTTTACTATCCACTTATCCAGCCACTTCACACCATATACTTATATACACATACTGCCCTCCTATGCATACACACATATTCGACCATACACCCATACACATATACATGCATGCATGTATATATTTACCCAGACACACATTCCATATGCTTAGACATATATGCTATCCACCTGTAAATACACCTACACATACAACTCACACAAGTTTGATCCTTCCCAGCTACATATACATACCACCTACCCATGAATGGGCATAGACTTCATTCTTCCACATGCCAGTATATATCTAAATGCCACATATGCTATATCCCCATGAAACACACATATCATCCCTAATTTCCTTTTCTTCTTCAAAAGGTGTTGTCATAGGCCAAAGGGTTAACAGTGGCTCAAACCCAACTGTGTCCCCCTGGGACAGAGTATAGAGATAAATCTCTGGCCACAAACCACTCTGTGTATTGGGACACTATGGTTGCTGTGGCAGACCCCATTTTGTAGCAGCTGCACTGTTCTTCAACAATACTATCTTTGTAGTCAGAATGGGTGGTCATCAATGAATACAAACCAGCATCCAGAATGATATTTCAGTCGTCAAAATAACCATTGAGGGGAAACAAATGTCAAATAGTCTTTGTAAGAATTAAAAGCTAAGCACAGGGACCATTTATTTCAACTGCTGATGATTCTGCATCTCTAGCCTCTACTCTCTTTCCCTTAGACTTGGCTGTATCATGGTACCAGTTAGCCTGAACATACTGAACCTTTCCTTCCTGGTCTAAGCTGGAAATAACCTTTTGTCCTGTCAAAGTCATGCTGAGGTGAAGTTAGAATGGCTTTCTTTTAAATTTTATTAGGTGTGTGAGTGTGTGTGCCTGTGTGTGTGTGTGTGTGTATGTGCCTATGTGTGTTTGTGTGTGTGTGTGCGCGCTCGCGCGCATGCATGTGCCTGTGCTCATGTGCTCATGCACATACAAATGCAGATATGTGGACCGGTGAGTATACATGAGGAGAACAGAGGTCCATGGTGGATATCTTTCTTTATCTCTCTTTTTTTGTTTGCTTGTGTTTGCCTTAGTTATGTTTTTGAGGCAAGGTCTCTTACTGAACCTGAAGCCCACAAATTTGGCTAGACTTGTTATCCAGCAAGCCCTTGGGATTCTTCTGTC
Organism: Mastomys natalensis; assembly: GCA_021653895.1. NCBI lineage: Eukaryota > Metazoa > Chordata > Mammalia > Rodentia > Muridae > Mastomys > Mastomys natalensis. The sequence continues at coordinate 336,439 of JAJTUV010001389.1, forward strand.
TCCATCTCCTAGCCTTGCGATCCCAGGGAGGCACTGCCACGCCTGGCCTTTGACACGAGTTCTAGGCACTCGTACTCAGGTTATCCTACTTTTGCTTAAGAATTTTCCACTGAATCATTTCCCCTGTCTCAGAGTTAGAATTTACTGAAGGAGATACTATTAAAAAACAATTAAAAAACATACTGATAGAAACATGCAGAAAAGAGTGGGGACAGGAAAAACTGGAGAAGGTTATCTTTCCTGAGCATAATTTGATCCTGAGTTACCTCAAGTCCAGCTCCAGAACTGGGTCAGTCAAGAGAATGCCTCTCGTTTCCTGGCTTTCCAAGGTGTGGATGACAAAGAGCCACAGGCAACAGTCTGGAGTCCACTGCTCTGAGGCCATTTCCTTTGGACTGTTCCCAGCCATGGTTGAGGGTGGTAGAGACACCACATTAGATCAACATAGGGATCCAGTCTTAACATGCAGAAAAGAGTGGGGACAGGAAAAACTGGAGAAGGTTATCTTTCCTGAGCATAATTTGATCCTGAGTTACCTCAAGTCCAGCTCCAGAACTGGGTCAGTCAAGAGAATGCCTCTCGGTTTCCTGGCTTTCCAAGGTGTGGATGACAAAGAGCCACAGGCAACAGTCTGGAGTCCACTGCTCTGAGGCCATTTCCTTTGGACTGTTCCCAGCCATGGTTGAGGGTGGTAGAGACACCACATTAGATCAACATAGGATCCAGTCTTCTCTCAGGTGTGGCCTTGACTTGAAGGGACCTGAGACAGCTCGTTAAGCTTTCCCAGAACCTCATTGTTTTGTCTGCTTCCTCCCACCCACCTTCCCGTCAGCCTTCTCCTCACCTTCACCAGAGACCAAGCCAGCACAGCCGTCTGCTGGCCCTCCTGGCTCCTTCGATTTTCTTTCACAGTTTCTTCCCCTCACAAATGTCTTGCACATCCAAACCTGTCTTGATGTCTGGTTCTCAGAGGACCAGATTGACATAGTGTTTCCGGGCTGGCCGAGATAAGTAGGAGTGTGAGCCAGCGTTGTACTCCATATGTCAACCTTCTCTGCCACCCACACTGCAAAGCTGAGCAACGGAAGCCCTACAGGGACTGAAAGTTTTAAGACCAAAAGAGGCATATTTATTTTACCCTCCAAGGCATGATCCTGGCCCACGGAAGCCTTGTCCTGCACTCACATTGATTAAATTAGGTATGTTTTAAGATTTCTCAAGTAGACTCCTTGCTCTGAGCTGATCATAAAGGTGGATCCTGTCCCTCTTGATGCACTGTTAGTTTATGTGGAAATGCAACCAATACCTTGCAGCTCTTTCTCATTTATTGGAGCATGTTCACTATCTGGTTTGCAAAGCTGGGTCTGTCCTTTAGGAACATTCTGTTCTGTTACAATTTTGTGTCTTGCACTTTATTCTCCTCGGCTCCCTGTGCTATGGCTCTTTTGAACCACTTGCCTCCTTACACAGGATTCTTGCTTGTTGTTATGAGTGTTCTGTGGGTTTTAGTATGTTTCGCAGCAACCTTGGCCTCTACCCACCAGATGCCAGTAGCACCTCTTGAACTGTGACAGCCAAGAATGTCTCTAGACATAGATAGCCAAATGTCCCCTGGGGGATAAAATCATTCTGCTAAGAGCTGAGGCTCTGATTTGAAACAGACAGCATGGTATCTTAGCAACCCTTCTAACTGATGTGAGGTCTCTTCTCCCAGCCAGTCAAAAGCAGCCATCTTTTAGGGTATCATCTAACTTGAACTTATGACATGTGTGGAGTCCAAGAAGCTTCGGATTCTCTCATTTGTTTCACAGGAAAATTATTTCATCCAGAACCCGGGTCATGGAACTCTTCACCTTTCCAGATGTTCTCTGCTGAATACTGTACATAAATGAGAATGTACTTCACAATGCTAGTAGGCAGAATAGTAGGGCTTTTCTCTGTATCTGGGGTAAAGCAGATAGATAGTCTTACCCTATTAGAGCATGAGAATTTTTCACTATGATGGCATTCTCATTGCATGTGGGGTCATCATGAGCCAACCTGTTCCAGCAACTGTCCTTTAGGCAGATTCTGACTCTGCTCTAATAGCTTGAGGTAGTCAGGAGTGAAACTGACAGTTCTGACAAGGTTCCTTTTGGCAGGTATCTAAACTCAGCCTGAAGAGCAGAATCTGAAAATTGGAAAGTTGTAGATAGCTAGGGAGATCTGTGCTCAGTTATGACAGTAGAATTTTTGAGATCAATTAAGTAATGAGCTTATTTGAAGAGTCTCCTACTTATAGCCAACACTTGAGAATGGAATGGTCCTAAGAATTGCACAAGGCAGAAAACTCCTGTTTTCTGATGTTGGCTTGGTTTCAATGGAAAGCAAATGGTGTTGGCTGACTGTGAGACTATCTCCTATGTTCCTGTGTAATTTTGGCAAGAGGTGATGCCAGACAATCTAGGTGAGGCTAAGGTAGCAGACACAGGTGAGCCACAGCACAGTGAGCCACTAGGAATTGGGGATTGGTGAATGAGGATGGGCCCTTTGGAATTCAGAACTACGTTTTGTCTTATGTTCAATTGACAGCTGGCCTGATTTCTTTGCTGCTGTGTTCTTAGCAACAACTTAAAAAGCTAAACCAATAATCTCTGTGATATAGCTCACTGATTAGAATCTTTTTGTGAACCATTATAAATGTCACATTTGGTTTAGGTAAAAGCTCCTTCCTTGGGCAACAACATAGACAGTGACTCATTTCACAAGGTCATAATGGGACATGAATGGACTACAAATTTACTGTCTGTCTAGCCTCAGAGGTTTAGAACAGTGAGATGACTAGGAAAAGCCATCTTGTAGGACCTTCTGTGGAAAGCCAGTTCTGTAATTATGTTAATAACCCAGGGTGTGGTCTTCCTCCTCTTTCATAAGCAGTTTCATGACTGTGAAGAAAGAAGAAACAGCTCTGCTAGGCTTGCTCATGAAGGCTTCCAGACAGAGCCTTTAGAGCTGGGTTTTAAGGGCTTACTAGAAGAGTACCTTGTGAGGGAGACCACTGAGAACTCATCGATCCATGCTTCTCTTTTTGGGATAAGGCTGTGAGAAGGGAGGTAAGAAAAACTGTTGGAGGAAGGATGGAAGACCCAGGCTGTTCTTCAAGGCACACTATTGAGGGGAGGGCAAGGTTCCACACTCCACATGGCAGTGCTCTCATCCATTGGGGATTTGGTTTGTGTAGTTTTAAACGTCAGAAAAATGATGGATGGTACTTGAAAAACCTGAACTTTCAATAGCTTTGCAACTTACTAAATGTCCACATTATGAATGGAGTCAAAGGGGGTAAAACATTTTACAAATAGTTACCGGGCTTCAGACACTGTCAGAGACATGGTATACCTCTGCTCAGCTCTTCTATCCATGAGGTTTGCTTTTATAGAATTGTATGTTTATGAATTCCAGACAGCAGGACTAATAAAATTAAATTCTTCTTTATGCTTTTAAGGATTTGTTTTAATTGGACAGCATGCTCAAATTTCAGGATAAATGCATATTTAATTGCTTATTTAGTTCTTGAAAACAGACTTACCTGGTACAATATTGTCAACTTACAAGATACATATACTGGTCTCTGCCTTGCATTTCTTAGACAGAACTTTTAATACCTTCGTAGATGGGGGTTCTAGAAGAATCTTCAGTTCCAATACTTGGTCCTTGCCGTGGTTCCTGAGACCTCTGTGATTTCCTGAGTTATAGGAGTGTAGTTCATTGAGCTCCTAAATCTCCTGGCATTTCCTGGGTTATAGCAGCATCCTTTGTTCTAATGAGGTGATTCGTGGTGGGATCCTGGCTGCATTCAAGATAAGGGCTGGTTGCCAGGGGAACCAACTATGTGATTAGATGAATGGAACTTATCTCTAACACTCTGACCTCTTGGGAAAGGGAGTTCTCTTGAACATTGACCATTATAATCCCTGATGGCCAGCGAATCAATCTGTTTTGACTACAAACAAGTCCCAAAGGATAGGGTCAGAAAGCTTCAGCATGGTGAAACAAGGAGAGGTTCCCAGAGAAGACATGGAAAGATAGGACACAACTCTTCCATTAACACCTTGCCTTGAGCATATCCTTCATTTGGGCGTATGCCTCTACCTTTTCCAATATCTCTTACAATAGGTGAACTAGCATGGTTAACGTGTTCCTCTGAGTTCTGGGAACTAATGCAGCAGTTAATTGAACTTACAGAGAGAGTCTAGAGAGTCGTATTTCATTGCTGGTCAGTCAGTAGCCCAGGCCATGACCTGGGGCTTGCAATTAACCTCAGACTTATGGGAGGTTTTTGTATCTTGTGGGATTTGGTGCTATCTCTATCTCTAGACTGATGGTACTAGAAGTAAGTTGAATCATAGGGTATCCAGTTTGCTATCCACTGACATATTGTTTACTGTCTATATAGAACACCTCAGCAATACATTGCAGGCCATCAGGAGTACTATAGGTTTAGTGTCTAAGAGGGGTAAAATTAGAAATTTATTTTTTTCCCATTTTTTTCTATTAATATAACCATTTGTCTTTAACTTCATTTAATCATCTGTAAGCATCTCGCTTGGATAAAGCACCATTGAAGGACTTGGAGATCTATAGTGACAAAAATACAGTTTCCTGTCCCTAGGAAGCTTATCCACTAGTAGAGGAACTACTATAATAAGTAATAAACTCAATAAACATATACATTAATAATGCTGAGAGTAATATAGATATGAGGAAAAATATATTAGGATATGGAGCCTTTCAGTGCTAGGCAATGAAGCCAGGCCAGTCTAATAGGTCTCATTTTGAAAATCAAAACTGAGCAGAATCTTGAAGGAGTAAAAGTCTGTAGAGAACATTCAAGGCAGGTGTACTGACCAGTACAGAAACATGAGTGTAATCTGTGTGGCCTAGTCAAGGAACGTGAAATATGTCGTGATTCAAACAGAGCAAGCACATGGGAAGAGCAGATGGAGATAGAGATAAATAATAGGGACTGGTTACATGAGCCATGTTGTCTACTTCTGTCTCCCAAAGGCTTATGGACTTGGTCCACAGCTTCATGCTACTTGGAGGCAGTGGAACCTAAGGTTCATGCTATGAGAAATTTTTTGGTCTTTGGGGTTGTGTACTCAAAGAAGGTTGTGACATACTGGTCATTCTCTTTGGTTTTCCTGTCATGAAGTCAATAGGATTCCTCTGTCACATGTTCCTTCCACAATGTACTGTGCAGCCATTCAGTCAAGCAATAGGGACAGCTGACCATGGACTGAAGCCCCTGAAACCACAAGTCAAAACAAAGTTTTCCTACATAGATTGATTGCATCTCGGATATCTATTGAAGGGATGGAGAGATGATGAGTGTCCTCTATTAGAGTTGGCTTTTACTTTGGAATAGATGTGGAAGAAACTCTTGCAGACAGTAAACAAGTAATGTGATCTTACTTATTCAAAGGAGAGTTTGGCTATAGAGAGATCTAGGAGAACACCTAGGAGGCCATCCTCCAAACAAACAATGGTTTGCTATAGGGTGATGGGTAAGGAAATGGGCAGGCAGAGCCACTAGGATGACAGAAATGGAAACTGATGGGGAGAACAGAGTTTAGAACATTTGGGTCTAGTGTAGAGGTACCACGGAGTTTATTTTGGATACGTTGTACTTGATATGGATTTTATATATATTGAGTGATCAGTTGGATATATGATATGATTTTATGTATGTGTGACAAGAAGGGGGGAGGGGAGAGGAGGGTGAGGGGGAGGAGGGAGGGGGAGGGAGGGGGGGGAGGGGAGGGGAGGGAGGGGGGAGGGAGGGGAGGAGGGGGAGGGGGAGGGGGAGGGGGGAGGGGGAGAGATATGAACCAGAGATTCACATATGGAGATGATAAGTTTTGGGAACAGCAATTCTAAAAGAGGCTGGGAGATGACTGCACAGATTCATTTGATCTAGAAGAGTGTGTTGATGAGCTGGTCAGTGGATCAGAACAACAAGCAGCAAGTGAGTGGCATGCAGGCCTCAAGTTATTAGTGCATGACCACAAGTCACCAAATCACTGCTCCATAAACTAAAGAAATTGATGTATTTAAAACCTAGGCCCCATCCATAACCATCTCTTAAGCATTTAACACTGGAGCTTCCTTTCTAAGTGAGGAGAAACAGGGCTTAAAACTGGATTTATTTGATCAGATTTGCGCAGTAGCTCCTAAAAAACCAGGTGCAGAAGGGAGGCCTCCTACTCCTAAGCTAGCCCACTCTCCCCAGGTCACTGCTCTGCTGGCTAGGATTTGTATAGAGAAATATTCTGAAAACCTGACAGCCTCTCCTCTCAGTCTGACGTGACATGACTTAAGTCATAAGCTCAGACCAAGACTCTCCTCAGTGACCTAGCAAGGAGCCTTGGTAGGACTGTCAAGCTATAAAAACTTGCATTTCAGAAGCATTCTTCCTATCCAGTGCCCAGGTCAGAGCTGGTTGAATGACCACAGATATGCATTTGACATTTGAAGGGGTGAATTCATAAGCAAACGTTATTGTCTGGAATTCTGAATTCAAGAGTTCTCCTGCTTGGCCTTAGTGCTCTTCTTGTTTCCCAGTTGGCCAGCAAGGTTGGGTAGTGTGCTGCTGAGGAGTGAATGCCTGTGAGAGGGTGGTGTAAGCAGCTTCCAAGAGCAGGCACCAAGAGACTATATGTGTTTAGAAAATGCTCATTGGATAAAATGTCTTAATGGATATTGTTTAGTTTAATGTTAACTTGCCACAAATTAGAATCACAGGAATAGAAAGCGCACCTGAAGAAGGGTCTTGACTGTCTAATAGGTGTTGGAAGATGCACCCCCAAGGTGAGGTGCCCTTCTAACAATATTCCAGATAAAATGGACATGGTAGAAGGAAGTTTGCTTACCTTTTACTCACATGGCTTCCTGATCCTACCAAGGATTTTTTCTTGATACAAGAGCCAGGCTTCCTGGTAGACGAAGGACCAGTTATAGCTCTCTAGGAACCGTCCAGGTTTTTGGTGCCCGTTTGGTACCTGGCCTTGTGGATGGAGCTTTCCACAGAATTGCCACCCTCCCTAGCCAGAGACAGTAACTGCAGGACTTCTGCAACAGATGAGGCCTCCAGACTCAAAAACTGAGTAAGTATGGGGTTTTGAGCCTCTCCAGTGTAATTTGTCTGTTATTACTATTTTAACAGGAGCTGACTTAAAATTCTTTAATATATTGTTTATATATTTAATATTACATAATCAGAATATATAGATATATAATTATTAAATTTTAGAATATGTTATATAATGTTAAAACAATATAGTATACAATAATACATGTATAGAATATTTACTATATTATTCTCTGTCTTTCACACACCCCCACACACACACATATCCATACTATTAGTTCTGTTTCTTTAGAGAATCCTGACTAATACAAAGTGTCATTTACTAATAACAATATATTAGTTAGCAGGTTAGCAAGATAGGAAGTCACTCAGTGGCTAAGGACCACCATCAATTGGCAGTTTTGCCTGCCTCTTTGTGACTTAGTGTTTAGCCAGAATGAGATTGGAGCTTCCAACCTATGGGAGAAGGTTAATTGAGAGCAGTCATAGGAGCATTAGAGGATTTTCAGGACAAGCTCAGTGTAAATACTGAACAGCCTCGATACCACTGCCAAGCTGCAGAAAGGAGCCTTGGGGATGCCAGAAAGGGAGTGCTGGGTAGCACTGTTCCCCTCTGTCTGTCTATCTTCCTTGTTGGGTGGGAGACACAGGAAGACTCCTCTCCTTACAGGAGTGCTCTTCAGCTCTATGCAGCTAGCTGAGTGTCTGCCCAGCTGCATCTGACTGGGTGGATCAGGCTGCTGACATAGGCAGCTGAACTGTGTGGTGAAAAACCAAGGGAGAGATGACATTTGAAAGATCTCTTTACAATTATTTCCCTCCTTCCCACTCCTCTGAGTGATTAGGCGCCTGGGGCCAATTCTTTATTAGGCTAGGGGAAACTATCACCTACATCATCCTCAGACACCCCTGATTGCTGTGGGCTGATCTTGCAGTATAGAGAGAGGCAGGTCAGCTGGAGTCAGGACTGCTGAGCATGCAGACACCTTGCTCCAAGGGGCATAAGCTCTTTAAATACTGCCTTACCTGCTCCATTTAGGATAGTGGGGGAAGGAACCACCAGGATACATGCTATGCTCAGTGGAAAGAATGGCTTGGGGAAGAAGACACCAGTAGTTTCTTTAGCCTTGCTAGCAAACATAGTTCCTGGACCAGGAGCTCTGCAGGGATGCATCTTGAGCCCCATCTCAGGCCTTACTGAAAACCAAGCTTGAGTATAGACTTTCCTAAGCAGCTTCTGGCCTTTTCATCTAGTAATAACCCTGTCTGCCTTCTCTTCTTAGCTTCTCACCTGTGGCTCCATTATTAGCCTCCTCCCACTCCTGGGAGGAGCTTTACTATAACCCTGACAGCTAGCCCTACTTTGCAGCCCTACAACTGCAAATGCAATTGGTCAGGATACAACATTGGACATGGCATATTTGGAAGGGTTTCCTGGTAATTACTAATATTTGATGCAGGGAAAAACTGTCTTATATTAGTATGTCTGAAGTGGCCTGAATCACATGCCGTTTTAGTGATCATTCTTCAGATGATCATTTCAGGAGTTTTTCTTTTTCTTGCTGAGTAAAAACTTGTAAACTATTTTTCTATTTCCCAAGAGCAATCACAAGTGATTCTATAGGTGGAGCCCTCTGAGTCAGCACCCTGATCTCTATGCATCTGGGGCTCTCATGAGTTTGTAACCTTGGGTCCTAGGACTTCATTCCTTTCTCTGCAAAGTGAGGTTGCCAAAGATGATCCCTTATGATGTCTGCCAGCACTAAATGCTCTGTTATTCAAATGAATGCTTAGGAAATGGGACTGATTACAACCAATGGGAGCCCTGAAGCCTGGAGTCTGACCCATTTTAGCATGTGATCCTCACCCTCCTGTTCCCAGGGAATAAGGTATGGAGGTGTTTCACTTCATAAATAGTGTCTTCTCAGCTGTAAGCTAGGGCTTTCAAGAGACCCTCTTACCTTATCTTAGCCCATGGTTCTGCTTGGTCCTCAGGACCTGATAATGAACTGATGGGCAATGGGGGTATCCACCTGAAACAAAGGAGAAATGAACTTACATCTAAATCAATGACCACAATTTCCTATAGTTTGGATATGAAATATCTTTGAACAATCCCTGGTTAAAGGCTTGTTCTGTAGTCAGGGTGGCTTGGAGAGGTGTTAAAACCTTAATTATGGTCTAGGAAGAAGGTGGGACCTTAAGTTCTTCATCTTCCTTTCTTCATGTCCTGCCTAAAAGGTCAATGATTTTGCCACGAACTTCAACTCTGATGTGGCTGCCCAACACAGGTCCAGAACATCAATGGACATCAGTCAACTGATCATAGACTGAAGTCTCCAATACCCTCAGCCACTTGACTCTCTTGAGCGGTTTGCAATAGTAGCAAATTGCTAGCTCACTGAGGTTGAAAGAAGGAAGAGGGAGAAAGAGCTGCATAGAAGATTCACATAGGCAGGAACACACACATGCACACATGTTAGTTCAAATTTATAAATGTTGCTGCTTTCTCTTAACCCAGCTAGTTCCCAAATAATTGTGATAGAACTATTTTATTTATTTAACATTCTTAAGGCACAACAACTGAGCAGTGTTAATCTATTTGAATCCTCTAAACTAATCTAGCTACCTCCCAGCCCAAATCCCTGAGACCCTTAATTTTATGGCTTTCTCTGCTCTAGGTGTTTTCTTATGATGTCTCCTGTACACTTTCCTGGCTGAATCCCACTTCCTCTCTCTCCCTACACGATCCCCTGGCTGGGAGGAAGTCTAGCCCTATTCTTTGTGCTTCTCAGTCATTGGCTGATTGGCTTCTTTACTGACAAATCAGGGAATAATTAGAGAGTAATATTTATACAACATTGAAATAGGAAATTCTCAGAATAAGGATTTCAACCAGATCTGAGGGCACAGAAATCAGCATTTGAACAATACAAGGATGACCTTTATACAATGCACAATAACATTATGACTACACACACACACACACACACACACACACACACACACACACACAAACAGCAGGCTTGGAAGGAAGAAAGTGCCAACTAGAAACACTAGAAAGTAGAGTTTCAAACAGAGAGTTATGACACAGTCTAGAGGAATACATTCATTCCCTGACTCTGCAAGTGACCTCAGGAGGCATGAACAAAGTACATGCTCTTGTCACCAACCCCAGCATAACACACGAGCATAACAGTTGCATACTCCAGTTACGTAGCAATTCTGTTTGGGTTTTCATAATAATGTTTCTGCTTCTAGGGTTACACTGATACCATCAGCTATCTCCTCTTGTCACTGTACCATGTGGTCTCAGATTTTGTCAGCCATGGTTGGGTCTACCTTGTTCTGCAGCTAGCCAATCTTCCCTTCCCTGTCTGCTCACACAGTCCTCCCAGGATCCTTATTTTAGACATATTTGAAATGATAACGAAAAAGTGTTACTCCTTTCCTTACATTTCCTAAGGGATCACGATGGTGCAGCAGGGGAAAGACAGAGGCAAAGATAGAAAGACCATCTCCTACCACAGATTTGGCTAAAAGCCTTGCGGGATTAGTGAGCTCATTTTACCAAGGCTTTCTGAGTCCCTTGCTCATCACTGCTGAGCATTTTGGATGCTTTTCTTATGTGTCAAGCCATTTGCAGACATTGGGGAATTATCCTTCTTATATTTCCCATGAAGTTCTTTGTTCCACTCTTTAAAACCAAAGCAAAGTAACTCAACAATTTGGACTGGACTTAAAGATAAAACCTATGGCTTTCTGTCCTTTTTTGCTATAACTGCAGGGCCCTGTAGAAGACATATTTCTTGTGGCAGCCTCCATTTTCTCACATATTAGAAAGGGATGATAATATCTGCCTTTGTCCCACTACACAACTTCTGTATATATCCAGGGTATCATTGATGCAGAAAGGATTCAGAGAACAGGGTATGTTGTTCTAATATATTATTGTTCTATCCTTGGGCTTCTAGTTGAGTCATAGTTGTGAAAGAGAAATTTTGTCTATGGTAAAACTGCAGTCTGGGTAGTTATTCCTAGAGTACAGGCTTTATGAGGCATTCACGGGAAAGAATGGACAAGGGAGAGGTGCAAGTTAGATGTCTTGTCCTTTACTTAAGGAGATAAGGGGAGAGTTTAGGGTTTGCACTCTTCCATTTGGGAGTATCCATTCATGTCATTGTTTATTTATGGTTAAGGTCCTAAGAACAGTGAGCCAATACCTCTCAGTGGGACTAAGAAGGGGGAACAGGAAGAGGCAAGGTGCTGGTGGAATGAAGTCGTGTGGAGTAAGGGGTTATGATTGGAATAAGGGGTAGAGGATGAGAGTCCTATGGAGTTGTAGGATTTTTTTTTCTAAAGGCATTGAGCTTAAGTCAGTTGGCTTGTCCTCAGAACTCTGGTCCATAGATACCTATCTGGATTTTCTTCCTGTGGAGGAGACTGACGGAGGAACCCAAGTGATGATGTGAGGGTATCCCTGTCCTTATTCAAGAAGCTACCTGTACCCTTCTCCCAAGATGCCAAAATGCTTCCCACACCAATAGGTTGCTGTGTTCCTTTAGAACTGAATGAAAAATGTGTTTCCTGCCTTCCTTCAGAATGAACTCTGCTTGGGGAAGCTGAATGCTCTCCCTGAGACTTCCCAGCACAGGCAGCAGAGAGCCTGCCATCACTGTAGTTCCTAGGCTCTGATCTGGTCACAGAAGAAGCCTGTTGTTAAGTCTCTGTGCTTGCTACATTAATCTCTTCTGTCTCCTTCCGGGGTGTCTCGATCTTTCCTAGTCTGTCACATGTAAAGTCCCTGTTGACCATTTTTGCTTCTGTATTTTAATGGTTTGGACTAATTCCCACTTTATTTTTGTATTTATTTTAACACAATCACTTATAATGAGGCTAATGACATTTTGTCTCCATGGTGGCGCATTTTAATTTGGTCTCGGAAATGTCAAAGCGATCAGGCAATTTGGTATCTCGGAAACACAAAACGTGGCAGGGACAATAGGTTTGTCTCCATCACTCCATCTCTCTTGTTATCTGCTAGCCCCTTGGCCATTCATTCCCACTTGGCTGTTCCTCAATGCTGGCATGGGTGGAGATCAGCAGTAAAACATTGCCAAGACAAGGTTTGACTCTTGAGCAACCACAGTTAGCAGGCTCTCTCAGAGCTCAGTGCTGGATCTAAGGATGTGAGGCATAGTTTCTTGATGGCATTCATCCTCAGCATTTGCCCTTCCTTCCAGTCCAGCCTTTTTTTTTGTGCTATCTGCATCTTCTTCCCACTTTCCCATCCTTTCCTTTAAGACAGAGACAGCTATTTTGTTTTAACTTTTTAAAGGTTTATTGATTTCATTTTGCATATGAATGTTTTGCCTGCATGTATGCATGCACCCCACATGCATGCCTGATGCGAGCCAAAGTCAGAAGAAGGTGGCAGATCCTCTGCAACTGGATGTTTGGGTGATTGTCATCTGCCATCTGAGTTCTGAGACCTGAACTCAGGTCTTCTACAAAAACAACATGTGCTCTTAATCTCTGAGCCATCATTCCAGCCTCATCAATTTCTTTTTAAATGGAGATATAAAGGACCTCATATAGTGTGGACCTCTTGTAGCCTATCTCCTCTTTTTATAACTCTTAAAACTGTAACTAACATTCTTGGCTTACAGGCTGTGTGAATTGCCAAGCAATGTTGGATTTAGGGTTATTTAGTGAAAGTGTTTTGGGGATTTAGATCAAGGGCCTTAATCTAGTTTCTTTAAACATGAAACTGAGCCTCAAATAGTTGACATTGCCACAGTGAGATGATGAGTAAATTACCTGATGGTATAGGTTTACAGATACCCATTGGCTACAAACTTATTGTAAGGTGGAAGTATCCTAAGTAGAAAGCATGTTTACTGGACCCAAACCTACGAAGCATCATCTAGCAATACATAGTAGGACATCTGCCTCTTCCCCTCCCAGTGGACTGGCTGACTGCCAGCTTTAGCTCAGTCTTGCCACCCTGCATCATGATAGAAGAGCATATTGCTAGCATGGTTGAGATCAAAATCTAATATTCTAAATCTGGGTTGTAAAAAAAAAAATAAATCTGGGTTGTACAGAATGCAGATTGCTTGTGTACCATCAAAAAGTCAGCAAATCTGAAGTAGAGGACCATCTGTCTAGCTGGTCTCCAGAGATGATGTTGGGTTTAACTTTAAGTATGGGATTGGGATATGGTAGGTCTTCCTGACCTGTGTCTCTCTGAATGTGGAGCTTTCTTGCCTGTGCCTACCTCTTCTTCTTCCAGCTTTCTGTACCCAGTATTCCCTGTAGTCAGTCATCTCCTCTCCATCAGGTTTTGGGCAGGAATGGAATAGATGACATCTACCAAAGGGGTCAGTCCAAACCATTTTCTCAGTCATCTCGCTTGTTTTCAGCATGTTGGAACAGCAAAGGGATGGGGCAAAATCCTCAGGCCAAGTGGGGGGACTTCCAACATAGCCTAGGGGAGATCATGAATCCTAGGAATGGCCTCAGAGATGTTTCTGTTTAGAATCTACCCTGTCAATTTCTTGGCCAGCATTTCCATGTAGCTGGAATACTTTATCTCTATAAAACAGCAATAAGTGGACAGTATAATATATTTCACTTTTAATAAGGTGTTGCCAGTTGCACAACTCTGCCGAGCAATTAGTGTCAGTAGCTGCTAAGCAATGGAGGGAACTGTACCAGAGTGTTTACAGACTGAGAGGATTTACAGCTGTGTTTGGAGGAGCTGTGGCCACAGTGTGGAAGGCGGGGGAGGAGATGTTGACCAGCTGAGTTTAAATCCACTGACTCTGTGTGTTTCCAGAACTTCTCAAAACGCAGCCCTCCCCTTGTGTTATGATGCTGGCTTCTGGGGCTGGGTGATAACAATGAAACTTTCTGAACTCCTGGGACCAGGAAAGAACTGGGCTTACGTATTTCATAGATCCAAGTTTCAAACTGAACACTACCACTAAAGGTGACTCCTGTGCAGACACATTCTCCTAAAACTCTTATTCTCCATCTGTAAAAAGATGCAGAAATCAGATGAGAGATAGAATCTGAAGCCTCTTTGCACTCTCAGACATCAAATCAGGCTAGGGTACCATTCTTATCCTGGCAATGCTAAAAAGTACATTTTAAGAGATGAAATTCAGGCAAGGTTGTGCAGATCAGTCCTGTGTGCCTGGAGGAGTTTGAAAAAGACAGTCGTGCATCTTAGCAACACTGACCCCTAAGCTGGTCCCACTGAGTGCAGTTCCATGAAGTGTTTCTCCTTTCAGTGGTTATTGGTACAGGTGTCATCATAGCCATAAGGCAGAAATTCTGGCTACTCGTGCCACTGGGCATAGTCATGGGCTGCAGCAAAACGTCTTTGAGATGATGGGGCACCATGGATTGAAGGTTCAAGAGGTTCCTCCAAGGTCTGTTGATTTAGTGCATCACCCAAAAGGGTGGAGATGTGGTTTCTTAACTCCAGTCTCAAAGAGGAGACAATATGCAAATTGAGCATCTCTAATCTGAAAACATGAATTCAGAAATGGTTCAAATGTACTTTTTGCATTTTTGAGCTTTCCCACAATGCCACACATGGAAAATGACCATGGTGCCAAATAATACATCTGCTTTCTGATGGTTCAATGTAAACAAGCTTTGTTTGGTGCCCCAAATCATTTACAAAATTGTATAAAAATCTCCTTTAGCCTGTGAGTATGCCCTGTATATAAAACATATAGAGGAGTTTTGTTTTATGCTTGGGTATTATCATCAAGATATCTCATCCTGAGTATGCAAATACTCCAGAGTAAAAGAAATATGAAAGCTAAAAATCTTCTCATCCTAAGAATTTTGGGTAAAGGCTATTCAATCTAAATTTGCATGTTTATTTTTCCTTTGTGTATATGCGTTTTAATGGCTTGCTCATGGTTTGCCATTTCTCCTTGGACTAAGTTCTCAAATTCGTGCTTATAATCATCTATTATCTTGCCCAGGGTGAGCTCTGGTTTCTACCTGAGAGCAATTCCAGGGGTACAGAAGAGCATCCTTTTCTGCCTAGCAAGGGAATTTGATGCCCAGTGTGGAAGGGGTGCCTGGTATACCTAAAGCAGCACAAAACATTTCACCTGGCCAGAGAAGCTGGTCTGCCCTATACCCGTGTGTCCCTTTGCAGTGTGAGGATCAATAGACTCTCGGATGCTGCTCTGTGGTATAGTGACTGGTCCTGAAGTGTCTAAGAGGTGCTCCATAGGAAGCTGTGGAGTCAGGCTTCAAACCTACATCTTAGTCTCCAGAAGGCAAGGTTTTTAAACCTGCTCTTTCTTTTATGACCAATTTCTGCCCAAGGTAGTGCGTTTCTTCCATGGCCAGATGAATTCTTTGAGTGTGGGAGACATTCAGGAGGAATGGATCGTGGAGGGAGAATGAATGGCAGGGTCGAGAGGGATGGCCTGATGATGGCTACATCCAGAGCCAAGTGGCGTGAAGGGACTCAGTGAAGGGACTCCGAACAAATGGAAAGCAGGAATAAGCTCTGAGTGGGCAGACTGAAAATGAGGGAAACCGGGACAAAAGGGAACCTGGGCTAGTGCGGAAGGGGAGCTTGTTTCTTTGAAACTTTGAGTCAGTGGCCAGAGGGACTGTGGCTCATATTGCAGACTTTTGTGTGCTTCTGCACGTGTATTAGTCTCTCCCAGGCAAAAGATGTTAGGTGTCCTCCTGTTCTGTGGGACATAGGCTTGCCTTGTAGTAACCTGGATATTGAGAGAGGTGTAGAGTTCTTTATCCCAAAAATTCTTTAGTAAATCAGGAAAGAAGTATATTCTCATTTGATTTTAAATCCCAGGAGAAGAGGTCTTTTTTATTTATTACTTTTTATTTTTGTATAACAAACAATTTCAGGAAGTCTTTGTATCTTTTAAACATTATTTCAAGTATTTGCTACCTGTATCATTTAACTTTTAGAAGAATATTCAAAGAACCTGTGATTAATTGGTTTGGATCATCAAAGCATAAACCAGGGTTGTAATTAACCAGGTTGAAAGTGTGGGTAGGTGTCTGGATGTTTGGATTTTACACATTGTACTATATAATGAGAGGGTCCCTGAGAAAATCTCCAACGAGGTTAGTTATCTCCTCTAAGTGAGCAGAGAGTTGCTAACCACAGGCAACTCATGGAAGCAGGATTGGTGACTTTTACAGGCCTTCCCCTGGCTCAGTTTTAGCTGCACCCTGTGGCTGACACTAGCTTTCTGCTCTACATAATAGCCCCTGGGCCATGTTGGTATTCATTCTCCAGCTAGACCACTCAGCTCCAGGAGCTTCTGCAGCTGTGTAACCAGGCCAAGTGCACCTCCCTTTAGGGCATGGTCACACTAGCTTCCTAATGGCCCTGGAGTCCTTCTTTCCTGCTTTTCAGGACTCTTCTCTTTTTCTGTGTGTTCTTTCTTAGTTCAGTTAAGCTCTCCTCTCTGAGTCTGTATGTGGTATTCTACTGCTTCTGTTTTCACACCTCGGTAATTGGTGCTGTCTGTTGATAGTAGCTCTGGATTTGCATCCTACAGGGGTCAGGAAGAGCCAAAGCTTACCAAGAAAGCAGAAACTGTGCCGATGTAGGAGAAAGACTTGAATGGGACAGCATTCTACTTCAACGTGGCTAGCAGGCTCAGTGCAGGAGGCTTTAGGGCTGGCCAGTGGGTACCTGGCTTTGTTCCCTGCTCCCTGGGTTGGTCCCTGTAAGGAGGTGGTGGGATTTCCCTGTAAGGAGGTGGTGGGATTCCTTTTATTACCCTATCCACAGCTCGGGTGGTGCTTGGGGAACTGAATACCCAAGGCACACACGCTGAGGAAAAGGCATTATGCCCATGAAAGGACACATGAGCAATTAAAAATGTAAAGTACCCAATATTTTAAATAGCATAATGGCTGAGAGAAAAGCTGACAGAATCCAGCAGTCTCAGACTATGGTGACTAATCCATGCATACTTCACGCCTGGGTGGCAGGTACAGTCCCTATGGCCCAGGCCTGAGTATAGCAGGTCTGGCTCCTGATCCCTGCACACAGATGCTGTGTGCTGATGCCTACATAGGAGGAAGTGGACTTTTGCCATTTCTCCTTTAACATTAGGAGTCAAATTAATCTTGGAAGCTAAAAAATTATGCATATTTCTTGCTAGTGTTATTGATCACTTATTTTTGATCCCCTGAAAATAATCCCAACTATTGTAGAATAATAATAATAAAAAAAGCCCTTCGTCCTACCAATCTGCATGTACGTGGCACTTGTTCCAGATGGAGAGAGATTTGTCCTCAGCCATATCCACTAGGGAGGCTTCCTGTGGTGGAGGGGAGGATGAACTTTGGGTACAATTCACAGAGAATTTTAGAATTTCAAACCATGGACTTCCCGGGAGCTGAGGATAGGTCAAAGCAATGAAAATTTGCCATGGTCAAAGGGTTAATGTTCCCATTCCCAGCAAACCAAGGGGAGACCCTGGTTCATTAAAATATATACCTACATGCCAGAGTGGTTCTCACTGCTCATCAAAGCATCTTCATTTTGTAGGCTATGGAGACCATTACAGAAACCCAGCACTGGTCAAACTACAGGGAACAACAGGTTTGGGTGCCAACCACGAAATAGACTCATCTGCATCCCTCTGCCTACGACTCTGAGCATCTGGAGGAGGTGGCAGAAAGGTTGTAAGAGCTAGAGGACAGGGTGTTTGTGGAGAAACTGTCTTTGATATATGACAGGGAAATTTCAATCAACGAATTGCAACAACATTGTCACCTAAATATGACTTACACCATGACAGCACCAGTTGGGACACCAGTGTCAGCTCAGTCTCATAGGGTCTCACCCCTCAGCGAAGAACCACAGGCAATAATGGCTGCTAAGAGAGGGAGACCCAGTCTTCTTCAAGGAAAAGTTCCTTGATAAGATATCTAATCCCAAGTGGTCAGGCTTAAACATATACACATAAAAGCAACACTAAAGAGACTCAGGAGTTGTATTCATATGCAAGTAACAATGGTATTTGTAGGGGAGACCATGGATCTGAGTGTGAGCAGGGGTGGAGGTTGGAGGCATTGAAGAACAGAGAGGAGTGAAAATGATGTAAATAGAGTTCATATATGAATTTCTCTGAAATTCTATATATATACCACATACACATATGTATTTGGAATGGAATGAAAACTGTGTTGGGGCTGCTATATTAGGATGGTAAAAGAGACTACTAGGCAGAGAGAGCAATTGCTTTTCACTCTCATTTAGAGAGCCTGAGCGAGATTTCCTAGAAGGGTGCTTTCTTCCACTCTAACCTCCCTCCCACCCACACGCTAGCTTCGTGCTTCTGGAGGCTTTCCCCTCCTTTTCTTCACTCTTCCTCAGATAAAGGTTTGCACAGACTTGGCATCTGCTGGGAGTTGGATGGCTTCAGCTGTCCTTGGTGGATAGGAACCATTTTCTTACCATTCTTGACTGGGCAGTAATCAGACATGGTCCTGTTTTGCTTCTCAGCCTGAGGTTGGAGGATTTAGACAAATAATAGTACTCAGTTTGCTCACCCGTGAAATGACAACAATGTTCCTACCCATTACTTAGAGTTCTATGTCTCTTTGTATCAATGGAGGCTGCTCCTAGGATACACATAGATACCATGGAGTGTTGACATGGAACCTATGCACATCTGCTGGTGTGCTTTCAAGCATCTCCAGGTAACTCGTTATACCTGCTGAACTGTCAATGCTACATCATACTTATTATGCTGTCTGCTTTGAGGAATAATGACAAGGGGAAAGTGAGCTGTATACAGAGCAGACACAAGCATAAAATTAATTATGCAGTCCAGCAAAGTGTTATGGAAAGAGACTGTGGCTCAGTGGGAAGCACAGAGCTACAGCAGTGTGCCTATGCAACATGTGTTTGTGAGCTCAGCAAAGTACTCAGTAGCCTACACATTCAAGGTTTGCCTTATAGAAATATTGTGGGTCTTCAACTTTCCTAACTTCTTTAGCTAGTTGTAGATCATTCCATCCAAGAGACATCTAAACCTTCACCCACAGAACTATCTCTATACTTCCACTTACCTCATGGTTGTTCCTTTACCCTGCTTATTTTGTAGAAGGTATTCCCAGTGCAGTCATTGTGCAACCTAATGGCAGATAAAAGATTCCATAGGACTTTAATTCTCAAATGGCTTGAGCCTATGATCCCATTCCTGTCTCACACCTGACACTTTATTTAACCTATCCTGGGGATTGTTTAAGTCGTAGCCAGATTTAAGTAATGGGCTAGGAGAAGAATGTGCTATATTTCCAGGTAAAGGGTTTTAGTTATACCTCACCCAGATGAGCAAGGCAGGCTCTAGAGAGGCCAGTGCATTTTGTGCCAGGCTTCCCCACTGTTGCTCTACTTCTGACTCTTTCCTGGGTAGTTCTTACTCTGGATGCTCTTCACTGCCCCCAGCTCTCTGCTTCCTTTGACTGACTCCAGCTCTGGCCCTTTCACAATGGGCTCCAGTGTCATCTCAACTTCTCGTCCAGAAATGGAGATGACAATGGAGAACTGCAGTTCTCCTCAGTGGCCTTTATGGGGGTGAAACAGAGTGTGTGGGATTGAGAACCTGGTCTATGTTTGACTTTGCACCAGACCCTCTTGAGCTTCTGACTTTTTCAGAGAAGTTGGGGTGAAGAATCATCTACATTCAAGCTGCTGCAGCCTGCAGCTGGCCCTGCATCCTCTTATGCCCTTCTCGAAGCGCAGAGATGCTCCTTTGTGTGGGTCTCTGTACAGCCCAGCCTGTAATTTATACAAGTGCAGCTGATGTTCCCTTTTAAATTGACAAAAGCAGAGGATGGAGCCTGGGAAGCCCCCTGACCCCAGAGCCCTGGTCGCTGAAAATTACAGGCAGTGTACAGTGCACTGCCTCTTGATGCGCTGGCAGTGGGAGATGGTGGTTAATTTGCCAAGACTCAGAGGTGACCCAGGTTTAATAAAGAGGATTAATGGATTTGAGCAAAAGGTCGTGGCTGTTTCAAGCAGATAGCCTCTTCCTTCTAAGACAGTTTGCAGGCTCTCACTTAGTTTCTTCTCTTTGGGAAATAGCTCAGCTGCCTATTTAAAGAGCCCTATCCCTACCTTTCTTTTGTGACACTATCTGCTCCTTCAATAATGTGCAAAACCAAGGGTGTGGGGCACACCTCATATCCACAAAGACAACCCAAATTCATCCTCTCACAGGAAGCTGGGGAGACTTCCCATGTATCTAGAGAACATTTTGTAGCCACCATCAATACTGTTAGTAATACCATACATATTTTGGGTATGGCCCTTCCCCTTGCTGTGACTTCATCTTCTGGAATAAGATGGTGACTTGATTGGATTTGTGATGGAAGTGGGACTGTCAACCTGCCAAAGAAGAACAAAGAACTGGGAATATGGTATGAGATTATGACTCTACCACACTGGAAGCTGAGGCAGGAGGATTGCCAGGAGTTTGAAGCCATTCTGGGCAAAATAAGTGAGTACTAGGTCAGCCAGGCTTACACAGTGAGACTAGTTTATGGAACATAAAAAAAAAATAAATAAAAATAATACAGAAATGAGAGGAAGAGATATTTAACAATATTTAATGCTCTTGAAATATTCTTTTTGTGTTTGTTTTGTTGTTGGTTTGTTTCAAAACAGGGTTTCTCTGTGTAGCCTTGACTGTCCTAGAACTATCTCTGTAGACCAGGCTAGCCTACGAACTCACAGAGATCTGCTTGCCTCTGCCTCCTGAGTGCTGGGACTAAAGGCACATGCTACTGCTGCCCAGATCCTTTTGAAATATTTTTACCAAACACTATCCAGAGTTCAGTTGACAATTGCAAGAAACATTTTACACATGCTCACGCGTATAGGATGTGGCCAAAATGAATACCTGAGATGCAGAGGGACTTCATTATGGTGCTTTGTTTAATTTATCCTTATTTTCTACTTGTCTCCCTATCTGAGTGTCATTGTGTAAGATCGGCACCATGAGCTTGAGCATAGGTCCCTCAGGATTCTGGGTTCATGTGTGTGCCAGGAAGGAGGGAGTCACAGGGCTGTTCCCTGCTCCTAAGTTCCTGTTCATTGTTCCCCAGGCAGTGGTTAGAATGAGGAACAGGGATGAGAGAATGAGACATGACAATCAAGAAGGGGACAGGGACAAAAGGGAAGTTCAGTGAGTGTCTTTGTTAGGGTTTCTATTGCTGTAATAAAGCATAGTGACCAAAGCAACTTGGAGGAGAAAGCATTTACTTCAGTTTATAGTCCCACATTACAATCAATCACTGAAGGAGGTGAAGGCAGGCACCTGGAAACAAGAACCAAAATGGAAGCTATAGAGGAACACTGATTACTGGCTTGCTCCTCCTAGCTTTCTCTACCTTTATTATACAATTCAAGAGTACCACCCTAGGGTGGCAGCACCCACAGTGAGTTGGGCTCTCCCTCATCAATCCCCAGTCAAGAAATATCCCATAGGCTTGCCTACATGCCAATCTAATGGGAGAATTTTCTCAATTGAGGTTTTGTTGGTTTGTTTTCCCCAAAGGTCTCTAGCTTGTGCCAACATAAAACTAATCCATCAAATGGGAACGAGGACGAACTTTGTGGAAGAAACATGGATGTTTTAAATTAACTTTGGGCCTAGCATTTGCCAGGACTTTTGAAGGAGATGAGTCTTCAGTCTGCTCATGAATGCTGAACCCGGGGTTATGTGGCCATGCTCAGGGCCAAGAGTTCTAACTGAGCCCTTTGTGCTGAGTCCTCCTTGAGTCTCTTGCCTCTAGAGCCCTATTCTCTAGACCTTTTTACCCATTGTGACACTTGTAGCCAACGTTGACCTAGTTGCTAGTTCTGAGTCAGGTAGACTATTCTGCTACCTCAAGAGACCCCAGTTGTTTCCTTCAGCTATGAGCTGTTTATACGTTTGGTATTGATTCCAAATTTTCAATGGGCACTGACTTTAGAATCTTTCAACAGTCACTGGCCCCTTGTCTATTGACTATGAAATTATCATTCTTTATACATTGCCATTTGATACATTGACACAAAGTTTTTTCACCTAAAGTGGTTCTTTTCTTTGATATTTATGCTCTTCTCAGTTCTCCTGCCATCTCTGGCAGAAATTGGCTTGGCATTTAAGAAGATTGACATAAAACAGATTTTAACAGCAGTTTCTTGCCTTAAATGCACTGAGTTTGGCAGAGCCTTCTATTGCTTAAGAAATTAGGTGTACAAAGGGTAGAAAAATAAGTTTGGCTGGCAGAGGGGCATACCAAATAAAGACTTTTCATTCATGGGAGAATCCCCCTATACTCAAATCCATTTGTGAGGTGAATTCTACCCAAAGATTAGCAAACCCCAACTCTCCTACAAACTCATCCTCGAACGCTTCCAGTTCACCAAGTGGCCCTACCCTTCCTAGCTTCCCTCATGCCTATGAGGTCTACAACATAGGGCAGGCCAGATTTCCCTTTGAGTAGACAGAAACTTAGGAAGCTTCCATGGTGCTGCAGCATGTCCTCAGAACGGGTGAGTTTCTGTGAGTTCTTTCTGGGTGTCAAGATCAGTGTGTGATACTTTCTGAAGAGTGAGTCCAGTCTCCTTTGATTGTTTGAACTATGCTTACCTCATCCCCTATCCTGCTATCCTCCACTGTTTTAAGGTGAGTCAGGATAAAAGTGTTATTAAGTTAGTGATGAGTTCTTCAGATGGAAGGACACTGTGAGTGAGAGATCTCGTTCTGGAGTTTCTCGTTTGCTTTTCAATGTGTCTGATTTGAACTTCTCCCTCTGTTTTTCCTTGATATATTGGTTATACCAGCATCAAATTCTAAGTACTTACTGACCCATCTCTCTCTCTCTCTCTCTCTCTCTCTCTCTCTCTCTCTCTCTCTCTCTCTCTCCCTCCTTCCCTCCCTCCCTCTCTCTCTCTCCCTCCCTTCCCCCCTCTCTCTCCTTTCTCTCTCTCTCTCTCTCTCTCTCTCTCTCTCCTCTCTCTCTCTCTCTCTCCTTTCTCTCTCTCTCTCTCCCCTCCCGCCCCCCGCGGACTCATTCTAGGAGTTTCACAGATGTCAAAATCTGTAGATGATTTATATAAATAGTGTGATACTAGAACATAGCCCACCATGTCTTCCAGCATGCTGGAAATTGTCCCTTGTTTTCTGATAATAGTGTGTGAATACTACATAAGTATTGGTACAGTTTGTTGTCCAAAAAAACCAAACCAATCCAAACCAAACCAAGCCAAACCCCTAGTCTGTACATTCGGTGAAAACCCCACATAATTCCCTAAGTGTTTTCATCCATGGTTAATTGAATGTATGGATGTAGAACTCATAGGAACCTGTGTGTGTGTGTGTGTGTGTGTGTGTGTGTGTGTGTGTTGTGAAGAGTGCATACACAGAGGCATGTGTACCTCGTTTCTTGATGTATTTATTGTTTCTTGATGTATTCCAGACAACTTCCTCTCTGTGTCCTATGTTTAGAACAGGAGAGTAGTCAATAAAAGGAGAACACTTTATTGGTGAGTTAGTTTAGGGTGTTGAGAATAAAATCCAAGTTTATTAAATGCCAGGGAAGTATTCTACTCCTGAGTCCCGTACCAGTCTCATGATAATGCCTTAAAGCTTAGAGTACTTAGTCCACTTTATCTCACCTGTCCTCCTGTGGTTTTCTGGAAGCCACTGGAGGTATTGGTTTTCTTGCCTGAGTCTCCTTTTCCCTGCAACTTTGAATGTCTTTCCTGAAAGCTAAAGTAGGGGTTCCTCAGGTTAAAATTTAAGGACATGATGGAGAAACTTATTTGTAAGCAAGGCAAATTCTAAGCAGATGGTAGATGTGTTCTTAGTTACTTCTTTCTCTATGAGGCCCATCACAGTAATATCCATCCAGAAAGAGAGTGGAGGTCCTTGTCAAAGTCCAGTAACACTCATGGCATGTACTAGGGTGGCTGGGATGTTCTGTATAAATGAAATAGTAAAAATGGCGGAACTTCAAGCCTAGCCATCCAGCAATCTGATCTCTCCCCTTTCTTCGGACCGTAATCCTAACAATTTTCAGTCACAGTCTTACTCCTCATTAAATTCTGTGGTGTTTGCATAACTTCCTCATAGAATTTTACCTTGCATGACATTCATTCATTAATTCAGGTAAGGTATAAATATTCCCCGAATTTATATCTGATTTTGTCAGGCACAGTTACAGGCACTAAGGATGGCACAGATAGAATTTTCTACCTTCATAGAGCAATTTCCATTCCAGGAAGAAAAAAAAGAAAGTCTACATGCTGTTCTGCACTTTGCACCCTTTGACTTCCCTGGATGACTGAGGAGTGTACATGTGATGTGGTACTCCTTTTCTGGGCAGGGGAACTACCTGGCATTAGAAGTCAGACTGGGATTCATTTTGAAGCTACAAAGACTCTGCTCTTCATGAGGTAGCTAGCTGCCCATTCCTCAGAGATGGGCTCAGAGAATAGGTTCCACAAACCAAAGACACTTTTGCTTGTGTCCTTTTAGAGCTGGTGCTATGCCAAACAGATGACCTGTGCTGGTTCTACCTGGGACAGAGTGAGGGGTGAGTGGAAAAGCAAGGAAGAATGATTGTAACAGAGGAGGGATAGGACTCAGTTCATATAGGGATGCCCCTGACTGGCACAATACCCCTGGATGCTAGTGGAAGACTGGGATTTGCCAGACTCAGGGAGAGTTATGCACAAGAATCCTGGTTAATCAGTGAGGAACCTCTTATGTAGCATAAGAGATCCTGCTAAGAGAAGGTTGTTTCTCTCTCTCCTTGGTATCTATTCTAGTGCTTGAAGAAGGATGGAGTCAATACATGGTTTCTTTATTGATAATGTAATTTATGGATTGCTTAGTTCTTTTCAGACTATGACATAATATACTGGGGAATCAGCTTTGTGGTGAGGGGAAGTGAGGGCCAGGGCCTAAGCATTCTCCCTGAGATGCTCACTGCTTTCCCTGGATTGCACTTCTTGATGGCAGAATGTAATTAATGGTTACCAAATCAAAGTCAGATGGGCGTAATTGTGTTCATAGCTGTAGATCACCTTGCACATGCCCAGGGCCTATGCAAGGCAGTCCTGTTGAATAAATAAAGAAGAAGAAGGCAACGTCATCACTGATCATTGCTGTCCAGAGAGAACATTTATAGCAAACTGTGAGACTAAGTATTGTGCTTCTCTTGTGGTACCATTTTGGATCAAGAAGATCACCTGCCTATCCCCCATCCTATCAGATATGCTCTATTTAGATTTGTCTCGGTCTTTGGTCTTTCTCCTTTCTCTTAGGCACTTTCCTCCTTTTGTGTCCTTATGAAGCCATTTGGGCTATGAGTAAACCTTTAGCAGATTGAGCAGCCATTGGGAGAAGAACCAGATGTTGAGCTGTCTATCTCTACACATCTCTATCAAGAGAGTCTAGCAAAAAAAAAAAAAAAATCTCTAAGAATTTCTTTTTCTAGACAAATGCCATTTACTCAACAGATTTGGTCAGGACGTGGCAATGCAATGAACACCGTAGATCACTGTCACTGTCCTGTCATGTCTCTGGCTTTTGGGAGTTTTAGAAGCCTTTTGTTTTTCATCCCTTTTCCTCTCCTGTGGAGCTTTACAAATGAAGACAGCTTGTCCCCCGACTACCATGGCCTCCTAACAAGGACAGGGCTGTAGTCTTGCTCTTCACCCTGTTTTTCAACTCAGATTGAACCTTTGCACTTGTCATGGCTGCAAACATCTCTACCCATGGGAAGGATTCCAGGGAAGATGCTCACTCTGTCCTGTTCTTGCACTGAGGGTGCCTTGCTCACTTAATCCTCCCTTTATGCTGAGCTTTCCATAATATGTTGGAGTGAATAAATTATATTTTCAAAGGTTAAGACAGGATTTCTGCAGTTAATTCTCCTGCTGATTTGTCTGTTATTTTCTGAACCTAGGGAAAAAGAGTGAAAGCTGAGGTTGAGGGGTCAGTATGCTTTCCTCTGCATCTACCTCCTGCCTGCTCCTGTTTCCTCTGCAGGATCAAGAAGACTCGTCGTATTTGGTGCTACTGGCTCTAAAAGTTTCTAAGCACAGGGTCATTGTAGGTTTGTTTATCTGTCTGTGCCATTTAAGGCAAGGTGGGAGGAATGGAAGAAAAAATAGATGTCTAGAGGAGGAGGTGGGTGAAAAGAGAGTGAAACTGGGGGAACCAGAGTGGTCAGGGACACCACGAGAACATAGGATACACCACCAACTGCCCGGGAATCATGGGAACTAACAGAGATCAGGGAGCCTGTAGGGGTCTGACCTAGGTTCTCTGCATGTGTGTTGTGGCTGAGTAGCTTGGTATTCTTGTGAGAGTCCTAATAGTGGGAGTCGGGGCTGTCTCTGACTCTTATGACCCCTTGTAGAACCATTTTCCTCCTACTGGATGCCTTATCTAGTCTTGGTATGATGGTATGTTCCTGGTCTTGTTACAGCTTGTTATGTGGTATTTGGTTCATGGGCCTGGGAGATCTGCTCTTTTCTGAAAGGATATGGAAGGGAAGTGGATTTGAGGGAGAAGCAAGGTAGGGAGTAGGGGAGAGACTGAGGATAGGAAAGGGGAAAGAAACAGTGGTGGGAATATAGTATATGAAAAAAATTAAAAAAAAAAAAGTGAAATCAGCCATTTGCCCCTGAGCTCTGCAGGATCTATCAGAGAACCTGCTCTATTCTCTTGCATGGAGTACCAAGAGACAGAATAAATACAATACAAGCAATTCCAACAACAAAAATACCAAAGGATCATTTCTGAAACATCCACTGACATGACAATCATATTATTCAAAGTACTAGGATGTCTGTTAATGTATTCGTATAGTGGAGAAGGGTAGGCTGGTGAACGAAGCAGAATGCCCCAGGGAACATCAGAAACTTTGTAAATAGCCATGCAGCATTGGATCTTTGTCAGGAGCATCCGCTCCTGCAAGCCATTGAGACCCAAATGTCTCCAGCCTCTTCTCTGTGACGTGGTCTCAGAAGGAAGCACGCGCCCACCATGCAGCCTCAAATGCCAAATATCCAGCACTGTGGAGACCTGCCTCCCTTTATCTTCAGTAACTTTCCATCTGACCTTCCTGCCATCTGGTCTTTCTTGCAGAAAATAATGAGTCTGCAAGAAATGTACTCAGGCCAAGTCTCAGAGGGCAACTGGAGAGTGTGCCGGGTCCTGGGTGTTTACAACCAATTGGCTTTTGACTTTGATGTCCTGAGAGAAATTCATGGTTGTGTAGATCTGTGAGCAACCATGGAGCAGAGTTTGATGGAGAGATAGGAAAAGCTTCAGCTCAGTCAGTGTTCTTCCCAAAAGCCATGATGTGAAATTATGATAGAAAATGAGCCTGAAGATTATTCATCTCATCCACACCCCACCCTGTGGACATCTGTCATCAAATTCTATCATCCCAGTCTCCTGAGTATTTTCAGAAGCTTGTCCATTTCTCCCACAACTGACAGCCACAAACTCAGCTCTGCTCTTCATTACCCATTGCCTTGTATAGGTGTACATAACCTTGATCAGCATGGCCCTTATCATTTAGTGGTGGCTGTCTTGGCATGAGAAGGTGGCCTGACTCTGTCTTGCTTGCCATCCTTCAAGACTCTCAGTTGCCTGCAAGAAAAAGCATGTACTACATCTTGTCTGACCACTGCCCCATACACAGCACTATTTATCATCAGCTCCTGCCTACCTCATAAACACGGTAGCACACTGAGCTCCTTGTGGCTCCGTGCTCCATGTTGCACTTTTTTTTCTCTCTTCTTCTGTCCCTACTGCTTCATTCTCCCATCTCTCTTTTCTGGTCCTCACCTCTCAGGGATGCTCCCTATCTTGTCCCAAGCTTCTAGCTTTAGCCAAGCTGAGATATTCTCTCTGTGCTTGTGACTGGTTCTGAAATGCACATACAACTGTGGCATCATGTGTTTCTGATGCCTTCTTAATTGGAAGAAAACTATGTTCATCTAGACCACTTAGTGATTATAAACAATGGCTAAAATCATAATAATAAATAGATGGCACCTTTACATACTTATTTAAGTGGTAGGTAAATCTTATAAAAGAAGAGAAACAACTAACAGCTTGGGATGTTCCCATCCATGCATAGTCAGTTTGCTTTCCTATCTATTCTTGACCATCTTGACCAGATCCATGTACAAGGTACCCTTAGTATAGATAGAGACTTGAAAATTAAGAACCCGCGGCAAATAAAAAAATCAGTGTTTACATTAAAAATGTAGCTGTTTATCATGAGAAGACAGAGGCAAATATATGTATTAAAAATGGGTAAATAAAAGCAAGTAGAAGAGAGCAAGCAGAATGTGGAGACAACTGTTAGTGTGGGGGAGGGCTCCTTTGCACTGTTCCTAGTGTGTTCCTAGTGAGAGCTTAGCCTAACTTGTAGTAGTTCAGCCCATTGCTAAGTTTTATTCTCTCATAACAAATATCATATCTTTAGAAAGTTTCCCTTTCTCAAATATTGTGCTATGCACGTGGACGTTTGTGTTGTGAATTTACAGAGCATCTCTTCCTTATTTTCCTGGTTGTCTTTAGCTAGCTAGTTCTCGAAAACCAGCCTTCCCCACCTCAGCCTGCGGATTTTGTATGTACTGGCTACAAAGTTATTTTCAGAGATGGGCCAGTGACTCATGCGTGGCCAGTGGGAACAGCAGCTTCTTCTCTGTACTATTCAGGTAAAACTCTCAAATGATGGCACCCCTCTTTTTGACTCTGCTGAAATAACCCTGTTCACCAACCTTGTCCTAGTCCTACTACCTTGTCAATCTTTAAGTCCTACATTCAGCAATCCAGCCTTTCAAAGGAGTTGAAATTATTTAAAACCACAGGCAACTCTAAAGTCAGCAAACCTATTTAGCATCCCAATTCAAAAGTAAGATTGAATGTACATCTTAGCGGAGTTTGGATGCTTCAGGAGAGAGCTAGTATTTTTTTTTTTTTTTCCATCAGATTCACACAATGTGTTTTGTTTTCAATGAAGCACTCTCTAAGCTGCAGCCCTCTATATCTGACTTGAGTTTTAATGTGAGAGGGAGTTAGGTGTCTGTGTTGCTGTCCTCTGCTCCTATTTCAAGAGCTTCCTCTCCTGCCCTAATGAGAGTGAAATTCAGGGTCTAGAAGTAGCTCAGGCAAGACTCCTCTTTCTTAAAAGGTGATTAGAGTCCAGCCTCTGTGGAATAGTCCAGAGAGGGAGAATCTGGGGCACAGGGAATGCAGCACCATATAGTTCTTTGTACCTCAGGTTAGCCATTTGTGTGGGGGCAAAGTGGAAGTGAGAGGTTGAATGTCCTCAGGGCAGGGCGGGCTGCAGAAATCTGGCTGTGGGCCATGCTCCTGGCTCAGTATGAGAAGCTGGTGCCTGGTGGAGGACTCTGATGATTGCTGTAGGGTCAGTTGGTAGATATTTTCAGCCTCTCTTGGATTTTCATTTGCCAGAACCACTGGAAGATTAGTCCCTACAGATGAGAAAAACAAAAGGATTCCTCAGAGGAGGAAGAGGAAACCTAATTGCTACTGGCTATTTCCGGATATGGGAACTATTTGAGGCTCTGTTGGTAGTCTCAGCTTTGAAACTCAGCAAGATACCATGCTGGGAAAGTTTGATGTGGCCCAGAGACCTCCCATGACCTTTTAAGTCAGTACTCAGCAGGACTGAGTGGCAGCCTAGGACTATCAGCCACCCATCTGAGCCACATCATTATGGTAGCTGGAGTGATTCCATTCACGCTCCTGGTCAACTCTTTCCAGGTGCCCACAGTTCTCTGAGATGCACTGTTTACGTCATCATGGGAATTGGGCTTGACATCAGTAGTGTTGCTTCCTGCAAGATGCATGGTCTCTGTATAAACATGAGAAGATAATACAGAGAAGTGTGCTCTTATTGAAATGACCACCTCATACCTCTCAGAGCTTCAGTGAACAAAGGCTTGGCTTAGTCTCTGACTCTGCAGAGCTATTTGAGGGTTAGTAGAAGACTTGCATACAGAAAAGGAAAGCAACTCAAAGATCCTCATTTCTGCAAGAAACCACACCTAGATGCCATGTTTGGTCTGCTGCTTTAGCCTTCTTAGCCTGCCTTCTTTCTATGTATCCCCAATGTTGCCTGGCACCAGTTTCCTTCTGTACCCATGTCCACACTCTGATTGCAGTAGCCCTTGAAGGGAAAATGTGATCTTGTGAAAACATTTCCTTAGTCTATTTAATAACTCTTCCTGATCTTTCTGGAATAATCCTTTTGTTTCAGCTGCTGTGGTTTATAAAATATGCCATGAGCATTCTAATCCCCATTCCACTCCATTTCTCTGTGTCTATTTTTTTATTCACATTTCAAAATTCAAAAGCAACAGAAGGAAATAGTGTGAAACACTTGTGAAATGCCTTTCTTCTAGCTCTGTGCCCCAGAAGACCACTCCCTCTCTCCCAGGACAAATCAATGTCATCAGTAACCTTCCATATGAATATGGAAAAAAATTCTCTTTTCCCACTTCAGTACTAGCATACAGCATATACTATGATGGCTAGTGTATATTTTATTTTTATCAATATGACCCAATTACAATTACCTGGGAAAAGGGAACCTCAGTTGAAGAATATCCTTCATCAGACAGGACTGTGGTCAAGTCTGTGGGTCTTTTCTTGATTAGTGATGGATGTAGGAGAGCATAGTTTATTGTGGGCACTGCTGTGCCTAGGCTTATGGTCCTCCACCATATACGAAAGCAAGCTAAGCAGTCCATGAAAAAGCAAGTAAGCAGCTTTCCTCTGTGGTTCCCGCCTCTGCCTTGGATAATGGACTGTAACCTGTAAACTAAATAAACCCTTTTCCCCAAAGTTGCTTTTGGTAAGAGAAATAGAAAGCAAACTAATGCAGTTGGCCAGTTCTGCATTCTTCCCTTTCATGTAGTTTCTTGAAGGTCCTGTCAGTGAATAAGAAGCTTCTTTACTCTGTTTTGCAACCCCTTGGTTGGGTTTTCACACTATTCTTCTGCTTCTCTGAGCCCTTTCTACTTCTGACATCAGTGTCACTTCTCCTGGGAAGTCTTCCTTAGTCATTTCAATTTCCAGCAATGTCCCCAAGAGCTAAGCTATAGATGTGTTTGTTTGCAGAGCTGGCCACCGTGATAGGTTGTGATGTCCTCTATGGTAGCAACTCTCTTACCCCATTTTGTGTTGCTCACAGTAATGCAGTGGTTAGCAGATGACCTTCTTTTATGTCAGGGATGAATTAGTTTGTTTAAGGACAGCTTCAGGAACAGAATCTGCAGCAGATTCTGCCTTCTCAGAGGCTGTACCAGACACTAGGTTTGTTTATAATGACCCTGGATGATCTTTCCAGCCACAAAAAGCCCCCCTCAGGCATCTCTTGAGATGCAAATATGTGCTTGTCCTGATCAAAGCATAAAGGGCAGAATTTCCATGGCTGTTTCCTCCAACAAACAGTTGCTGTTTTGCATTTCCTCCCTCAAAAGTCAGCCAATGGGTAGGCATTGCCAAGTCACGGAGTATAGAGCAGAAAGATGGGTTCTCTGGGCCCAATGTGTTGAAGGTCATGTTTGCTTGAAGATGACTGACAGAATCACAGAACTCCTTTCACAGGTGAGGGCTGTAGAGGGAAGGGGGAAAGGACATTCCATTTTGTCAGCATATTCAGTGATTTCATTCTAGGTGACATTGTCTGGATGCTCTGGTACTAGTCCTGTGAGCACAGACCATCCCAGGAAAGAAAAGCAGCTGGGCAGTCTCTCTACACAGCAGCCAGTTCCTCCCTGGGGATCTTCTCTACTTTGAGATCATCTCTAGATTAGTAAATAATTTTACATTAGGCTAATTAATTCTAATAGACTCATATTTGAGTCCTAGAGCTCAATCTCAAGGGAATGAGCCAAAGCTGTGAACATATTTTTGTGAGAAAATTGTGTCATTTTCATCCAAGTTAATTACAGCCAAGCCCCTCCCCCCCCCAAAAAAATCCTCTAGTTCTTGGAGTTTGATTTGCCTCAGGTCTGTAGAGCCGTTAATAGACATTCATGCCCTGATGAAACTTTCTCTTTGGAAGCTGTGGTCCTTCTTTCCCCCTTTCTGTTTGGATTCCAAGAAGGAGAGAGTAAATCAGTGTACAACTTGAATAGCTCTCTGTGACGTAATTTAGGGAGAATGAGCATAAACAAAAAGGAGACCTCATGAGATATTACTAGGTGACATGGGTTGGAAGTACTTTAGTTGTTTGGAGAAAGAAGCGATTACTATACATTGAAGTAGTAAAGGCAGTTTCCAGTTCCCAACTCCTTAACTCACTTGAGAAGCTGAGGCAGGAGAATTGTGAGTCTTAAATCAGCCTGGGCTATATAGTGAATTCCAGACGATAGTGAGAACCTGTCTGAAGAAATAAAGGAAATGCTAATTAACTTCTTTTGCTCAGTACATACTGTATGCTTGCAGTGATGTACCACATTGTACTTTCAAACTAAGTAAAAATATTAAGACCCCATCAAAAGGCTTTACAATGGTTAAAGAGGTATAAATGTTAAGTACTCTGATTTCGCTGCTATACATGTATCAAATTATTGTACTGACTTCAACAAATTACACAATTAAAACTTGATATAAAAGCAATTTGGATCAACATAAGGAAGGTGACGTCAAGTATAGAATTGTGGATTCTATAAGCAGTAAAACTCCTGAAGACTTTACTGTAAGAGAGGTAGCCACTAAGCAACTGTGTCATAAGAGTCAACAGGCAGACACACCAGTGACAATGACTAAAGGA
Source organism: Mastomys natalensis (assembly GCA_021653895.1). Taxonomy (NCBI): domain Eukaryota; kingdom Metazoa; phylum Chordata; class Mammalia; order Rodentia; family Muridae; genus Mastomys; species Mastomys natalensis. The sequence continues at coordinate 369,437 of JAJTUV010001389.1, forward strand.
TGAGACCAGAGTAGGGTGGTGCTGGAGCTAGCAAATCCAGGAAGATGTACTTTACAAGTATTTCCAAGAGAAATTGTGCTTGGTCATTTATACCTCAGTGAGGACAATATGCCCCCATTCCTCTACGGGAGAGGCCAGCAGGTCTTCAGAAGTCCTGGTTTTGAGCTGACTGAAGCCCTCTGCCTTCACTTGCAGAGCAGAGCTACTGGATATCCTCTCTTGCCCACCTGTTGCTCTTTACCTCAATACCAGAGGTAGCCAATGACTACCTGTGTCAAAGGAAAAGCTGAGGGATAATGAAGAAAACTTTGTGAAGCATCCTTGTGAGTGCTTGTCAAGGCTCTTGGGCATCTAAGTGGAGGCCACTGTCTCTGGGACCAAGATGCTTGGAAGGGCTCTGGGACAGATTTGACTTGGGTTCCAATCCTATTTTCTATAGCTATTTTCTTTAAAGGCTTCACTGTCATATTGGTATGACAGTGGCTCTGAGGGCTCATTGGAGTCTGTCTTCTACACTTGACCTCTTCCTACCAAGACTTCTGTGGTAAATCCTTGGAGAGGTTGGAGGCTCTGCCCAGGACTTACAGCAACATCTAAGGCCAAGGGCTTCCTGAGTAACCCAAAGTCTGAGTATGGGTGAAGGGAGAGAATTACTCTGACACCATTCATTTTTGTGCTCAGTCTCTGCTGTTTGCATCCTGGTTGTTTCTTAATCTACAGGAAAAACAAGCCGTGGACCAACACTGGCTATGAAGATAGAGATGTGTCAGCCATGGGTATTGAGCCTATGTGCCTATGTCCCATGCTCAGCAAGTTCAATGTTATGCCTTGATGCTCCCTCCAGACCATGGAAAGGGCGGTAACAAAGATAACATCAAGTCTTTTTAAGTTGCCATAAAGGCCAAGGACCTCCACTGCAGTTGTTTTTTTTTGTTTTTGTTTTTTTTTGTTTTTTTTTTTTTTTTTTTCTTTCATAGAAAACTCATTTATATTTTTACCCAAAAGCAAGTTTCTGGAAGTCATTTTCATTAAATATTATACTTTGTATGTACAGTAGGATGTAGTGTTCATAAACATATTGGCTTTCAGTGATAAGTAACATGAAACAAAGATTTGGAGAGAAAAAATTCTGGCAAATCATAGTCATGACAGAGAACACATACTACATTCATTCCTTGTTAACCATACAGTTAAAATAATGATAAATATAACATTGGCTGGCTTTATGTGTCAACTTGATACAAGCTGCAGTCATCAGAGAGGGAAGAGGCTTAGGTGAGAAAGTGCTACCAGGAGATCCAGCTGTAGGGCATTTTCTTAATTGGTGATCAATGGAGGACAGCCCAACCCATTGTGGGTGGTGCCATCCCTTGGCAGGTAGTTCCCGGTTCTAAAAGAAAGCAGGATGAGCAAGCCATGTGAAGCAAGCAGGTAGGCCACACCCCTCCATGGTTTCTGCATCAGCTCCTGCTTCCAAGATCCTTTTTTTTTTGTTTGAAATCCTGTCATAATTTCCTTTGGTGATGAATTGTGATGTGGAAATGTAAGCTGAATAAACCTCTTCCTCCTCCATTTGCATTTTGGTCATGATGTTTCACTGAAGCAGTAGAAACCCTAAGACAAACATTGATTAAGATATATGTTTAAATCTATACATTTCTATTATGAGAAGTGGTCATTTTATGAGTTCTAGTTAACAGCCTTCCTTGAATTCTTGGGCATACTACAAAAACAGTCAAAAGTGAAGAGACAAAGTGCTTGTTGGTTTATACTGAGATGCATTATATTAATTATGAAAAGAATTTAAAATAATGTTTACAAAAGATGCCTTAAATTTAATCACAGAGGGGCTGGAGGATGAAAGGGAAGACAGGGAAAAAAATAACTAGTAACAAACTCCTGGTTTAAAAACACTAAAAGCTCTGGGGATTTGAGTGTGGCTTGGTATTTAAGAGCATACATTACTCCTACAGAGGATGGGAGTTTGATTCCCAGCACCTGCCTATGCTAGATGGCTTAAAGCAGCCTATAACCCTCCTAAGTGCATCTGATCCCTATGGGCTCCCTGCTTAACTGCACTCCTTTACACATACCCCCACACAGGGGGATACATACACATACAATGCATAATTAAACAAATAAAGATTTTAAAACACTTAAAGATTCTAGAGAGTACATGAATAACTCAAGCCCTATCTGGTCCAGTCAGCAGGAGCACCTATCCTTGTTTATACAGAGACATTCTGGACTTACCAGCTTTGTGTTTTGTTGGAAAAAACTTTTCCTTCCTTCAAACTATAGTCTTGATTTTGTAGCCTGTCCTATCTCTTTAAGGAATTCTTTATGGCGAGCATTTGCCCAGAGTCATGTATTAGGAAACTTCAGAAGGCATTGCCACCTTCCTGGAAATGAGAACATTGAAACATGGGTAGTTACAATGGCTAAGGTCCTAAAGGAAGTGAGAGGTATGGGAGGGAGAGACTTTAGCCCTATCACTAGAAAGCCACCTCACCTCCTCCATACTACTTCTGAGATCCACATATTGGTGTAGTGCATCTAGCTTCTTGTCATCTTTTTTGGCTTAAAGAATTGTAAGAAGGGGAGACACCTTGGGCAATTAGTCAGTGAGATGGTATAGCATGGATTGGTAGTTCTACAGAATAGTATCCAGAAATGACCTTGGCTCATTTACCAATCCTGTCATATAGGGCATAAGGCAGTAGCTGAGTTTTGATCACATCCTTGGTTTGATGAACTCTTTGATGATAACGTTTCTGGTCTTTGTTTGCCTCCATTAAAAAAATCCAGTGCTCAGACTACTTTAGAGATTCAGTGTATAACTACTACACCAATGGAGAGCTGTGGGAACACAACTGTACAATCTCCTCTTTTGTGATTGTTATTGAGAGGCAGTCTGACTAGGTAGCCCAGGTTGTCACCACATTCAACATGTCTACCATGCTGATCCCCAGTGTGCAGCCTCCTGAGTGATGGGATTATACACCACCATACCTGGCTCAATTTCTTTATTCAACATGCTTGGTGACTTTTTTATCCAAGAATCTGAAATCTGTCTTTCTCTCTCTGTTCGTCTTTCTTTTTCTCTCTCTGCCACCTCTCTCTCTCTCTCTTTTCGTCTCTCTCTCTTCTCTTCTCTCTCCTCTCTCTCTGTGTGTGAGTGTGTGAGAGAGAGAGAGAGAGAGGAGAGAGAGAGAGAGCATGTATGATTGTGTGTGAATGTATATGCATGTGTACATATGTGTGTATGTAAAGGTCAGAAGTCGATGTTGAATGTCTTTCTTGACTGATTGACACTATGTTTTGAGAAAGAGTCTCTCACTGAATCCCCAGCTTTTCTGTTCACTGTTAGAGGAAATTAGCTGACCATAGCAATGGAGATCTGCATGTCTCTGTTCCTTCAAAGTTGGAGTCAAAGGACACACTGCTCTACCCAGCTTTTACATGGGAGCCAGGAGTGTGAACTCAAGTCTTCATATTTGTTCTCCAATCTCTTAACCCACTGGGTCACATTACTGCTGCTTCCCACTCCATCTCCTTCCAGTTCATCTCTTCCTCCTCTCTCTCCTCTTCTTCCTCCTCATTCTCTTCTTCTTTAAGATTTTATGACATTCTCATGAACACTAAGAATGCAAGGGAAGGAGCAACCCAAATGTCACACAGAAAATCCATGCAACCTCCTATCCTCATTATGAATTCTGTCATGTCATACCCTTGGAAGAAAAGGGCAAAGAGGAAAGAGATCAGATCCTCCAGGGTGGAGATCTGTGCATTATGTCTAGAGTTAGGCTGGCAGGGCAGTTACAGGAAATTATAGAGTCTACCTTGCTGGCCTCAGCCTGCATTGGGATCAATATGGTAGTAATTCACAGTTCATATTGTTCAACTACACAGCCATCTCACAAAACAATAGCTTTCTTGAGTGAGGATTTGGAGACGGAGAAAACTAGAAATAGTGAAGTTTTTTAAAGCATCAAAATAAGTATAAATACCATGCTTTAAAAAATAATAAGAGAGAACCTGTAAATCTGAGCATCTCTACTTTGGTCCCTTGGGCTCTCGGAATCACATGGCCCCTTTAGAAGGTCTTCCTCACCAGTCAGGATGCACTTTCCCTTACTCCTCACCCTCCTTGCCGTCCAAGTTCCTGACCTGAGATACAGGGGCACGTAGTTGATATTAATCGAAGCTTCCGTTGCATGTGCTAAAAAAAGAGTGATGTTTTGTATCTTACTTGAACTGAAAACAATGTGGGTAGTGTTTGTACAATGATGAGTTAAAGCTGCCTGGTCTGGCATTGAATATTTCAACCATTTTTAACATCCAAATCTTTAGTTCATTTTATGTTCTAGTACTTGATAGAATGACTTTTTATTTCACAAAATATGTTTGTCTTTATATCTTGGCACACCCTGGAAAAGGAATTTTTTTTTTTTTACTGTGATGATGGTATCTTTTGATAGAAAAAACCTAAATAATTATGGACTCAAATTTTTCTCTCTGTTTTTGTTGTTTGTGCTTTTGATGCCTTCACAAAAGAAATTGTGGCCAAATCTAATGTTAGGAAGAATTTCCTCTTGAGTCTTTTAAATTTTTTTAATTAAAAAATTTTAAATTAATCTGTATGTGCATGTTCAATAGAGGAAGATCCCTTAATATAAGGTATATGATAAAGATCTCGTTTAAATCTTTTTTTCTAGTACTTTATTGAAAAGACCATGTTTATCCCATTATTAAATAGTCTTGGCAAATCATTTGTCAAATCGCATGTCAAAATCACTTGACATTATATATAATTCTTTCCTTTTGGGATTTCTAGTATATTCTATCAATCTGTATGTCTATCTTTATGCCTCTACATTTCTGTCTATCTTTGTAGTGATTCAAAGATTGGGAAACGTGTAGGATTTCTGCTTTTGTCATTATTTAAAAGATCTTGTCGATTATGGTCTTTGGAACTTCTTTATGAATTCTAGGGTGAACATTTTTATTTTTAAGAAATGTTGTTGAGAGTTTAGTGGAAATAATTTGGGCAGTCTTAACCATTTTAATAATTTTAAATACTGTAATTCATGAACAGGAGGGATTTTTTCTTTTCTATTCCTCCTCCTCTTCTCTTTATTTTCATCTTCTTGTTTCTGAGGACAGGATCTCTCTATGTACTCCAAGTTGGCCTGAAGCTCTCCTGTGTAGCTCGGACTGTCCTCAAACTCATGGTCCTTCTTCTGCCTTTCAAATACTGGGATTGCAACATGTGTCCCACTAAATAGGTTATTTGTGTCTTAATTTATTTCAGAACATTTTGTAGCTTTCATTGTATAATTTTTTTTTTTTTTGCATCATGGGACACATTTATTTTAAGTATTTTCATGCTTGTAGAAGCTATTATAAATGGGACCTATTTATTTAATTTCTTTTGTGGTTGATCATTTTTAGTATATAGAAAAGCTATCAATTTTTCCATGCTGATTTTGTACTATGCAACTTTTTAACTTTTTGCTGTTTTAAAAATTGATCCCAATCATGTTGTATGCTATTAAGGTTTTCTACATATAAGATCATGTCATCTGCAAACAAAGATAATTTCATCTCTCCTAGGATCTGAGTTCTTTTATTTCTTTTCTTTTTACAACTAGTTTGAATAGAAGAGGTGAGAGTAGGGTGTCGTGTTCTTGATCTGAAAGAAGTTTACAAGAATCAACATTGAATATTCTGTAGGCACTGGGTTTCTTATTTTTTGCCTTTATAATGTTAGATTCTTAACAACTCTGCTGAGTGTTTCATCATGCAACATTGTTAATTTTTGTCACATGCTTCTTGACCTATTTGACAATATTTTTACCCACTATGGCCATTGATATTTTGTTTAGTTTATGAGACCTTGTCTCTAGTAGTCTGTTATCTTTTGATACATTGTATCAATAAGGATGTTCTACAAGCCTTTATTTCCCAAATTCTAAGATTATACATGTGCACCACTTCCAGCAACACTCCCTTAACAGTGGGGCATTGTACTGATTGAGTCTCATACTTCAAACCACCATTGTATTCCTGAAATAGACTCCTCTGAACACAGTGCATAAGCCTTTCAAGATGTTACTGGTTCTGTTTGCTAATGTTTTCTGTATTCACAGGAGACTAGCATTCATAAAGGTTATTGCTCTCTAAAGCTCTTTATTACGTCATTGTTGTATATGGTATTAGAACAATGCCGCATGGAGTAGGCTAGGAAGTTCGTTTGTTAAATAGCTTTTCTTCTTCCTTCCTTCCTTCCTTCCTTCCTTCCTTCCTTCCTTCCTTCCTTCCTTCCTTCCTTCCTTCCATTTGTCTTACGAGGAGGAGAGTTTAGGACATGTGTTAATTTTTTACATAGTGGATTGAATCTACCAGCCAAACCATCTTATCCTAGACTACTTTGCTTGAAGTTTTATATTTTTCTGATTCAAATCGCCTAACTATTTGAGCATCTAGCCAAGTTGCCTGTTTTTTTATGAGTCAGGCTTTGAAAGGGTATGTGTTTTGGAGAATTAATCCATTTCATCTATATTGTTTCATTTAATGACCTACACTTGTTCATGGTATGCCCATAATCTTTGTTTCCATGATATCATCTGTTATATCCCCAATTATTCCTATTTTTATTAATTATCATTTATTTTTAAAAATAAATCTGTTTCATTTATCTCCTTTAAAGGACCACCATTTCATTCTATTGGTTTTCTTTTTCTATTTTTTAATTCTATTTTTAATTTTAGTTTTAATAACTTCCATCTCTTTATTCTGATATATTTTTATGTTGTTGATTAGAGTTTTTTAAACATAAGTTTTTGCAACTATAAATTTACTTGATGATACTGTTTGTCTGTTATTCTATAAGTTTGGGATATTGAATCTTCATTTTTTTCCTCAACCTTCCTTGTATAATTTTCCTTATAACTTCTTTTTTGGTTATTAATGAGTGTATTCTTTAATTTTGACATATGATGAAAGTCCCAGTGTTCCTTTAGCTACTGGTTTCTAATTTCCATTCCATGTGATAATAAGTAACATTTTTTTTTTTTATGGTTTCTGTCCTTTCTAAATTTATTAAGACTTACTTTGTGATATAACACATGGTTATGTCAGAGAATGTTTCAAGTGCACTGAAAAATGCATATTGTGTTATTGCCTAGTGAAATGTTCTAGTTCTGTTTTAGATCCTGTTAGTCTGTAAGATTTTTTTAAATTTCTCAATTATTTGTCTTCTGATTGGTTTTTCTATATGTTACTATAACTACAGTATTAAAATTTCATGCTATCTTATTGTAGAGTGACCTATTTTTCCTGTCATTTCTTTTACATCTACTTGTTTTTAACTTCTGATATTTGACATTGTATTTTCTTGGTGAATTGACTTTTATTTTTACACAAAGTCATTCTTTGTCTCAAGTAAGTTTTATATAAAATCTGCTTTTTTTCTGATACAGATACATTAACTTTGCTCTGGTTTGGTAATGTTTGCCTAGACTACCTAGTTTTCATCCTATTACTTTCAGTTCATGCATGTTTTAAATCTAAAGTGAGTCGCTATAGCTAGCATAGACTTGAACATTGTCTTTTAATCCATCTGACTATCTGTGGCCTTTGACTGTAGAGTGTGATGATTAACTTTAAGTATTCCTACGACTAGATTAAGAAACACGTAGATGCCAAGGAAAGCATTCCCTCTGGATGAATCTTAAGAGTGTTTATGAGGAAGGGGCCTGAATGTAGGCAGGGAAGATTTTTCCCTCAAAATGAGTAGGCTCCATCTTATTGGCTGGGGACCAAGAACACAAAAGAACAAAGTACAGAATATTCTTCATCCTTTCATCTCTTTATTTCACACCCTTTCCTGATGCTCTTTGTCTGTCTTTGGGACATGACAACTTTAGGTTCTTGGTCCAAGCTTGGGTGCATGACTGCAATTTTAGCAATAGGAAGGCAGGATAGGAGGTCAGGAAGTCAATGCCAGTCTGGATTCTGTAAAATTCTGTCTCAAAACTACAAACAGAGATTGAGAATATGACTTAGTCAGTAAAATACTTGCCACACAGACACAGAGGACTGAATTTAGATCTTTAACACTCATATAAAATGCTGTGTGAAGCAACATGTGTCTGTAATCTCAGTGTTGGGGAAGGAGAGACGTGATCCCAGAAGCTCACTGCCCAGCCAGGATAGCCAAATGAGTTCTAGGTCCAGTGAGATTCTCTCTCCAAACATGAGGCACAATGTGACTGAGGAGGACAGCGACACCTGACATCATCTCTGACCTCCAGGTGCACACAAACAGCTGCATGCTTATAAATGAACACAGACAGTAACACATACACACACATATGAACATATACACAGGCACATAGACACACAACTCAAACAAAAAATACAAATGCAAAAGCAAACAAATAAAATATAGGTTCTCCAAGACATAGAATCCAAGACTTACAATGATGAGCCTTTGGAAATAAAACTCAGTTGTGACTGATACATCTCAGGATTTCCAGCCTTCAGATGGCCTGTCATGAGACTTCTAAGCTTTTATAACAATAAGATCCAATTTCACCAGTAAATTCCCTCATTTGTTTCTCTGTCAGTAAGTCTGTTAGTTTGTCTGTCCATCTCATTTAATTTGTAGTTACTGTGGGAGAATTACATACATTAACCTAATGTATAGCTCTCTACCACTCTATTATTGAGGTCACAGATTCTCTCTCTCTCCTCTCTCTCTCTCTCTCTCTCTCTCTCTCTCTCTCTCTGTCTTGTCTCTCTCTGTGTATGTGTTGCTCCTTGGTATTTTAAATCTTATTTAAAAATTAAAAGTAGAGTTATAAACTAAAATTATGATGCATTTTACAAATGTTGTTTATGTATCTACCTTTACTCGAGAATTTATCGTTTCAGAAGGTTTTGAGTTATCCAAAGCTTTCTTCAATTAGCCCAAGGACACCAATTAACATTTCTTTGAGGACAGCTCCAAGATGTGTACTACCTTTTATTTTGTTTAGCTAGAATGCCTTAATTTCTTCCTCTGTTTAAATCAGTTTTGCTGGATATAAAATTACTTCAGTTTTTTTTTTTTTTTTTTTTTTTTTTTTAACTTCAACACTTTCCACACACCAGCTCATTGCTACTGACCTGTAAAGTGCTTGTGGGGAGAAACACATCTATATTTACATGGGACAAGTTACTTTTCTCTCTGCTCTCCACTTTTTCTCTTTGTCTTTCTATTTCTATTGCCGTTTCTAAAACTCACTGGTATATAAACACGTAATATTGTACATATGTATGGCATACAAGCTGATGTTTACATAGATGAATATACAGTATACAATATTTAATCAGGCTAAAATTATCTGTCTTTACCTTTATTTAAATAGTGAAACTTAAAAATCCTTTCTTCTAGCTTAAAAAAAAAACAGCAGTAGACTATCATTATCATTATCTTTACTGTGCAGCAACCATTCCTCTGGCTAAGGGTGTTTTAGTTTGGTTATGCCATATCTTGGTTGTCTCTGGCTTTCCCTTGATTATCTTTGTCGTGTGTTTGCATGTCCACATTGGTACTGAATTTGCAAAGTTTCAGCTATAATTTTTTGATAGCTACTCTGCCTACCCCTCCACCACCCCTTTGTTTAGGAATGTGACAATGACCCTAACACTCCCCTAGGTTCCATTAGATTTTTCTTCATTCTCTTGTCCTTGTTTAGAAGGAATGGGGTCCATTTTCAAGTTACTCATTCTTCCGTTTAATCAAGTCTGCTATTGAAGTCTTGTACTGAATTTCACTTTATTTCTTTTATGTTAAACTCCCAAATTTCTATCCCTTACTTGTGAGATGCAATTTCTGGATGTCTGTTGACATTCTAATTTTGTTCCAATTCCATCTTCTTGATTTCCCTTTGTTCTTTGTCTATATTTTCCTTTGGCTCTTTCAGTATATTTAAGACCACTGCTCAAGTGTCATTGCCTGCTAAATATGACAGTTGAATCTTTTCAGTGGTGGTTTCTAGACATGACTTTGTTGTTTTGATTAGGTCATGATTTCCTGGTTTTGGTGTGTTTTGGAAGTGGTTTTAAGCATTGAGAACTCTTGCACATTCTTAATCTCTGCAAGGTGAGTGTGATGATCTTTCCTAACTAGTGCCTAATCCTAGGCTTGGGATCATCTAGTTTTGGGGTCTTCCTGGACCTGTGTCTGGCCCAGCCAGGCATGTATGGTTTGTATGGTTTTAGACCTCTCCAGTCACTATACTTCCTAGGTGCTATTCCAAGTACTTTCAGTATTTCAGTATTTTTGTATCTTTTTCTTGAAGCTTGGATATCCTACTATATTCCTCTCTATATCCTGTGCACATATCCCTAGGCCCTGTGTGTCTGTAGTTTACCCTGAAGGTTTTCTATATCCTACACATGTCATTTCCTTTATTATGGCATTACAAACACATGTCACTTTCCTTTCTCAGTCTTAAACCCAAGTTTGCTACCATTTCTTGTCTAAGCTCCACATCAAGACTGAAACTGAAAATTTAGATAGCTAACAGACAAGGTAAGCACTGAGAATGTGATCCTGTTTGTTTCTTCCACGCAGTTGGTATTGGTCACTTGCTTATAGCTATGGCACACTAGCAAAGAGCCAGGTAAAGTCCAGGTCTTGACAAACACCACAGAATTTCTACCCACATCTGATTGTGGCTTTTCTTTTTCTCTAACAGTGAGTGGGGGATTCACTTTGTCCTCTAATCCTTCACTGATGTCCAGAACTAGGATAAAATTATTCTGGGTGTATTGTAATTATTTGTAATGGGTCAATGGGAGGAATGAAGATGTGGAATTTCCTTGCCTCTCATCTTGCTGACAGCATCCCTGTGACAGACTTATATATGAAACCGGGGACACAGAAGTATGATATATTGTTATTATTTTTCCAATTTTGTTTGCCAATTGTGTATATGTCTATAAGTGTTTCTAAAGGTATCTAGATGGAGAGAGCTCTGGGATAGAATAGGGAAGTATTTTGAGTGACTGCACAAGGAGGAGGTGGGTTGGGTAATAATCTTTAAATTGCCCCCCATTGTCGTGACTGCCTAAAACTTGTTTGAAGTGAACCCCTAAAATATGCCTAATATGTCTCTCAGAAGTGGAGTATACAGGGACCAAGAGAGTAAGTTTGTAGTTTGTTTCACATAGACCATTTCCTCAAGGAAAAAAAAGCTAGTTTAACTGCAGGATATTGTACTTTCCTGTTCCATGTTTAGGGTGTGCTATGACAGCAATTTCAGACATTGAATTTTTTATTAATTAAGTTATTTATTTATTTTACATTCCTATCACAGCTTTTCCTCCTTTCTTCCTAGTCCCTACTCTTCCCTCCTTCTCCTTTCCCCTTGCCCATGCACCTATCTTCCCCTTCTCCTCAGAAGACAGGAGGCTTCCTGTAGATATCAACTAGCCTTGGCATATCAAGTTGCAGTAAGACTAGGAACATCTTGTAAGCAGGAAGAATTGGGGGTCAAAGGTTTTATAGTTGAATTGATGTCACAATCTCTCCATTGGGTATCCTGCCTATTTATTAGGAGATGACCCATTCAAGGTTCATTTACCCCATTGCTAGGAGTCTTAGCTAGGGTCACCAAGATAGGTTCTTGTGAGTTTCCATTGTCCTAGGTTTCTAGCTTGTCCCAGAGATGCTTCCCCTGAATCTAGTTATCACTCCCACTTCTCCCTTTCTCTGTCCTCCCGTCACTGCCTCTCTCCTGTTTCTGTTTCCACCTCTCCCAAATCCAGTCCCCTCTCTCCTTCCACACTATTTCACATTTACCATGAGATTCAGGCATCTCCCTGACCCCTTGGGCCCTCCATGGTGTTTAGCTTCTTTGGTCTGTCTATTGTAGCATGATTATCCTGTACTGTATGGTTAACATTGACTTATAAGTGAGTACATGCCATGTTTGTCTTTCTGAATCTGGGATCACTCAGGATGATCTTTTCTAGTTCCATCTATTTGCCTGCAAATTTCATAGTGGCATTGTTTTTAATGGCTGAGTAGTATTCCATATTTTCTTTATCCATTCATCCATTAAGGGACATCTAGGTTGTTTCCAGTTTCTAGTTATTACAAAAAAGCTACTATGAACGTAGTTGAGCAAGTATCCTTGTGGTATGGGGAACATATTTTGGATATATGCCTAAAAGTGGAATAGCTGGGTCTTGAGGTAGCTCTATTACCAATTTTCTGAGAAACCGCCAAATTGATTACCAAAATGGTTGCACTCCCACCAGCAATAGAGGCATATTCCCATTGCTCTGTATCCTTGCCAGCATGAGCGGTTGCTTGAGATTTTGATCTTAGTCATTCTGAATGGTGTAAGATGGACCCATAGTCATGTTGATTTGCATTTTCCTAATGATTAAAGATATTGATCATTTTTTCAAGTGTTTTGCAGCCATTAGAGATTCCTCTGTTGAGAATTTTGTTTAGCTTTGTAACACATTTTTTAATTCGGTTATTGGTTTATGTCTGGTTTCCTGAGTTTTTATATATTTTTCATATCAGTCCTCTGTAAGGTGAAGAGTTGAAGATCTTTTCTGTTCTGTAGGTTGCTGTTTTCTCCTTTGCCTTACAGAAGCTTTTCAGTTTCATGAGGTCCCATTTATCAACTGTTGGTCCTAGAGCCTAAGCTAATGGTATTTTGTTCAGAATGTTGTCTCTTGTACCAATGCATTCAAAACTATTTCTCACTTTCTTTTCTATCAGATTTAGTGTATCCTGTTTTACGTTGAGGTCTTTGATTCACTTGAAGTTTTGTGCAGGGTGATAGATATGGATCTGTTTGTATTCTTCTATATGGAGACATCCAGTTCAATCAGATGATGCTTTCTTTCCATTGTATAGTTTTGACTTGTTTGTCAAAAATCAAGTGTCTGTAGATATGTGGATTTACTTCTCGGTTTTTGATTTGATTCAATTGATTAACCTATCTGTTTTCATACCAGTACCATGTAGTTTTTAGAGACATTGAAATTGAAGATGTGCATTATTATAAACCTATCAAAACTAGTAGTCAATATTTTCAACTTTCTATAAGCTAGACCATAAGTTTTAGGTTGCTTGTGTGTATTGACTCATGTGAAAACCTGTTGTCAGCATTGCAGAGTTCCAAACATGAAAGTAAATATTTTAAGTGAAAACAAAAGGTGATTTATGCAAGCATTTTTATTTGTCCTTAAACAGTGAGAAAAGAATTGAATTTTAACGGGACATTCCTTCATCAACTTTTGAATCCTCTGCTCTTTTCATATTTCATATAAGGAGGTATTATCAAATGAAACATCTTTCCCATAATGATCTGCTTTCTTCCACAATAAATAAATATTTGGTAGTTTTCGTAAGGTTCTCTCAAAATCTCCTGATTTACCTTCCATAAACTAACCTCTTCTGTAATTGAAACAGTGAGGAGACTAATATTTTGCTTTATTAAATAACTATATTAATATATCATTTTCTATGCCTTTTATCTTTTATTCTGTCCTCTAGAATTAAATTCATAACAGTTGATCAGCACCATATTTAGAACAATTATTATAGATTAGAAAATAGATATTTATTCTCCCAGATAAAGAGTTTCAACCCCTTTATCATTTTATAGTTAGTATAAATATTGATTCCATTTGCCATAATTCTGAGTGCTTTTGACTGGGAAATCTTCAGAGTGTGTGTATGTTTGAATGTATTCATTTTATAGGGAAGAAACCATACATGAGGTGGGTTCAACCAGCCTGTAACAAACTGTCCTTTGGTACCTGGTTGACAGCACATTTATTGCAATTCAGATTTGAGACTTATAGTATCAATGAAGAGATTAAAGGTAACATTTTAGAAGTTATATTAAAAACAAAAGATAAAAGTGACTTCACAAAATTCTGCAACTTTGAATACCCCGGATGTCAGTGAGACTTAATTTGGCTCTTTTGGTCCTAAGGAGAATTGGCAGTTATCAAGATTTCTGCTTGGGAATTATGATTGAATTTGATGGCCCACAAAGTTCCGTCCACACCAAGGGTGGTGTGATTCTATGAAAATACAGTAAGAAGAAATCAATCCCTACCCCCTACAAATTCCTATGTATATGTGTTTCCTTCCATCAACATCTGAAGACTTTGTGCATATCATCACTCCAAGCAACCTGTGCATATGAATTCACGTATAGGCTCTGTCCCCAGGCATTCATATTTACTTTGGGTTTCCCTCATTTCCATCTGTAAGATGCATCTCTGTTAGTTGTGGACATGGGTCCCTTATCTGTGACAAAGATGATAAAGATGCAGTCATCACAAGGACATTCTGAGGGCAGAGAGCTGGCGAGTGGTACCCTGGACTGAAGTGAGAAGCTATGCTGAGCTGTTCAGAAAGCTGATGTACCTGACACCAGTCTACAGACTCTCCGAGGATGACCACAGTTGTCAGCGCCATACAGTGAGATGAAAAACAGCAAGCATTTAAAACACACATACATTCTTAAGCAATCTGTATGTTTGGCTTGTCTACATTTTTGGCACTTGTTTGTCGGAGAAGAAAAAAAATGTCCTCCTAGGGAAATTAAATAAATAAGATATTCCCTATGAAAAGGCAAGGCAGCGCAATAAATAACAAACATCGTTCTTCCCCCATCAGAGTTTAATGTCTCAGTATCTGATGAAAAGTTTTAAAGTCCCTTTTCTGGGCTTACATGACATTAGGTATGTGGCTTTAAAAAAATGCACACACATAGCCCAGAATCTCATTCTGATTAAATTTTCTATTCGGTACCACCTACTTTATTTTTGATGGGAGAAACTTGCTTATTTATTTATTTATTCATTCATTTATTTATTTTTGATGCTCCTAGCGTTGCTGGAACTTGTAATATGAATTACTTTGATTTTCAAATGCAATTCTGTTAAATCCAAGCTTGGAAAAGAAATGGCCGTGTTTATTCTCAACCACAGCACTCAGGCCTGTGCCCTTCTGGAGCCTTTCATGATTTACATGGAGAAGTATTTGTTGGAAAAACTGAGAGCTGGGCAGGGTTATTATGTTGTATTAATCTTTATAGAAATTACTAATAGTGGTTTTTCCTTGGCCATGATTTTCCTCTTCACCTTTAATTCTTGTGTTTATGTCAGGCAGAGCATCTGTGGTATAGTGGTCTGAACTTTTACGCTATTTATGGAGGTGTTAGTAAATCCCACCTTGGTTTCTTTTCTTTTTGTCCTTTGGCCAAAGGGTTCATGTAGATCCACACCCTCCCATTTCATAGAGAGACACAATATGGTCTATTGTGGTTAGACGTCTCCATGTCACAGAGGGAGTTTTGCAGTTATATGGTTTTCACAAAGAAGTTTGCAGGAAAATGAGTGAGCCAGAAGTAACTGGGCTCCGAAAGATGAAATGGTCCCATGTTATCACACATGCAGGCCCCAACTTTTAGTGTTTGCATACATGTATACAAGTGGGTATGGATGTGCGTACAGTCAATGAAATGACATTAAAGACCATGACGCCAGTAGGAGAAGCAGAAGGGAAGAGGGTAAGAGGACACATGTACCATTAAAACTGAAGGCAACTACTGGGAGGTGGGGGGTTATGGGAATGGGTGAGAAAAATCAGCAAAAACACATTTTGTTTGAAACATGTCATAATAGGATCTGGTACTCTGTATGTTAAGTTGGGGACAATTTTGTTCTTTTGATATAATAGGAAATTCTCTGTTTTACAACATTATCTGTGGTCACATTACATAAGGTGCTTGAGACACAGGGTGACACACCAGGGCAACAAACTTTACATGATTCTTTAATTAAGAAAGCATGTGGAATTCTTAGCAAATATGTAAATGCAATTTTTAAAAGGCTGCCATTATCTGTGCATTTCTCAGAAATCTGAAATCCTTTTCTGCTCAGATTGTTTGGCCTTTGTCTATTCATCTGAGTCTCCCAACATTCCCCCCCGATTATGGCCTCATTTTCCATTTTTAATATGTCTATTAGCATTGACATATTCTGGACAGTGTGGTGGGCGCTATTTATTTCCAGTGTTGACAGTTGTTGGGCTGTGTTTTTAGCTGAGCAATGCTCGCACTTGAATTTGCCTTGCCTCTGGAAGCCATGGCTGGTGTTTCTTTCAGCCTTTGCCTTGTTGCCCAGTCATGCTTCTGGAGAATGATTTAGTGGTTCCTGAGGGTGGATCTCTCTTCTCTGGGTTCCTTCCCTCTTTTATGCAGCTGCTGAGAGATCACTTCATACACTGTCCTCTGGGGCTGCAGACCTATTCCTTCACATTCTGCCACTTACTCCATAGGATGCTTGCTATTGGTGCTGTCTTACAGCGAAGGTATACAAATACTGGAAATCTGTGCATTACTTCATTTTATAAGTTTTCCTCAACTTTTTCCTATTTTTGTTTTCCGCATCTTCTGGGGGTACTTTCCTCTTAGCTTAGAGGTCCAGTGCCCAGATGTCATAGTCATTTCCTGTGTGAAGGTAGATCTATAAGTAGCTGCTCCAGAGCTCTCAAACCAAGAAGTGTTTTTCACAGATTCTTCTTCAGTTCTATTAAACCTGTATTATAGACATAAAAAGAATACTCTTGATATAATGTGGTAGGGAGATTTATATAATGTATTTTGAATATATGGATTACATATATAGCACATTGAATAATTCTACTGTGTCTATACATTTGAAAAGGCATATGGCATGCTATTAAGAAGATATGCCACATAAAACCAGAAGAGGTGGCCTATATCTACAGTCTCATCACTTGAGAGGCAGAGGCAGAAGGCTAACCCAGACAAGCCTGGACTTCATAGTAAGACTTTATCTCACAAAAATTAAAATTAGAGCAAAGCCGGCATTCATGTTATTAGATGATGTATTTGTCTACTGGACCCGGATTTCTGGCCTCTGCATGCTTCTGACTTGCCAGCATCCTTGGCACCTCACTGTGTCCCCACTATCTAGGACAACTGTGGGAGCTGCCATCAGAGCACCTTTCCTCTCTGGATGTGCTTCTTCCCCTAACTTCCTCAGAAAACTATGCTCTCGTTAGCTTTGCTCATTAAAGGTTCAAGATGTGTAAGAATTGTTACCTGCCCAAGCTTATCAGAGAAGTCTCTCTCCTCTCTCTCTCTCTCTCTCTCTCTCTCTCTCTCTCTCTCTCCTTCTCTCTCTCATATAATTCTCATTTTCTTTTCTTTTGTTCTCTGGATAGTCCCATTTTTCCCCTCGGAGAATTGTTTTCATTCCAACAAAGTACTTCAAATGTCTTTCAAGCTGGCCTCCTCCACATTACATCCCAGAATTAAATCTGAAAGTCAGCTGCAGCCTTTTTGCTCAGTGAATCAGTGTCAAAGTGAGAAAATTTGAAAAGAAAATGGGTTTGGGCTGGTGTCTGCTAGAGCTGGAGGGTGGATCAGCAACTTCCTCAGCCACTCTGGCCTCTAGCAGCAGTCTTTTGAGGCTGCTGGGGAAGGGATGCTCAGAGAGCAGCAGGGATTATTTTGATTGTAGCCCATAGTAAAACGGAATTCAGGGATGTAATCAAGAGGAGTTTATTATCAATCATTGTAAGAAGCTGGAGCTAGGAAATTACAGAGTTGGTTAACTCAGCTGCTCTGTGAGGGAAGGACTTTGTGTTGGTTTTTCTGCAGTCCTGTGGCTTTCCTCTGGTCACAAGGTGACTGCCTTTGCTTTTAGCCCTTCCTCTTCATGAGACAACATTCAGAGGCACTTACATACATGAACTGTATCGCTATTTACTTTGAATCAAATAGAAACATATGCCTCCAGATCACATACTAGGCAGCCTGGTAACCCTTGGGCCGGAACTGGTCACATACTGTCTGCTAGGTCATTTATGGCAGAGAAGAGTAAGATTATCCTGGCTGACTTGGACCGAGTGTTGTGGTTTAGATGTTACATCTTCCTAAAACATGGGCATTTGGATCCTCAGAATGAAAACTTATGTAGAAATAGGATCTCTGTAGAACACATTTTTGAAGATCTTTCTATAAAACCACTCAGAACTTGTGGTGGGCCTTAAATCCAAGAAGAGTTCCCATAGCAAGATGGAAGGATATAGAGAAAGAGACTGAAGTGATATGAAGCTGGAAACAGAGACAGACCAGTGCAGCTCAAGCTATAGAACCCTCAGAACCACTATAGCTAAGGGAAATAAGGATTGATTGCTAGAGCCACCAGAGAGTGAGAGAGAGAGAGAGAGAGAGAGAGAGAGAGAGAGAGAGAGAGAGAGAGAGGGGAGACCTGGTCCTGGATATTTTTACTAAAGCATACTAAACCTAACATTAAAATATCATACCTATTTTTTAAAAAATGATTCAGAATATACTATAAAAGAAAATTGAAAGCATTTTTCCAAGTCAAGGGTACCACATAAATGTGGCCAGATACAGTGTTGGCCAGAATTCTAGTAATAGCATCAACTGCTCTATAGACCATGAATAAAGGATGAACCTGTGCTTCAAGGAAATTTGGGGGTTTTGAAAATGATTTTGTGTTTTAAAAAGAGAACCAGGGAAGTAATCAGTTATGGAGAATGCAGTTCCTTGAATAGCCATCTTGGCATTGGGGTCACACAGTTCACTGCAGGGATTTCAGCTGACATGAGAAACACTGAGATCCACCGAGGGCCAATGTCAGTGCTCTAAGAAGGCCTTATGTGGTAGGTTTGGAGCCTTGACAAAAATAGACAACAGGGTATCTCTAATCAACCATCTCTCCATTGGAGGTGAGGAAATGGAAAAAATATATAAATGTAAAAATAGAAATTGAATTTGAACTAGGGGCTCGGACAAGATGAATCAATGTGACCCAGAGAGACAGAGTATGTGATTGAAGAATTTGGCTCCCAGAAATTGAATTTATTCAGTGGATCTGATATCACTTCCAGCCTTCAGAGACACAGGGAATGAATTTGAGTTGTTTAGTTTGTTTGTTTGAGACAGAGTCCTGCCAGTACAGGCTGTAGCAGAACTCACTGTGTAGCCATGACTAAGCTTGACCTCGGAACTGTCTTGTTTCTCCACCTTTCTAGGTGTTGGCTATAGGCATGAACCACTATGTCTGCCTAAAATCTCACCCCCATTGGTGGTGCTTTGTCAGGGCAGTCTTAGGAGACTAACATAACTGAGATATGTAAAATAAGGGGCAAGTCCAAGCCTCTCTGCTAGCTGCAGTGGTAAACATTTGCCAGCAACACAGCCCCTGTTCTGTATCACCTGTGGCTGCTTTCCTCTTACTATCTTAGAGGCAGTGTTTGCACCAGAGACTGAGCGTAACTGTCCTTTCCAGAAAATGTTCACAGTTTTGACCTAAACCAACAGGATCCAACTCCTAGGATTACAGAGAAGCCCATCTTCTGTAAGAAAATAACTTCTCAAAACCTAGAGAAAGGAAGGCTTCCAACTCAGAGCCTAGGGGACGCTTGGAAGTAGGCAATCAAAGACATCATTACACATGGTGGCTTAAAACATACAAACAAACAAAAAACTAAAAAGCTCCAAATACAAACAACCCCCCCCAAAAAATCATCTATGGACCAAAGTAAGTGAATCAAATTCTTGTTAATTATCTGCACCGCACCTGCACTAAGTTTTAGGGCTTGCAGGTGGTCTTTGTCGTTAGAACAAATTGTCAGTGGTGCTATCTTTCTCTTTTTTTTTCCCAATAGATACAATTTTGCCAGGGGATGTGAACCATAATACTCACTGTGATCATGTTTTTGAATTGTGTATACAAGCAAGGTACATGGTATAAACATTACTCTTTGGATTCCTGAATCTCTAGGTGATATATTCCAAAGATTCAGATTTAAAATACTTTTTTTTTTTGTAATAGAAAAAATGGTGGTATAAAGTTCATGAACTAGAACTGAGAGTCAAAAAATTTATACATATACAGTTAGTTGAGTTTTGATTTAAAATTTTGAGTAAAGAGTAATCTTTTTCAACCAATGGACTGGGAAGACAATTGGATAACCACATCAAAAGATTAATTTTGACCTTTGTCTGATACCATATTCAAAAATTCTTGTTTTGTAGGCTTAAATATGATCTTAAAACTTGTAGAAGAAAACATAGGTTTGACACCAGAAACATGATTCTTGAACCAAAATTAATTGTGCTCTGTTCAAAACTTACAACTTTTAAGCCTGTAAAGGGACCAGGATATAGATAACAAAAACCTTACACACAATGTATGAATAATCACATTCAGTGATAATGAGGTTCAGAAGTCAATGAGAAATGAGACCAAGGACTTAAATATTCACTTGGCCAAAGAAAATATTTCCTTAAGGAGCACAGGTAAAGGTGTTTCACCTCCACAGACAAAGAAGTGCAGATTAATATCACAGTGAAATCAATTCCATCCATAAAGACAAAGACTATGTTATAGTTAGGTAGAACACATAACTAGGACAGACAAGGTCCTGTCTTCATCCCAGAGCTGCAAGGACTACAAACACAACAGAAACAAACAACAAAAGACCAGACTAGACTAGTCTAGTTTGCTTTGTGTTTCTGTGATAAAGCAATGACTAAATCTGCCTGGGGAGGAAAGGGCTTATTTTATTTTGAGGATGAAATCTTTGTTGTTAACTTGACTACATCTGCAATCAACTGAAACCCAAGGAGCTGGGCACACATGTGAGGGATTTTTTTTTTTTTTTTAAATTGGATCATTTGAGGTGTGAGGCTCCATGCTCAATCTGGGTCACATCTTCTGTTGGTAGCCTAGACTACAAAAAGACACAAAATGTTTTGCTTTTTTAGCCTGCTAGTCCTCATTCTCTTGGACAAATTCATTCATCCTATTCCTGAGGCAATTCTTCATCTGTGTTAGAACTTACATCTCTGGATTCCAGTGTACACTGAAGACCATCAACTCTCTAGGAGTCCTCTGGGAATCAGGCACCAGATTGGGACTCTTGAGTCAACCAGCCTCTTGGACTAACAACTACACAGTTTTTGATCTCTCTGTCAGGAGACAGCTATTGTTGGACTACTGGGGTCCACAGCCTGTGAGACATTCTAATAAGTCTCCATCAGTTCTGTTCCTTTATAGACTAATAAAGACTAATACAGTCTTACACTTTACAGCCCATTCCTGAGAGAAGCCATGGTAGGAAACTGAAGGCAGGAACTAAAACAGAGACTGTAGAGGAATGCTGCTAACTGGCTTGCCTCCTCCTTCTGCACACCTGGTTCCTTAAACAACCCAGGACCACTTGCTTAAGGATAGGACCCACCTATGGTGGGCAAGGCCCTTCTTTTAGAGTAATCAAGAGAATACTCCATAGACATGTCCTCAGGCCAATCTGATGGAGACAATTCCACAATTGAGATACCCTTTTCCAGCTATGTCAAATTGATACTAAGAATAATCATTACATAAATAATTACCAGAGCTGGCAAAGGTGTGGACAGACTGGAGCTTTTGAAGTGGCTGGCAGGATGGAAAATAACATAGACACTTGGAAAAAGAACATGGCCATTTCATATAGTCATATAAAGTTTACTTTTGACCAAGCAACTTTATTCCTTGGCATCTATCCTTGGGAAATGCAGATGTCTATTTTATGAAAGGTCTGGTAGACTGTAATTCATAGTGTATCAGTCATATTGGACAATTGGAGGCAATGCCAATGATCTCCAGCCTGTGAGGCATTGTGCTGTTCCACACACTGCCCTGTCCAATGGGCAGCATTGCACACTTTTGAAGTATGTCCTTGGAGGAAGCATGTTATGAAGATGCCAGGCATAAAGCACAGAACATAGAATAATTTAATTTTTATGAATATTCAAAACAGACAGATTTGTGGAGGAAATGCAGCATGGTTTCTTCGAGTTGTGCGGAGCAATAGGGGTAACAACAAGAGTGGGAATTTTTATAGTTTGGGGAATATTGTAAAAATGGACGGTGGTGATATTTTTGTAGCTCTAAGTTTACAGAGAGTCATTCATTAGGCATTTAGCATATAGACGTATTGAATGTAAATTAAACTTCAATAAAATTATTTAAAATACACAATGAAAGAGATATAACAAATCCCTGCAAAGGTTAATTTTGTCCAGCAGAAAATGTGGATGTAGACTCAAAAGCTTGTAAATGCAGCCACATGGCATAGTCCACAAAGGGATTATGGAAAGGCAAGAGAGAAAGCAGGGTTATGCTCTTAGCATGGAGACATTCAAATTCCAGCATTACTGTGTGTCTTTGAGGAGATTCCTGGTTTTCTGACCTAACAACCAAGTAAAGAAGATAAGAACCTGTTAGTGAAGGGAGCAGAGCATACTGCTGAAGCCTTGCTGTTTTTATTCTCTTGCCTTCATTCTACTTCATCCTATGTAGATATTTTGGCTCCCCTTTAGGCCATAAAATCACATCTGAACTTTTCTAGCAGACTTTGGGTTTTATCTCAGTTTCCCTGTTCCACCTCATCACCCTCTCTGCCAGCACCAATGTTGAATTGAGTACTTCCTTTCCTCTTTTCCTGTTTGCTGAGCAAGAACATCAAGGCTACAATCCTAGACCCATTCCTTGTTGGTCTCTGCCACATCCATAGCAATCCATCCAGGGGAGTCTTTTTCAGTGAGATAGAAATTGCACTCTTTGCAACTGCACTCATTTCTTTATTTTATCGTGTGTTTCCTCCTTTTCCATGTATAATCTCACATTAAATTTGACCATACTCTTGAGACCACAAATGACAACAAGACTTAATTGCTATTAAGAACCATTTTGATCAGCTGTTAATAAATGATCAGCTGTCAGTAAATAACAGTCAGGTTAGTGGAAGCTTGAAGTTGGACTTTCTCATTCACTCTTGTCCTATGAGACAGGTGCTATTATTATCCCTACTTAGATGATAAAGTTGTTCTGACATTGGATTTAGTTAAAAGTGGCACTCTCACTGCTCCCTGCAGCACTAGCATAATAGCTAAGACATGGAAGCAACTTACGTCCATCAATTGATAAAGGAATAAAGAAAAATGTGCTACATATTCACAATGGGATACCATTTAGCCAGAGAAAACTGCCATTCACAACAACACAGATAGACCTGGCCATCATTATCTCAAGTAAAGTAAGCCAGGCACAGAATGACAAACATCACAAGATCTCATAGGCAATGTTGATCCCATAAAGGTTGGGAATAGACTGCTGTCTGGGGAGAGTTGGGGAAAGGAGAATAGGGAGAGGCTGATCAACCCTTATGGCACAGTGGAGTGGTTGTAAATAATAATGCACCGGTCACCTGAAAATCTGGCATGCCAGAATTCTATGTTCATACGTTTCTCCATTTCTATTAGTACTTATTATTAATTGTTGAAAATAATGAGTTTCATTATGACACTTCATGCATATACATACTATACTTTGTTTGTCTTCAATCCTCTTCTCAAGATGAACCCTTCTCAGACTCTAAGACTTCCTCTGCTTTCATGACTCATCTCTACTGTTTTCTCCCTTTCTATTTTTCTTTAATGACTGTTACCTGCATGCATACATATATAAATAGAACCCAATGATTAGATTTTGTGATACATATGGTTTTAAGGCCAAGCACTTGGAATTGGATTATTAGTTAAAGGGATATCTTAGCTAGGATTTCTGTTTCCATGATAAAATACCCTGACTAAAAGCAGCTTAGAGAGAAAAGAGTTTATTTCAGCTTATGATTTGCAGTCTATCTTCCAGAGGAGTCAGGGCAGGAACTCAAGGCAGCAACCTGGAGGCAGGAACTGTTACACAGATCCATGAAGGAGGGATACTTGCTGGCTTGCTTTCCATGGCTTGCTCAGTCTGCTTTATTATATAGCACTAGGACCACCAGCCCAGGAGTGGCACTGACTAAGTACACAGGGCTCTCTCACCATTAATCATCAATCAAGAAAATGCATTACAGGTTATCCATAGGCCAGTCTGGTAGAAGTATTTTCTCAATTGAGGTTCCATCTTCCCAAATGACTCTAGCTTGTTTCAAGTTTTCATAAGAATAGTCATCATAATTGATCTCTTGCCAATGTGACACAAAAGCACATTACTGCTAAAGCATAACCTCTCCTTCTTGTTCATTCTTGAGCTCTCATATTAATAATATATCATGTATAAACATTCCAATTTTTAGAAGACTACAGTCTATACAGATTAAAACATTTTAAAAGTTCCATCTTTAAAATATCTAACCTCTTAAAACTCTAAGCTCTCTATAAAATTCCAAAGTCATCTCTTCACCCTGGGCTCTTGTAAAATCAAATAAGTTAAATGCATTCTTATTCTAAGAGGGCATACCCAGTCACAATCACATCAAAGCAAAATCAAAGTCAACAATATAAAAGTCATTGTCAGACTTATGGGAGTTAGGATCTTATAAAGTCCAAAGGGTTTACTAGTATTATTTTTCCTGCTTTGTCATCGTTAACATGTATTTGTCACTGAGGCTCACACAAATGCCACTCTATAATTGCTGCTGACTTTGGTGGCATCCTATGGCACTGACATCCTCCAGTGCTTGGGGATTTTGCTGCAACTGGACTGTTCTTTCCCCAATATTCTATCTTTGGCTTCTTCAAAGACTCTGGCCCTGCCACATGGTGTCAAGCCTCAGTGTCTCTCTGTGACCCCTGCAATTCTGAGTCTTCTACTGCAAATGAGGCTGCACCTTCACCAATGGCCTTTCCTCTCAAATGTCTCCATCCCTGAAACATGGTGCCATGCCTTAGATGCTCTCTGTGACCCCTTGATGACTTCAAAATCAGTATCACCTGTGTGACTATCATACATATCAAGTTTGTTTGTGTCCTGTCCAGCAGGGCATTAAACAGGGTCGGGGAGGTCACCTGAAAGAGAGCTGAGGGGTAACAGGCAAAGACACAAAGAAGACAATCTGTCTATAGTCTGATCAGATCGTCAAATTTTACTTTTTCACACAGGAGTTACATACACAAAAAGGCAGCATGTGGGGAAGGGATGACATAGGAGTATAGGTGTACAGGGGGATACAGATACCTTCCAGAACAGAGTGTCAGCTGGGTGAAGGTTCAGGGAACAGAACACTATGACTCTCCCTATGATTCACTTGTCTTTATCTAAGTTGGTACTATCCACCAAGGCTACCTATCTACAAGGTCTATGACTACTCAGGCTTGGCAGCCTTCTACCAAGGCTCCTTGTTTACAATAGGTTCTTAGCCTTCTGTTTCAGTGTTTTTCCACAGAGACCCAAGACTTTTGTTAGCAGGCATGTATGTAAGGCCTATTGCTGATTTTAGGCCTATGCTGATTTTAGGCCTTCAGTGTATAAGCAGGGCTGCCCCTGACAATTCCCCCTCTCTCCAAGTATAGAAGGACTGTGGGATAGAGGCCTGACCTCCAGTAATTAAAGGGGACCTTGTAATGGCTCCAGTCCTCCTGTCGTTGTTCAGTGAGGTGTGAGAGCCATACCTGTCCTGATGTCTTCTTTCCTGGAGAGGGGATATTTTTGACATCAACCCCTATGCAATCAGGCTTGTCCCTCAGAAACCCAGAAAGATATTTTAAATTTTATATTCCCTTGCAGTGCTTAGCCTAGCAGCCTAATCAAGAATTTAGATCACCAGTCAGAGGGGGTTCTGGGTGGCCCTGCACTGCTTGGTCTAGGGGCGGGAGTCCCCTCTTTTAGGTTGAGTGGAGATGGGTTTGGGGAACACCCTGTATAGAGTAACAAACCTCATCTGAGTCTCGTGGTCTTCCATAGCTAACTTATGATAATGTATCTGAATAGGTTTGGCTATCAAATCATTTATCTGTTGCTTCATAAAATTAGTAAGCCTATTTAAAGCCAGGGACCAAAAGAAATAAACAAAAATAACCCAATTAATAGTCTCAAAACAGTAGGAAGTTGGGTTGACAACCATGGAGAGGTTGAAAACCAGTTCTTGTACAGCTCTCCTCTCTCTTCTCTCTCTCTCTCTCTCTCTCTCTCCTCTCTCTCTCTCCATGATAGGTAGCCTTGGTGGATAGTACCAACTTAGATAAGGACAAGTGAATCATAGGTGAGTCATAGTGGTCTGTCCCCTGAACCTTCACCCAGCTGACACTCTGTTCTGGAAGGTATCTGTACTTCCCTTGTACACTACACTCCTGTGTCATCCCTTTCCCACATCCTGCCTTTTTGTGTATTAACTCCTGTATGAAAAAGTAAAAATTGCATCTGATCAAACTATAGACAGATCGTCATTCTTTGTGTCTTTGCCTGTTCCCCTCCCCGGACCCCTGTTTAATGCCCTGCTGGACAGGACATGTTTGCTAACAAAAGGTAACGCCTTATCTCCCTACAAACCACAGCTTCTAAATGATGACCCTGAGAAAATAGTTCCCAGAAAATTTTCCTTCCATCATGCTGGCATCTTTTAAACCAAAGCTGATTCTTTAGCCCCAATTTATCAGTGTAGCCTATCTTACCAAAGCAACGGTTTCACTTTGGTGGAGCTGGTCTCTTGTTAATCACAGCTGGTTCTTCATCCCCAAATGGACAGAACCACAGATTATTAATTTAAAACATCAATTGGCTCTGAAAAAAATGCAAAGGACTCTCAAACATTTTTTCTTGAGCCTTCACAAGCCATGCCTCCATCATTTGCACTGGTCTTAGCATCTTCTTCCGTCTCCTGCTATGCTAACAAAGATCCTCGTGGGAGCTTCTGCAAGTGCTCTGAGAAAGCAGTGCTGACTCTCTCCTGAGCCTTGTCCAACAATGCCTTGTGCTCATTTTGGAGCTGAGAAATAGGACTAAGGATGGGACTGGAAGTGGTATTGACTGCTATGAAGAAGTGTCATGCCACTTATTTGATGGGACCCACTTAGAGTGTTAAAAGTCAAGTCTGAGGAGCTGTGGTGAGCAGTGTTAAACTTGCCTCCAAGGAAAGTAGAGGACTGTGAAGTGTACCCTTCCAGCTTTCTCTGTATCTGCTTCAGATTTGATCTAGCAGCAGTCTGGGTTATGGTTGCCAGCTGATGGTAAAATAAGAGTTGTCTGGAAACTCAAGTGGCTCCTTAAGAAATTCTACAAAAACAATTCAGTGTGCCAGAGAGAAACCCACTCTAAGTAGACTCAACTCTGCTGAGCTAAACAGGTGCTATGAGGATGCTAAAAAGGCTTATTTGCTCTTGGAAGTTCTCAGGGCATTAGATTCACCCGTCACATTATTTTCTAGAGGTTGTATATCCCAGGCATACTCTGAATTAATGTTGAGACAGCCAGCTATGATAACATGCCATCTCAAGGTTTTATTTTGTTGTCTACAGATCCACTTGGGGTCTAACCAATTAAATTATTTTTCTTTATATTATTGTTTTTATTTCACACACACAGAGATAGACACAGATTGTCGGACGAATGCACATGTGTGTGCATACACACAAGCACACACACACTTCAAGGAATTGATATTAACACAATGCTCAGATCTGTATTTCTCCTCTCATTGTCTTATATCCAACCTTTCTTTTATTCTACTCTCCTGAAGGGAAACCATTGTTATTAAGAAGCCAGCTGTGTTTGTCTTCCAGTCGCTTTTCTAAACACACAGGCAAGGAATCTGTAAATCCCTCCCTTTTTTTCTCTTTCCCTCCATCATTTTTAAAATATAAATTTGTTTGCTTCTACAATTTTTTTTCATGGAACAGTAACCCAGTGAGTTTTGCAGTTGTTCCATATCAGTTCATAACAGTTTGTTGGGGATGAACCTGTGTCTTTTTTATTAAGCTGCAATTGCTGTTTTATTGTATGGATTTTCCCCAAAGTATTTCACCAGGATCCTGTTTACTGACTGCAGGTTGACTGAATTTCCACTATTGCAAATGATGCTGCCATAATGCCTTTTAGAAATATCTATCCTCTGTGTCAACATCTCTTAATGAGATTTTCTTGGAAGTAGAATTCTTGGGTTAAATGGTATGCTAGAAATGTGTTTATTTAAATGAATCAACCATATTTCCCTCATAAATATTTTTATGTCTCTTTCAATAATGATTTAGTATAAAAAATGTTACTCACACTAATAGTGAGTACTGTCAATGGTTTTGTTTGTTGTTTGTTTTTTAAGTTGGGCCATGTTGATGAATGAAGGAAACAAATGTCAATATAGCAACTAGTTTGGGACCTAGGTCAGCTTGTTCTGAACACAAGCTGTATCATAACTGGTGGAGTTTCTGTGGGCAGGTTGCTTCTTTGTCCATATTATCTTTTCTTTCTTTTCATTGTAGAAAAAGAGGCAGCTTTCTATACAGATGTATCGTTAACCTTCAACAATTAGCACAGATAAAACCTTAAGACACTGGCCGGTAGCAAGGACATAGTATGTGTGTCAATACTATGATGATCTGGATAGTTACCATTCTAATAGGACAGTCCATATTTCCTATATTACTGGCCACTTGGAAGTCCTCAATGTTGGTGGGCATGTACACTGTATGTGGAGGTCAGAGCAGGGCACTGGTTAGCTTCTGATGCTTTCCACCTTTTGGCTGTGACATGGTCTCTCACTGAACCTGATGCTTGCCTTTGGGCTAATCTAGCCGGTCATGGAGTTCCTGATATACCAATCTCCACCTTCCAATACATAGGTTACAGACATGTGCAGCCATGCTTAGCATTTTACATGTGTTGTCACGCATGTACAGCAAACACTGTTGTCGACTGAGCCATTTCTTTAACATCTTCTAGTCAATACCTAGAAATACCTCATCACACCTGTGCAGCATCAGATCTGATTTATGTATTGGAAATGCTTTTCAGAAATGCTCATGTCCTCTAATGCTACATAAACTCTTTTGTAAAATGAGAGAAGTTTAAAATGCTCTCTTCATCAAATCTGTGTCCCTTTCTATTCGCATCTGTGCTCATTTATTGAGACAGGAGTTTTACCATGTACTCCCAGTAGGCCTTGAATTCATAATTCCTTTGCCTTGGCTTCCTGTGTGTGGATTATAGGTATTTACCACTACACCTAGTTTATGCTTACTAGTTTAAAAACCACTCATATAAACTTCCCCACATAATGTATTATAAACTAACCAACACAAAATTTAACAACCACATATTAGTCAATTTAATATTTAGGTCCTTAATCGTTTTGAAATTCTATAGTTAATGGCTTACTGGTGGCATGGGCTGGATGACCTAGCTTATTTGTTTTTTAAGAAACCAGTATGCAATTAGTACTTCTTTTCTCACATGTGAAACAGTATTGGCATACCCATGAGTAAATCCTATGAGTCCCTGGATCTGTCTCTCATTCTCAAATTTGTTCATGCATTTATATTTTGTATCAACATCCTGACAGCCCTTTTTGACAATTATTTTAAACATGATAATAAAAAAAAAATGTGATCTTAAACTTGTGTAACAATTGCTTTCTGAAATTTCTTTTTCAAAATTTCAAGTTAATTTTTGGCATTTATCTAAGTATATTTTATGGTTTTGTGTGTGTATGTGGTGTTGTGTGTGTGTGTGAGAGAGAGAGAGAGAGAGAGAGAGAGAGAGAGAGAGAGAGAGAGAGAGAATATTTTCATTCCTTCCAGCATATTTCTCTCTCTGTCTCTGTGTGTGTGTGCTCAAAAGAGAGAGAGAAAGACAGAGAGAAAGAGAAAATAGTTTTACTTCTTTCAGTTTATACATGAACTCATAACATGAGGCAATCACTGGTGTTGTGGGATGTGTGTCTGTCACCTTGAAGATTCTGGGTTTGAAAGGTTGTTTGCACTGTCTGCAGCTTCTTTCAGAAAGGATGACCATGCTGTAACCATCCTGAAGCTTTGAAGAGCCCTCTGTAATGTTTGTATTCGCCACAATAATTTTGAGCATTTCCAGTGACTAAACTTACAAAATAGTCTTTAGCCTTCCTGAGCTCCTGCCTTAATATAAATGCTGCTGCAGAGTCATCACGCAGAGTGGGTAGACCTTTTAAGGTCAATGGCTTTGTAACCGTTTTCAGATGCACAAATGTTCATTTCCCTGGACATGGCTGTTTTCCAACTTCTCTCAGCCTTCATTAAGATGATGGAGCCCCTCCCACTTTCAGTTTCTTGTCCTAGCTAGGTATCCTCTGGACTATCCTATGGTCTGACCCTCCCAGACATGCTTTTTTTCCCTGGTCTTTCAATTCATAACTGGGCTGTATTTGTTCCTATTTTGTTTTGTTAGCTTGGAAAAATTAAGGTGCTACTTTGGGGCCTTTGTAGGTTTCCTTTTGTTTGTGTCTATGTGCAGGTGCACTTACATGTGTGCATAGAGAACAGAAGTTGATGTCAAGTGTCTTTCAAGACTCTTGAGACAGTTTCTCTTACTGAAGCTAGTGGCCAACAATCTCCTCGACTGGCTGGCCAGTGAACTGCAGGGATGGACCTGTTTCTGCCCTTCTAGTACTAGGGATTCAGATGTCCATCATCATGCTGGGCTTTTGTACGGGTGCTGGGGATCCAATCTTAGGTCTTACCCTTGTACAGCAAACACGTTACCAATTAAATTAACTCCCTAGGCCTTAGCTTACTTTTTGACATCTGAGTTGGGACAGTTTTATATAAATGTTCTGTTCTCTGAAAAAAAGAGGAAATTTTTCTTGTAAATTCATCTATATATGGTATAGCATAGGGCTTTGCTCTACTTTTACTTTTGTTGTTAGAGAATAGCTTTTATTACTATTGGAAAAAAATAACAGCTTTTTGAGAAATCATGAAAATCTTTCTGTTGTTATTTCAGTTTTGTAGTTCTTAAGTGACTTGAGTAAGTTTTCTTCATTTAACACGATATATGACATAAAACTATACAATATGCTTTCTGTATGTCTATGTCTTCTCTCTTCCTCCTTCCCTCCCTCCCTTTCTCCTTCATCTTTTGCATCTTTTACTGCCTAATCAATTGTTGAAAACTTCTTCCTTGTATGTTTGTGCTTCTTTTAGTTTCCCTTAATTTCATCAGGTTTGGCTGCACATACACATTTGTACATTTGTATACACAGATTTGAGTATCTAACTCTATAAATTCATAAAACTTGCCATGATTGTATATCCCTATTGTCTTCCATGCTTTATTCTGCCTTATTTAATTCTTTACATCTTAATGATCCTGCTTTCTGCTTTTCATGTCATCCTTGTCTGACTCAGAGAACTGTTCCTGTGAAGTATCTTGTTTGCTTCACCAATAATTAGTTGCCTAACTCGTTGACATCAACTGGAATTCTGACAATTGAAGGGGATTGTGGTATGACCTGAAGTTAGTGTAGATCCCAAAGGTTAAATGTTCAGTCCCATGAGATGATTCACATCTCAGAGGCCAAGCTCAGGTCTATGCTACAAGCAGGGGACCAGAATTCCTTTCTGAAGTTTCGCGAAAGGAATTGCTTCCCATTCCCAGTGTATTGTAAAGGGTAACATCAGGAACAGGCCAGTGGACAGAGTCAAGGCATAGTCCGAGGTTTAAGAGGCCAGGCTTCAGAGATGCCCTATTGTCTTGGCCTCTTGGCTGGTGTCTTGGTTACTGTTATTGCTGTAAAAAGACACCATGACCAATGTAACTTATAAAAGGAATTTCATTGGGGCTTGCTATGGTTTCAAAGGTGAGTCTGTGATCATCATAGCAGGAGCTGCAGCTGGACTAAGAACAGATCCAGATTGCCAGGGGCCAAGGCTGAAGGTGATCACTGGCCATCCAAGTCCTAAAATTTTAACAGAACAACAGGATTAAAGAATGACTAATTAAGAACTCATTAGGAAACACAATGATTTCCCAGTGTTGTAGAACTTTATAGGCAATCGTGGACTATAGGTCTCAGATCTGACCAAAATGGGACTGTGTTCCAGGTTACCTGACAGTCTATTAAAAGTTAAATAAGACCAGCTATCTTTCTCAAGCTAGCTTCTTTGAACAGTTTCCTTATTATACTACCAGACACTCAACATTTCTATCAACCAAGGGCTATATTTAAAAAAGAGGCAATAATGATCCAATGTACATTTCTTATTGGACTACTGTGTATCACATTGTATATATTTTTCCATTTTTTCTGTTGTCCATGCTGGATCTTTTAATTTCATTGGAGTCTGAATATTCTTCAAGAAACTATATGTTTATTTTCAGTTGAAAATGGGCATTTGGGGGTTTTATTTCCTCCCATATACATATGTGTATAATAGTCATTATATATTCATTATTTTTACCTCTAGTATATAGTTTATGTGTCCATTTTACTCTCTAGTGGTTATTTATTTTTTACAACTCTAGCATTTCTGTCAGCAGTGATAGTATCTCTATCTTCCTCTTACATAATAATAGAAAGTCTAGTGTTCTTAAACTTCCCACTGCCCTCTCTGGCAGGCTCGGCTGCTGAGAACATCTGGTTCCAGATGGTAGTTTTACACATTTTTAAAACATCAAGCATCAGCAGTATCTTCAACTCAACTAGAACTTCCAGTGTTTTAACTAATCCCTACTCTTTTTTGTCTGGCTTTGTCTTTAGTTCTTTTGCATTTTCCTGACATTTTTCCCCCAAATTATTTGTAGGTAGCAAAATGAACAAGTATTTTGCAAATGCAAAAATATAGCAAAATGAACAAGTATTTTGCAAATGCAAAAATATCATCCTTTCCCCATACTTAAATACAGATTACAAATCAGATGGAGCATGAATCTGGATTTAAGCAACAATGTTGGTCATTTTCTAGTAAATGATCTTTTTATTGAGACAGGAGGCACACACACACATACACACACACCTGCCATTGAAGGGAGGGAATCATCATTTTCTCTTTATCACTTTTTCTGAAATCCCTTTTGTACAGCATTTTTGATATTTCACTGTGATGTTTAAAGCTGTGGATCTTTTCAAACTCATCATTTTGGCAGAAAGCAGAAGATTTATGTGTTTTTCAGTCCTTAGCACATTTCTTCTATATTGTAAAATCTACCGCATACTCCTTGTTTTTCTTATGTATAATTTTGTCAGAGAATACTTAGCTTGATCTTTTAGCTTTCCAAATCGCTTCACTGACTTCATTATGATATTTCAATGTTTGTTTTAGTTTGAAGATCATATTTTTTTTTTTTGTGAAAAATCTAGACATTTCTTTTAAAGTAAAGACTATTGCTTTTCTCTGTCCTGCGTGTGTGTGTGTGTGTGTTTACAGGTGTGGGCATATGTGAATGTGTGCGTGTGCAGGCTTGAGGCTGATGTTGGGAATCGTCTTAGACTGCTCTTGAACCTCACTCACTAAGGAAGAATCTCTCAATCAAACCCAGGCATCACTGTGGAAAAGGGCTTATATTGTTGGGGAAGTGGGTAGAACTGTTGAAGGCATTTGACGACACGCAGTTTGGCTATCATGAATTATGTATCCCAAAGGGCCAACGTCTTAGTTCTTCTTTGGCCCAGTTACCACACAAACTGCTTTTCAGGGAACAGATACCACAGTGCCCTGCTGAATTGGTGGACAAGTAGGACAATGGTGGAGGAGTAGCAGCCTTAGGGACTCAAGCACACATTTCAAATGCCTGCAAATTCTTCTTATTTAAAAAAATCACGTAATCGGAAGTTCTTGGATTTCCCATTTCGTAGACCATCTCTTGCACAAATTAGGCTCATGTTTGATATAGCACCTCCCCTCCCAACATATACACAACTTTGATACTATTTCCTTCCTTTCAGAGAATTGTCTCTTGTAAAACTCTTGCCTGGAACTGCCCTTACTAGCTTTTTTTTTCCCCACATAGCCTTTCCTCTTCCTTTTGCCCTTTCCTTCCCGATTCTTTCTTTCCAGTGTGGGGATCAAATTCAGGGTATTGCTCATACTTGACAAATGCTCCACCACTGAGCAGTTATTGGCCCTCCTACATGGCTTTCTCCTCATTTCGTAGGATTTGTGTTGGGTTAAAGAGTATATTCATTTGGGCTAGGGATGGCCTTTTTCAAGCTTTAGCTTCTTTCAGGATGGAACTCTTCTGAGAAGTAAAGGACTTAGATTTTTTCTAGCTCTCTGGGGGTAGAGGGTCATTTATTTATCATCTCCCTGCCATTCACTGACACTCCCCTGGCAATGTGCTGAGAATAAGGATATATGATTTAGATCCTTCCACATATAGAGTCAGGTTCAGTTGTATACTTTAAAATATGTCTCATAATAAAAAATACCTTATGGTTCAAAAGGTGATAGTGTGACTGAATCTCACCTTAATGGAAGCAAGGGGAATAATTTCATTGCTAAGTTGACTTTTGCATGGTTCAATCAAGAAGCAGAAGTTTGTAGTCAGAGAATTGGGGTGGGGTCAGGAAAATGGAGCAGGCGATGCCATTCTAGGCAAGATGGTGTAGTTAGGCAACATTACAGAGATACTGAATTGCATATTATAATTGATAATGTAATGTAATTTTTCTGATTCTTCTGGATGCTTGAAGAAAGAGCTAGGAGAGCACATAGTTGAGATGTTCTAGGTCTCTGAGGGAAATGTATATTGACCAAGTGTTAGATGTCTTCTGTGAGCTTTTGCAGACTTACACTTTCCCAAATGTGCAGCATCTTTTGACTCTTTGGGAAGGCAAAAAGAGTGTATACAGGAAATAGCTTGTGAATTCCATCTTGTCCTGGCCTCTGCAGACATACTGATCATGACTCCTACCTGTAACACATAGAACCTATTTCTGTGTTACTATTAAGGAGTCAATACTCAGGTTGGCTGACACATAACATGCTATATTCTGGGCCCTAATCATCCAATAACACTCAAATAACAATATCCACTAACTGCAAGGACATGTTGATTTGCTGTCAGAGAACTATGACATCATAGAGATTAGATCCATGTACTAAGACGCTAAACAGTGAGAAGGTAGAAAGGAGACACATTCTGGAACACTTCTGGATCCTGAAAACTGAAAGGGTTTAGGAGTGTTGATTTCATGTCATGTGTTATACTTGCTCCTGAGAGGAAGTTATGATATATTCTATTATTATCCTCAAATTACAGCTGAAGAAGCATTGACAATCTAGTAAGTTGTTCAAGGTCATACAGCAAGTAAAAAGTGGAACTGTGCCACAAATTGTATGCTCTGAGATTTTTTTCAGATTGTTCATTGCTCAGACACAATGCATGCAGGTCCTCACACACATGAGTGTAGGAATTCTTTTTTTTTTTTTTTTTAATATTTTTTTCCTTCAAAGATTTATTTATTTATTTATTTATTTATTTTATGCATATGAGTACACCATTGCTCATATCAGACACACCGGAAGAGGGCATCAAACAGCATTACAGATGGTTGTGAGACACCATGTGGTTGCTGGGAATTGAACTCAAGACTTCTGGATGAGCAGTTGGTGCTCTTAACCGCTGAGCCATCTTTCTAATCCAAGTGTAGGAATTCTTAATGGGAGATGATAAATTCTGAGAGCACATTTGTGAGCTCGATAGACCAGAACTCTCCAGATTCTGAGGAAACTTATCCTCAAGGCAGAGTGAGTCTAGGGCTGTTAACTTACTCGGGATGAGAATTTTGACTTTTACGCATATCTGGACTTCTTTTAATGTAGAGGGATTGCAGCAGAATGAAAGGGAACAGAAGATAAAAGCTGTCCACACAGCTCCCGCACTTCATCATGTTCCACTTCTCCTTTTGCCAAGTCAGAAATACATTGAACAGAAGAACCAAAATTTGCAATCTCTTAGCATTCATTTATGTTGCAAATTGTTCCTAGGCTTTGGTTATTTCTTCTGAAAGTGATAATATAAGCAACAAACCACTTAGTTGTTGCTGCTCTTGTAAAATATATGTTAGGTGTTTTCAGTTTACAAACTGAGCAATGTATTGCTACTTCTACAGTTCAGCAACTGCTCTCTCTTCTCCTTCACTGTGTATCCATGTCTCTGGTAGTTGAACACATGGCCGTGTACATGAAAGTTTGTGTGTGTATGTGTTTCAGAAAGCATTATTTGAATCTTGTAAATAGAATGTTTAAAAGAACTATGCAGGCTCGGTGCTTTGTTTTCAAGAATGAACAGATGAAATTAGCTCCCTCTTATACCTTTTTGGAACAAAATTGTGCGATATGCATAATATGCTCTACCTCCCCCCCCAACATGGAGAGTCAGGGTGAGAGTGGAAGTGCTTAATCCTCTTCACGGGGGATGAATTGGAAATTGAGCTTTGCAAACGAAGTCAGAGATAATTTCCCATCTTCATTATTTATGGAAATCAGTTACTTTATTTTAATTATCCAGTGCTTGTATCGTCCACATAAAATGCTTTTCCTTTTATTTAAACTGCAGATAATTGCCAGTAGAATTATTCATTGGAAAGTGGAATCTACTTTTTTGATCTCTAGAAAGCCTATTAATAATGAATGAGGATGTTATTTATTTGTTACAGTTCCACAAATGGAAACTGAAGAAAAACTCTGCATCATTCATTTATCCCCTCCGCGATTACTTAAATAAACTCACCTCGGGAGAAATCTCAGAACAGGGGAAAGCGACATAATGAGAGCGCTTCCCCTCTCCTTTCCTTCAGTAAATATTAATGAATACCTTGTATGGCCAAAGTACCATTAGATGAAGTAGTGGGAAAGGGTAACTAGACATTTTTTTTCCTTTCAGGACATAATAAACATTCATAAAATCCTGACATTCACAAGGGATGTGCTCTGAGACCTTCTTCAATTCCTGTATTCATGAGTCTGACTACAGCATATCATTTATTACATAAAAGGCAATAAAATATAACTTAAAATGTAAATGACCCCCCTTGGCCCTCTAATGATTCTAAAAATACAGGCTCCACTAATTTATAAAGCTATTAAAATAAACTCCACCCTTAACATAAACTCCATATCATGATAGCTCTCACTTGAATGATTCTGCCTGTTTAGATGACTTGCAAAAGTAGCTTTCTGAATTGTTCTTTCTGGTTTTTAGAGAAACATGTGGTGGATCTATGTCTGAGGGTATATAGAATCTAAACCATCAATATTCACTTTTATTTTAAAAATGCTGTTTGTTAACCAAATTACTGTTTGATTGGATTTCATTTTTTTAAAATAGCAAGTTGGTTACCAGTGATGGAAGTAAATAATCTTACTATAAAACTTTTTTTCTTTTTTTATTTGGAAGCTCTAAAATCTTAGGACCTGATCTTCATGACTACAGATGAAAACAAATTGCTTGGAAATGAGAGTGTAGCACTTTCCCACCTGCTTTTGGTAGCTATGGACGCTAATTCCAAATTCCTGTCTCCAGATATTGATTCAAATTTTAGGCTCAACAAAATTAAAATATAATATCAACAACAAACGCAAAGTTCTTTGCAAACAGACAAAGCCCCAATTTCTATAAACACAATATTGTGTTTATTTAATCAATTCAGGATAGAACAGAATAAATTCCCCAAGTCAAGGAACAAATAAACTACTTAAGTTGAACAGATTCAGGAGAGATGGAGGAAGGCTGCAAAGAGCGGTTCCTCTCTGAAGCACTGATCCTGGGCTGAGAAAATGCCAAGGACAAGGACAAAGTAAGTACGGGAGACCTAAGGAGCCTCTACAGGGAAAAGAAGCAGTTCGTCCTTACCTAGTAGTTTTTCCCTCAATTATGTTAGAAAACATAAGAATTGTTTTCTATTTTAATAAGACACACAGATTGTTAAAAAATACATTGAAACAAATACACAATGTATATTTGTATAATGTAAATTCAAATACACAATGGCCTGGTAAAGAAAGTAAGGAAGAAGACTTTCAAGTTCCACATAGTAAACAAGTATTCCACTGCTTCCACTTCCGAGAGGAGCTCTCAGGAAGTTAGGCTTGCCCCGGAGGCATCTTCTGGTCCCCTATGTCCTTGAGCTTAAATTTGAGGAACTGTGTGTGGATATCAGAGAAGCCAAATGCCAGAGTGGAATATCTTCTTTAGCTATGGATCCTTAAAGAGGTAGGATGGTGACTATATACCTGGTGGAAGTGTAATTGGGAACCCAGGTTCGCTGCTCACCACTCAAAAGGACCAGGGACTTGAGGAGAAAAGAGTTGGGGTAAGGAAAGCTTGCAGACAAAGCAAGATGGAGGCTATCACCAGCAAAGGTCATTTTCCTTAGGTGTGGGGCTATGTACGAAGTTACAGGGCAAAAGGGAAGTATGTTGGGAGTGAAACCACAAATGTGTGGTACTAACCGCAGTCTTCTGTTATCCAATAACCTAGTGGATGTGCTGAGTTCTGTAGTCAAATATTAGGACCCAAAACCTCTTTTACCTGGAGAACTGGAAGCAATAGGAAATATGATTTCCCTGGAGGAGCAGGGTTTGTAGAGAAAAGCAGCTTTCGTCAGTATGACGAAAGGTACTGTTTTTTTCCTGGAAAACAGATTTTAACCCAGAAGGTTCACAAGCATCTTCTACAACAAAGCCACAGGGGAACCTTGACCATGCTGCACAACTGTGTGGCTCCCAAATTGGTGAGGATTATAATGAGAGTCTTCCTTACTTTTCCCCTCCATAAAGGATAAAGGGAGAGCGGGCTATATGTCTGTGTGGGAGAGACTCTGGATGGAATCCGAAGAGCGCCCTCCTTGCTGATCCTGAACCACAAGACTACCCTCCCTTGAGATTCCTGACACTCAATTCCTGTGCGGCTTCCAGAAGCTCTAAAAGGAAAGTTCAAATGACTCTTAGAGTGGGGAGATGCCAATCCTTTGTGAAGGATTATAAATCCCCCATTTTAACCCAGTTTTCACTAACGTCCCTACAAGTACATAAGGAAAGAATTAACCAGGAACAAAAGTCCATACTTGTAAAATGCTCAAAAGGCGCTGCAGGAACTCCCGATAAAAAAAAAAGTAATTTTATTCAAAGATATAAAATGACTATCATATTATAATGAAGGAGCAGAGAGCATTAATCAGCTACCAATATCATTCACATAATCAAATAATTTTCAAAATTCAAAACCATTATAACTGACAATTAAAAAAAAAAAAAAACAGATGGATAAAAACCAGATTACCTCCATCTGTGAGACAAGCTGGTGACTTGGAAGTTATCCCTTAAGAAAATGTAAACGGCAAACTGGTAAACCGGAAGTTCTGGGCGCTCCTTTGTTCCCCTTGCTGTTAAAGGCCAGTAAGGCTCTTAAAGTACCCCCAGACCAAGAGAAGTAGCTATCACTTCTTTCAGTGTTAAGTTCCGTTTAGTAATATTCTCTAAGTTGCCTATGGGTAATACAGTGTGTTCCTGTAAGTAAACTCACTCTGGTTCCTCAGCACTTCTTGGCTTAAAGTTTCAGAAGCATGAGTAATGAGAAAACAAACAAACAAACAAACAGAAACAGAAAAGAAAGAAAAGAAGAGAAGAGAAAAGAAAACTATCAAAGGAAAGTTCTTTAAGCTAGCCACAATTCCACATATAACCAAAGCTGCAGAATGAAGAAAATGAAAAAACCGCAAAGTTAACTTTCCAGAATTAAAACCAGAGTCAAAGGTTTAAGAAACACAAGTGGCTATAAATAACAATGTGCAGATTTAGACACGGTGTTTTACAATCGAATAAAGTCAAAACCAGGCAGACCTTACACAATACAGACTGAGACCTGACTTACAAGGAATGCTGAGAGTTCCCCCTGTTCATTTTGATGTTGGTGTGTCTTCTGACACCTCTTTGTGGGTCTCCCCAAATGTGGTTAACTCTAAGCACATGTTAATAAGGGCAATACTATTAGACTCAGAAAGTAACAGTACTATGGAAGTTCATGAACTAGATAGGATCTGGGGACATGGGAGGTGTTAGAGGGATGAACAAGAAGGATGGGAGAGATGGAGATTCGGTGGACTCAGGTGTAAAACCTTCAAAGAGTAGCAGTGAATCTCTTACTGGGGAGAACCATATGTATTTGGGCACCATTGTTTGCCTCTCTGTGTGTACATAGTGTTTAGAAAATCGAGACTCATTTGCAGAGTTTTGGCTCTTGCTACTGGACACAGCACAGCCACATTATTCACTGGCTTAACAAATGGTCGTTAACTGATGGTTGATACTGATACAAATAATTGCTAAATGAATCACTGACAACTCTAAAATAGGCACCATTCTACATACTTTATGTTAATTAGATTAATCTTTTTAAAAAGATTGCTTTTTGTTTATTTGTACGTGTAAGCTAATATGAAGTCACAGGAATGAAGTACTTGGAAACAGAGGTCAGAATTCCATGGAAATGGAGTTGTAAGTAGTTATGATCTGTCATTGTAGATGCTGAGAACCAATTTATGTCCTCTGTAAGAACAAGCTGGGCAGTGGTGGCACACTCCTTTAATCCCAGCACTTGGGAGGCAGAGGCAGGCGGATTTCTGAGTTCAAGGACAGCCTGGTCTACAGAGTGAGTTCCAGGACAGCCAGGACTACACAGAGAAACCCTGTCTCGAAAAACCAAAAAAAAAAAAAAAAAGAACAGTAAATGCTCTTAACCACTGAGACATCATTTTAGGCCCAGAATTTGTTTACTTTTAATAACTCCATTAGATAGCCACTATGCCTATTTTAGAGCTAGGGCACTTAATATTTGTTATTTGTAAAAATCATAAATACCACTTTGGATCAGTGTCCTTTTGTCCGCATATTTATTTATCTTACAAATAATCTAAAATTTTAGAAGTCATGAGCCTCCTGAAGATAAAGACACTGATGCCAGTCAGTGCTCTAGGAAGATTTTACCGATTCATACTGTTGATTGTGACTTCAGTGAAACTTTGACAAATTAAATGTTGATACTAGTTGCAGAGTTTGATAGCTTCTGCTTCTATTCTAAAGGCTTAATTAAAAAACTCTGATTAAATTCTTTATAAATTTATTGTCACATTACATATGCACAAATGTATTTGAATATTTTTGCATATAATATAGTTAGATGTTTTTCTGTGCACAGGATTGAACCCTTGTGACTTGGTGAGTTCTCTATCATTGAGCTGAAGCCCCAATCCTTCATTTTTTTATCATTGCTGAACTCTCTCTTTATGTTTGGCTGCTTTCCCAGGAAGATGTCAGGGTGTGTGTTTTCTTAGCATGCACAGGTGTCAGTAGATTTATATGACATATTTGTGTCATGTATTCCTTAAATATCATTTGACTATTGTGTTAATGACTTTCTGCAATCTTTAGTAGAAGATCAATCATGTGTGCATGTTTTTCTTTTTCTTTTAAATTTTATAATACTTCATTTTTTATTAACACATATTGTTTATTTGTGGGGTTTTATAAGCTGATTGAGCAAAGGCACAGAATTCCCTGTTCTTATTCGTTGATTGCCTTTCTTTACCCTAACCCTTGCCAACCTCTGGTGACCTTTAATCTATATTTAGCTTAATTTATTGTCAGTTCTATCATATTCTTAATAGCTATGACATGAAGTC
This sequence comes from Mastomys natalensis, assembly GCA_021653895.1. NCBI lineage: Eukaryota > Metazoa > Chordata > Mammalia > Rodentia > Muridae > Mastomys > Mastomys natalensis. Next base: position 410,952 of record JAJTUV010001389.1, read on the forward strand.
ATATGTCCATCAATTGATGAATGGGTAAAGAAAATACTTGGTATGCATCTTTAAGAAGAATGAATGTTTACTATTTGTAGCATAACTGATAGAAGTGGGGGCAGCTACATAGAATCAAATAATCTAGATACTGGAACTCATGAATCACAATACGCTTCTCATATCTACCAAAGACTATGAGCCACAATATATAAGAGAATTAAGAATGTAATAATATAAAGACACATACACCTATTTTCACAACCTCCTGCCTCATGGTCTCTTCTGTTTGCTCCTTTTCCTTATAGTGGTTCTCAGTGCTGGCAGGGGCCTGGCCAGTCTTCCTTCATTCTATCTTAATTCACTTGTATGTAACACTTTCCTTTCTATATCTGCTTTGTCTACCTCACACTTATCACGTGTTGTCTCTTTCATCAGTCTTTGTCAGTTATTGAGCTCCTTGCATCTGATCTAATCACTGAGATTTTGTAAAACATATTTTATGTCTGGTGAAGCAAGTCTTCCTTATTCATCCTTTACAAAATCTCTTTAGCTATTCTTTGTTTTTTATGCCAGCTCAAATTTAAAAGTACTCTGTCATATTCCAACAGAAGAAAAATCAAGTTGAGGTTTTTGTTGTAGTTTTACTATTCAGGGATATTTATTTGAAAAAAAAATCACAGCATTTGTTCCTTCTTTTCTAAATTAAGGTTTACTTTTCTGTTTATTCATCTCATTCCTTGTCCTCAGTTTTATGGCTTTCTGTTTTAACAGTTCCTACATTTTCTTTGTGGATGTTAGCCCAGGCTGGCTTACTTACTAGCATGTTCTCTTTCTCCTACTAAAGTCTATTCTTACTCTTTTTTATCATATATTTTCAAACTATTATTTTCATATATAAATGTTTATTTTTCAGTTTGTATTCAACATAATATTGTGTCCCCATTTGTTATTTTTTATAATTTTTGGCTTGTTCTTACATTAGGTGTTTTTTTTTTTTTAATCACTTTCACCAAATACCTGGATAGAAGCAACTTAAAGAAAGATTTGTTTTTGCTTAAGACATAATATAGTTAAATTTTTGGCAGAGAAATCCCCCAAGAACCTTTGTGAAACAGGCCTTTAGTTGATGGTGTTTGCAGAGTATATTAACTGGGGCAGAAAAAGTGACCCTGGATATGGAGACCACCATCCTAAGGGCTGGGTTTCATGACTGAATAAAAAGGTATTTCTTAATCCAATTATATTGACAGTCATAATTAGCTACCCTCTTTTGTTTCCTATGTCACACACTGATAATTTTGTCCCATTTTTTTATGTTATAGCTCATTGACTGAGACTTTCACAAGACTGAGGAGTAGAACAGAAATGTTTACTTACCTATATGGCTCTTCTCCCCGTTCACTCTTGAAACTGACTATTTTCATCTTGATTAAGTATCTTGAAAATTCATGATTGCTGAAAACTCCTTTTGGAAAAATACTGAATTTTTGGATATTCATCTTCTGCTTTATATCAAGTTCATATTATCTGTTAATTTGCTTAATAGAATTTCTCCAAATTAACAAACTGTGGTTTTATAATTTACTATTGAATTTGATTTATTAATGTTTAAATGAAGAACTTTTTTACCAAGTGTGCCTGGTCTACAGCTTTCATTTTAATGCCGTCTTTCATCAATTGTTAAAATTGATGTTATGGCATTTTTTTATAAAATAAATTGAGATGCAATTTATCTTGTTGCATACTTACAATAGAAGACAGTTATGAATATGTCTATGAGTGTAGGTGTATATGCATATGCAAATGAGTGTAGGTGTACATACATATGCAAATGTGGATATTTTTATTAAGAGTAGGTGCTTTCCATAGATGTGACAGAATTTGTTAACTTCCTAGTCTCAATGTCCCCAAACTTTCGATAATTTAATGCTTTCTCTCCATCATGGTTGCAAGTATATTTCAATTTCAACTTTTAAAATGATAGTATTTTGCTGGGCAATGTTGGTGTATACCTTTAATCCCTGCACTTGGGAGGCAGAAGCAGGTAGATTTATGTGAGTTTAAAGTCAGACTGGTCTACATAGTGAGTTCTAGAACAGCTAGTGATAAAACAGGGAAACCTTGTCTTGAAAAAGAAAGAAAGGAAGGAAGGAAGAAAGAAAGAAGAAAGAAAGAAAGAAGAAAGAAAAAGAAAGAAAGAAAGAAAGAAAAATCAGCATATTTTGTTTTCTCAATAAATAGATTATTTGTCTAAATTTTCAAATTAAAATCATGCAAATGTGTAGGTATATAACATCAATATTTGAGACAGGTAGGTTCTCCTATATCTCAGGTTGGCATCAGATCCACTATAAAACTTAGGATGGCCTTGAACTTCTGACCCTGCCTCTATCTCCTGAGTACTAGGATTATAAGGATATAGTACTACTTTACATAGGTCTGGGATTGAATGCAAGACCTCATGCATGCTAGGCAAGCACCATATTAATTTGAACTGTGTCCTATATCCTCATACCTTATTAATTAATGAATTAAGTTAGTTATGCCATGTATCTTTGTGTATTGTCTCCATGTATGTCTGTGTACCACATGTGCTTCTAGGGCCTACAGAGAACAGAAAAGGACATTGAATCCCTTGTGACTGAAGTTACAGATAGTTGTAAGCTCCCATGTGGGTGCTGGGAAATGAACCCACGTTCTCTGGAAGAGCAGCCAGGGCTCTTAACTGATGAGCTATCTCTACAGCCTTCTAGCATTTACAAAAAAGTTTGAAACTATTTCTAAATGTATTATGGACCTGAAAATTTTAGTTCATTTTATATTTTTTTTTCCCATTTTCTAATTAGTTTTCAAGTAACTAGTTAACATTTTCTTTCTAATACGTGTAGTCTGCACCCTAACAATTTGAGAAGTTTTATATTTAGCTTCGTTTTGTATTTGTTATCACCTTTAGTTTGTCCTTTGACCTCATGTTCATTTTGTAGGAAGATTTTTTAATTATCCTCTAACAACATTTCTATTTATTTTTAAAGAGTTGTTACAATTTTTCTCTCATTTTAGGGTACTTTGAGACAAGAACTCTTGCTTTCCATAGATTTGACAGAATTTATTAACTTTCTAGTCTCAACATCCCCAAACTTTTGATAATTTACTGCTTTCTCTCCACCATGGTTACATGTATATTTCAATTTCAACTTTTAAAATGATAGTATTTTGCTGGGCAGTGTTAGTGTACACCTTTAATCCCACTGCACTGAGAATTTATTGATGCTTCTTTTGTGATAATATAGGTTGTTTTGAATGTCCATGTCCACTTGAATTTATGGTGTGTTTCTATCTGTAGTGAAGACAACGTTTTAAAAATTCCATCCATTAGTCACATCATCAAATTGTCTTATCCTTAAATGTTGTTGCTCTTTTTCTTCTAAAGGTTTTATAATTCAGCTATAGTACCTCTGGAAATTTACATCCTGCCAAATAGCTTGTCCATAGGGTTATGTGTTGTAGGCTTATTCTTGTATTTGTTTTTTGCAACTCCCTCTCCATTTAGAAATGTCCTCCTCTTCCTGCCATGTCAAGTCAGCTCCCTCATGTTATATCATGTACATTGATGATAGGTGCTCATATTTCTACTGTTTTCTCTTCAGAGAGATGTGAGTAAATCAAGTCCTTCAGTATCTGGTGACCCTTCCTTCTTGTTGTTGTTTGCTTTCTTCTTACCAGCTTGCAATCAGTAAGTCAGGGACCAACACTAAGAAGAGAAACACAACACAAGAGACATCTCCCAGTGGGATAGTCCACATGCCATTCGGTGCCACTCTAGTCATTTGTTCTCCCTCATTGTATGCTTCTTTCATTGCTTATAGAGATTTCTGAGCTCAGTGGGTGGTAGGACTACTTTGACTGTCTTGTATGGGTTTCAAGTTAGTGTAAACTGAGACTCCTAAAGCCTAGTGGGATGGGGAGGGGGTGCTTCTTATGCCCATTCATAGCACTTTAGCTATTTTTATAATATGTGCCACTTGAGTTGTTCTGGTGTATAAATATGGCACCCAAATTCTGTCAGTGAATAAACATCGATGGGTCTGACTCCTTGTAGAAAATTGTTCTGTGTTCTTTTTCCTCTAAGGATCTTCATAGATGTGTGAGTGTGGTGTGTGGTGTGTGTGTGTGTATGTGTTTGTGTACATGGATGTTTGTATGTGTGTGCATGTTTGTATATGTGTGGGAGGTACATATGTGTGTAGGGCTGCATGTACACATGTTCTCTTACATGTGGAAGCTAGAGGTTAGCTCCAGGTGTTATTTTTATAGTAGCAAGTAATTTTCAAGCCAGAGTGTTTCAATGGCTTGAGACTCACCAGGTTGACTAGACTGGCTGGCCAGCAAGCCTCAGGAATATGCCTATATGTGCCTTTTTAGTGCTGGGGTTAAAAGAGCATGTCAATAAAGTGGTGTTTTAATGTGAGTTCTGGTAAGCAAACCCAGAGTCTTACATTTGCACAGCAGTCATTGTACTGACTGAGCTATTTTCTCATTCCTTCATGGGCATTTTTGTGGAAAGTTGATGGAGATAACATTGGGAGATGCTTAGTCCAGTAAAAATCTTAAAAACCTAACAAAACAAATCTGTTACAGAAATGTCTCTAAACAGATGTGGTCAAATATAGTCAGTGCTATATTTAAGAACTCTTATCTGGCCAGATTGTACCAGAATGCTTAAGTCAGATATAATCAGCTCTCCAAGAGATGCCATACACCTCTGATGTTAAGAATGGAGTGAGAAATTACAGAGATAAATTAGAGATTCAACACATATGTGGACAAATATATTTATATGTAGCTAAAAAGGTCCAAACTGGATATGGGGAAAGAACCAAAGTGTGGGAGGAGTCCACCGTCATGCTAAACCTCCAAACCAAAGCCTGGGTTGGGGGATGGATATATGTAATGCTGCCAGAGGAACAGCAGCTTTTGAAAGAAAACTAGTTGTATTTTTTTTTTCTATTAGAAAAGCTCTTTATTTTTTTTTTTTTATGAAGAAATGTATAGGGAAGAAGTAAACTGCAACATAGTGAAATATTAAATAATTTAAATATTAAAGAATAGTGGAGGAATTTCAGCCAAGGAAATGGGTATATTAACACATTTTTTCTTACAGCTTTTATACTTCTTTATATGCAGAGAAAAATTTCACAATATAAAAAAAAAAAAAGAAAAAATTGAGGCTGCAATGTAGAACAACCCATTGTCCCAGAGTAGAGCTCCTGCACCATATAATAATGATGGTGGCACTGGAGAGGAGAGCCTGCCCACTGGCTAAAAGGAAGAGTTCCATTTGGCTATCATAGATTGGAAACTTATACTTCAAGCTACTATACGTTGAAGTAAAGTTCACAAAGCCATTTTTAGGTATGTGTAATTTGGCAATTTAGATACTAGTGACTGTATGGGTCAGCTTTGTGCTATTATACTGGAATACCTGGGAAGCTGACTTAAGAACAAGGGAGAAAAAATGGTTACTTTGGCTCCAACTATTTTGGAAGCTTCAGTCTTGTAGATTCATCAGCTTGGACCACTGGTGTGAATCCCAGAGTACAAGAGTAGTGAAGATATGGGGCCTTTTACTTTTCTACTTGGGAATCAAAGAGAGCACAGAGACCAGAGTTCTATAACTGCCTTTGGAAGCAAACTAGCAGTAACCCAAGGACCTCTCATGAAGCCATGTCTTCAAAAGGTCCCTTCTCCTCTGGATCATACCACCCTCTCCTAGGCCTTTAATACATGAACCTCTTAGGTACACGCACCATCCAGACTATAGCAGTACTTGGCTAGCCCAATTAGAGCAAAGATTAAATGATATAATGGTGACAGAACCCTGCACACTTCTCTGCATGACAGAGGTGTACTCCAAATGATTTTGTCTCTTACTGAAAACTCCCAAATGACAAGACAACAAAGCCAAGTTTGTTGCCACTAAAAGTGGAACATAACCATCACTTTGATTATATGTTTAAGAAGGAAGGACAAAAGTAAGGCTGTTATGTGATTTGGAGGGGCCTGCTTTAAGGTATATGGTTGTATGATAGATCTGTTTGGGAAGGGGTTGAAGTTAGGATGTATAATTTAGGATACAAAGACTCAGAAAGCAAGATTTTTGATACAACCCTTCAAAATGCACAATGTACAATCCCAACTGAGTAATCTATTATTTTAAGAAGTTTGTTTATTGCGATAAAGGAAAGTGGGGGAATCTATTATGGAGATAAATTCATTTTTTAATTAATTTTTCATTTTTGAGATTATAATTATATCATTTCTCCTTTCTCTTGAGATAAGTAACTTTTCAAAATGTTCCTAAAACAGATACATTATTGCTTGTTTACCTTCTTGTCCAACACTTTTCTGGAATTATAAAGCCATAGTTCATAAACTACAGTTCATTTCAGTTGTCAACTAGGCACAACCCAGAATCATTTGGGAAGAGGAATTACCCATATCAGAAATGCCTGTGGCCAAGTGTATGGGGCATTTTCTTAATCACTAATTGATGTAGAAGTGCTCCAACCAATGTACACCTTGTCATTGCTAGGCAGATCAACTTGGCTATTATAAGAAAGGTAATTGAACAAGCCAGAGGGAGCCAGCATTCCCATGGTCCCTTGTTCCATGTTTCTTGCTTGAGTGCCTGCCAGGACTTTCTATGATAATGGACTGTGATATAGTAGTTAAAGTCAAATAAACTCTTTCCTCGCTATTGGTTTTGGTCATATTCTATCACATCCACACAAAGCAATCTAAGACGGTCATATAACAGAAACACCAACTGTAGGCTGGACATCCCTTAATAAAGTGCCTGGGAACCAGAAGGATTTAAGAATTCAAGATTTTATAGAGAGATTTTTATTCTTATTGAGAATTTCATACATGAGTACTATATTTACATTATTTTTACCTTCCCTCTACCCATTCCCCTTCTTCTATATCCTCAACTCCAAGCCTATGATCTCTTCTTTACTTATTATTGTTACACACACACTCACTCTCTTTCACACACACACACATACACACACACAGAGAGAGAGAGAGAGAGAGAGAGAGAGAGAGAGAGAGAGAGAGAGAGACAAAGAGAGAGAGAGAGAGAGCTTATGAGTTCATTTATTGTTTATATGTGTTTAGGACTGACAAATTGGGATTGATTAATCTATCAGGGAGATCTTTCCTGCAGAAAACAGAGTCTCCCTCTCTGAGAAGCCATTGACTGACTAGAATACTTCATGTAGGGGTGGATCTTTTTGAAGCTGACCACATGCACATTGACATGTCCACTGGTGTCATTGTTATACAGGTCTTGGTTTAGGAAACAAAATTGTTGAGATTTCATGGGTATTGTTTCTCTGTCACTTCTAGAAGACACTACCTCAAAGCAGATGCCCTAGTCATCTGGCACTTAAAGTCTTTCAATTCCTCATCTATGACATTCTCTAAGCTTATATATAGGGATTGTATTGTAGATGTATCAGCTAGGGCTAGATATCCATAGTCATATATTTTTCTGCACTTTTGCCAGTTTTGGATAGTCTCCATATGTTGCAAAAAGTTGCTTTGTTGATGAGAGGTGATCACTATACTTATCTGTTGGTATAAGGATAAGTATTAACAATACAGTTAGGTAAGCAGGGCTCATGGGGCTCACAGCGACTGAAACCAAAATCACAAACCCTGTAGTTGTCTGAGCTAGGACATCTTATGGTTGCATACTTGGTGTTCTTGTGGGACACCCTAAGAACAGGAGTTGGGGGTTGGGGTGAGGTACCTCCGGCTCTTTTGCCTGTGTTTGAGATGCTTTCCTTCCTAATGGGCCACCTGTCCAGCCTTGTTGTGCCTAGTCTTTATTGTAATTTGTTATTCTGCATTTGGTTAATATACCTGGGAGGCCTGTTCTTGTGGGTTTTTTTTGTTTTGTTTTATTTTGTTTATTTTGTTATTTGAAGGGAAACAGAGGGACTGGAGACTAGGAGGAGGGCAGGTAGGGAAACTACAGTTGGGATATAATGTATGTAAAGAACAAAAATTAAAATAAAAAATACAAAAAAATCATTTACCTACAAATTGAATGATTTCACTTTTCATTACAGCTGATTAGTATCTTATTGTATATATGTATCATATTGTATGCATGTACCATGCACATACATTTACCATACATATGCCATTTTTTTTTATCCATTTATCAGTTGAAGGATGCTTGTTTCTATTTCCTAGCTGTTGTAAATGAGGGGCAACAAATGTTGCTGAGGAAGTTTCTCTGCAGTAAGATATTAAGTCCTTTTGGCATGTTAGAGCTACTTCCAGGCTTTTGAGAATTTTCCTCAACATTTCCATAGCTGATACACAGGTTTGAGTCCATAATTTGCAGTCTCACAATGATAACAGATATTTGCCCTTTTGTTTCCATGTCTGCAACATCTTTTCCATCAGTTGGTTTGTTGTTGGTGGGTGTTTTTTGGGTTGTTTTTTGTTGTTTTGTTTTAGCCATTTCTGAGTGGATGCAGGAATTCTCAACATAGTTTTAGTATCCATTCCCTAATTGCTAAAGACGCTGAACACTTGTGAAGCTATTCCATAGCCATTGTTATTTCTTCTATTGAGAATTCTCTGTTCAGATTTTGGATCATTCTTAGGTTAAGTTGTTTTTTTTTTTTTTTTTTTTTTTTTTTTTTTGGTTTTTTGGTTCTTTTATTTGGAGTTATTTGTAAATTCTGGATGTTAATCTTCTACCAAATGCATAGCTGTTAAATATTCTGTCCCAGGCTTTCACCCTCTTTTTATTCAATTATTTTCTTTGCTGTACAAAAGCTTTTGAATTTCATGAAGTCCAATTTGTCAATCATTGGCCTTGATGCTAAGCAAGTGAGTGCTACTGAGAAAGTCCTTCCCTGTACCTATACTGTGTAGGGAACTTAACATGTCGCCTTCTGGCAATCTTAGTATTTTGGAGTTCACAAAGAGGTCTTGGATCTAGTTGGGGCTGATTTTGTGCAGAATGGTATATATGGATCTAAATTTATTCCTCCACATATGGGCATCCAATGTTCTCAGCACCATTTCTTGACGATCTTTGTGTGTATTTTTGGCATCTTTGTCAAATATCAGATAACTACATACATTCATGTTTGGGTCTTGTAGTTTGTTCCCTTGCTCATCATGTCTGGATTTGTGCCAATACTGTGCTGTTTTTATTAGTTTAGATCTATGATATAGCTTGAAACTTGGTATGCTAATCACTCTGGCATTGCTTGTTTTGCTAAAGATTGCTTTGCCTGTCAAGGGTCTTTTGTTGTTTGTTATGAATTTAGGATTCTTTTTCTATTTCTGTGAAGAATTCCATGAGATACAAAAATCCTTTCAGAATTCCTCATGCATCATTCTCTTCTCTACTTCGGAAAAATTTTTATGACCCATATTGCCAGGACTGCAGCATTCTCAAGATGTCCATTGTCTACAGGTACATTGTCAGCTGGGAAGGAATCCTGGCAATACTGCCCAGTTACACTATTGCAACCACAGCCCTATGGTCAACAGGTGGCACTACCAAGGAGGAAGCCATCACAACTACATTTCTTCTGTTTAAAATTCTAATTTCTGAAACAAAGGACAAAATTATAAGATGGAACAACTCCAGAAAGAGACAAGTGAAATGACCCAGGGGATAACTTAGTACTGAAGACAAAGGCCTACAAATCTGGGGAGAGAGAGAAACTGAGAGATGACAGTTAATAAGACAATAAAAGTCCATTTCACAACTCTGGAGCACTCTTGGAGCACTCCTGAAGATGTGAGTAAAATCTTTGGAAAACACAAGGAAGGCTAGAGTGTCCCTGGAGGAGAGGAGAGGAGAGGAGAGGAGGAGGAGAGGAGAGGAGAGGAGAGGAGAGGAGAGGAGAGGAGAGGAGAGGAGAGGAGAGGAGAGGAGAGGAGAGGAGAGGAGAAAGTATACAGATCACAGTTCATTGTCTTTTGTCTCTGTCAGGGCTCTGCCCTCAGCCACCTCAATGGGCTTGATTGTCTTTCTTGAGACTCACACTTCATATTTGTACAACCCAGAATTGTAATAGCTGGATTAAGAATATTTTCTGCTTCAAAAAAGACCTGTTTGTTTTTCTGCTCTGCTTTAGATATAGTTTGATGGTTCGAATGTTGGAATCTTGTCCTCTATGTAGCAAATGGAACCTGTAAGAAGTGGATCTAGCGGAGATTCACTAGGTCCCAGGGTATCTGAATGGACTAATTCTGTCTTGGGTGGTGTTTCAGATCTGGTAAGAGTATGTAAGTTTTCTAGTGAAAGGCTGCAGTTGAAAGGAGGCTAGCCACTCAACTTACTGCTTTCTACACATCTACCTGTAGACTTTCTGCTTCTCCTCTAGTTATCAGAAAGTTACCTGTCCTTACCATATGCTAGCACTATACTTCCTAAGCCCTTCAGTTGCTAGATTCAGTAAGTCAGATCTCTTTACTTTCAAGTTATCTAAAATCGGGCAACTTGCAGCAGTACAAAGCAGATGAAGACATCTTGTAATTTGACAGGTTGTGTCTACTATCAATAGATCATCAATATGTTAGAGAACTGAAGAGATTTGAGAATTTTTGTGATTTTTGAGGTTGCCAGTGACATAATTGTTTTAAAAAGCATTTAATAGTGCCAGCAAGACACTGACTGAATGTATACAGGCAGCTCTCCCAAAATCTCCCTTAGTAATGGTGGCAGATAAAACAGGATTGCAGTGGTGGTTATATGCAAGGTATCTGTGGCCGAAGAGGAAAGACAGACTAGCATGCTTTGCAGGGATACAATTGAAAAAAAGATTAGGGAATCCTTCACATTTCCATCTTACTACATTTCTTTGTTTGTAGCAGGTACTCCCACAATACAGGTACAAGAATTCATATCTCTTTACTGGGGCAATGTGTTTTTGGGAAATGATAAAAGCAAACACTATTCATTAAAATTTAAATTGTATTTTTCCTATTATGTGACTTTTCCATTTAGCCAAAAGTTTGTTCATTTGTTCTTAATGGAGTTGTGTGTGTGTGTGTGTGTGTGTGTGTGTATGTGTGTAAACTGGTTTTCTATGGTATCTTCTCTTTCCACCAGGGTCTCTGAGGCTGAGGCTGAATTTGTTGGTCTGGTCTTTTCCGGTAGCCTGGTTCTGACTACCTCCAGACCCCTAGGAAAGGAGCTCATGCATATTGGAAAGTATGATTGTTTCAAAGAAAATTTATCAGACTCTGTCTTACAAAGTAGTTTTCAAATAGCAAAAGTGAAAAATTAAAATTACTTTGACAAGCTGAAAACACAGGGAATAATAGCAATTGAGTTAAGCCTAAGAAAACAGAAAAGGGATTAAGAAGAATATTGAATATGATACTATAATAGTCAACTTTTAAAAAGCAGAAGGGAGAAGTAGAATGCTATAATTGAGGAATCACTTGACTCATTGTAGCAGCATATCACACAATCCTTCAATACAGAAGAGAGGCCAAATAATAGAAGGATAGAGTTATAGTCATATCTGGAAAATAAAGATCTCAACAATGGCACATTGTTTTTGAAAATAAAGAGGAGAAAATATTTGAGAGGATGCATATTTGAAATTAAAAATCAATAAAAATTATTAAAGACAAATGACTCAAGGAATGTCAACCAAAAGATAGAAAAAAGTCACAGTTATAATCATAATGACATTTAAGAACATTGAGCCATAAAAAATTAAAGCGTTAAAAGTATACAGAGAAGAGTGAAATTAACAATAGACCCTTTAGGGCCAACAATGCATGTAAGAAAACATGTAACACTGGGAAGCTGATATATAGCTTATATAGACACATGACTATAACAACTATGATTTCTTATATAGAATGAGCACATGAAGTTGTAGAGGCTAGAAAACCCAAAATCTTCATGACAGGCCAGAAGGCTAGAGGAACAGGACAAGCTGATGTCAGTATGGAGACTGAATGCAGTGTACTGGAAAATTCTCTCTTGATCAGGGAAGGATAATTCTTTGGCTCTGGGCTTTCAGCTGATTGGATATGGCCTGCTCAAGTTATCATAGGCAGTCTGCTTTACTCAAAGTTAATGTTACTAGCATCTGTTTTTATCAAATTAATGTAACTATCACTAAGAATACATTCTCAGAGATTATAATAATATTTAGCTAGATATTTGGGTGGCTTGGGACATAAAAACGACCATTATAAATGCTTAGAACATAAAACACACAAACAGAAATTACAGAGTAAATATGGTGCCATGTGAGAAAAGTTTGACACATTTGATATAAACTTAATGGTAATCAAGAAGCTGACTGTCAGTACGTATTGTCAAAATTGCATCGACAGTTTCAGTGTAAAGGGAAAAGAATTAAAAGTTAGAGATGCATGAATTATGAGTGAAATACATAAAGATGATGCATAGAAGATACAACTGTCTGCATAGAAGGCCCAGAACAATTAGCAGGAAGACTACCAAGGCACAAGTGTGGAGGGGCACTAGAACAGCCGATACTGACACATGTCCAAGGTATCAGATGCTCTTTCATGGCAAAACTGTATCACAACATGAATGTCTCTATAGAAAAAGTGTTCTGAGCTTTATTTAGTAACACTGAAGAAGTCAAAACTAATTGGAAGCACATACCATGTTCATGCTAAAAGGCAATATTGCATTGATTTAAAATCTCGAACTTGTCTAGATGTTCAATAAAATTCATTCAAAATCTCAGTGGGTTATTTAATGGGTCATTTTAACTGTATATTTGACTAAAGGCCACAGCTTGATGATGTGAAAGGCGATTACAAGCTTGTCCTCTGTATTAAGATTTACAAGAAAACATAAGAAAATAGAGCTTGCTGAGACACAGTAGCTGTAGTGGCTCAGTCCTGTAATCCCAGCACCTATGAGGCTGAGGAAATGGATTGCCAAGATATGATGTTCAATCAGGAACAAAAATGATACACAAATGATGAGAGATGGACAATGAACAAACCTACACATGGAGTTTTGACACTAGACATGGGGAACATAAAAACAGATCAAAAGTATGACATTAAAATCCTTATTTTAAGGATATTAAGGACTTCTTACGGATAACCAAAATAACTCATATGGATTAGATACACAAAAGTGGGAAAATTATAAACTTTGAAACTGATTCTAAAAAATATGGGAGAATATTTCAGATATATAGATTAGATATAATATAGATATAATATAGATATAGATATAGATGATAGATATAGATGATAATAAATATAGATGATGGAGATGATGATGATATAGACATAATATAGATAGATATAGATGATAATATGTAGATATAGATGATATAGATACACATACATTAAAAGTGTTACTGGCCAGTGAGATGACTCAACAAGCATGGATTTGTGAGATCAGATCTTATGACCTGAGTTCAATTCCTGGGAGTTACCCAGTGAAAAGAAGGAATTAATACCACAAATTGTTCTCTGATCCCCATACATGTGCCATGGCATATATCTACCCAAATGAAATAAAAAATGTAATACAAACTTTTAAGAAGTAATTACCATGAAAACATTAAAAGTTTAACTCACTAATTCAACTCCTTAGGTCTCTATGTCCCTAGATTTAAGTAAATGTGCACTAGAGGGATGTTAAATGTTCCAGGTATCACCCTGTTTAGAGTCGGAAGGCCTGGCACAATATCAATGCCCATATACGTGAAAAAAGTGGCAGCATGTTTAATTTTTAATATGAGGTAGCATGGGACTTCCTCCACTAGTGATAGTAAATGAGGTAGGATAGTGATGTCACATGATTAATTACATATGGATTATTATAAAAAGTCTTTTGTTCTGGATGTTGAGTTCATGTGTAACTGCTGTATTATTATAAACGAGCATAGCTTAATCATTCAGTCCAAAACACTTAATCTCCCTCATTCCTCTTCAGTCAGTCTGCTGCAACTGTTGTATATTGTTAGTTAGAGAAGGCAGAGTTAGCTTTCTTTTGCTCTGTAACACACTTCTTCCTTCTCCCAGTTAGGAACTTAAGCTAAAAGTAGTCATTTTTTTTTCAGTTCCTGGGGTCAAGAATTTAGGGAGGCTCCAATAAAGCTGGCCTGTGGCTGTCCATTCCAGGGTACTTGTAGATTTAGCTGGAAAAGAGTTGACACCCATAGCAGGAAGCACTGTAGGGTAGGTTGTGACTTCCTACACATAAGGAAAGAAGCCAAGGTTTGATAAATAAAGGGTTCATTTAGATCTGCAACACTATAACAGTGAATGACTGGGTCCTAGCATTCAATGGTTCCCATTTTCCTTTCAGTAGCTGAGCTAAAAATCTCAACTCTATAGTTCGTGTGAGGACTGAGAAAGAAAAAGCAATGTGTAAAACTAACAATTTATGTTATATATCTGAACTCCACCAAGACTGATTAGTAAGTAACCCTTCTTGGAAAGCCTATATTCTTATGTTCATAGTATTGTTCTTTATCTCAAGTTCCACCCCATCTCTCATATATTTGTGCTTAAATCTATATTAAAACCTTTTCTTTATCTACTCAAATTTGTTTCATTAAGAACATAATAAAAAGCAAACACAAGACCCTTTCTACTTCTTATGATTCCCCAAATGATGCCCTAGTCTCCCTTGGTGCTGTTTGGTTGGATTTCCCTCTTGGTGGAACTCCATCTGGTTCTTCTCTGCTGAGGTTCAACAGTGTGAGGTTTGTTTGGATAGAGAGCACCTTGCTCTTTCCCTTACAATGAAGGACTATTAGTATATTTCTATCTCCCTCTCTCTTTCCCTCTACCTCCTCCTCCCCAACCCCCCCTCGTGTGTGCATTCGAGTGTGTGTGTGTGTGTGTGTTTACTAAAAGGACATTTATTTGGGAAGATTTGGGAAGCAGTGACCTGTTGCTGTAAATTATACTTGCCTTCAACAACCAAGCAGGATCTCAAGATGAAAGCCAAAGCCCACAGCACCCTTGGATCTAGGTTTTTGAGCTCATACAGCTCTTTTCTCCTTATTCCCCTACCTGGATCAAAGATCTTATTTTCAATACCAATTAGCAGCCACTGTGATTTCTTTTACTGGTTTCCTTGAAGGCTCATGGGACACTGATAAAAATAGAACTCCTTGTGGCTGCCAGGACACACCAATATTACCCTGGTATGAGATCTCCCTATGTTCCTTGGCTTGAAATAACACTATGTTGGAGGTTATTGAATTTCAACTTGAAGGCTAAATTTTAGTTGCTCTGTATACCTAGTCTACAAGCCTGATATACATTTCATGCCTGTCTAGACTCATCTTTTCAACTTGCTGATTAGAAGCAAAACTTCCTTAGGCTCTCACATCCTTAATCCCATGATCATTACCAAGATAATGATAAATGATAATGTTTCAATGTTAATGAGGGAGTAAATAGCATGTTAATGACATTTGCAGATGTATCTAAATTAGGAGAAGTTGTTAAGAGCAAAGAGACCAGAAAGACAATAACAAAAGTTTTAAAGACAAAACACATACAAAAAAGTAATGAAAACAAACTAAAAAATTGACTCATGTAATATCTATCATTCTATGAACAATCCCTAGTTTAAAAGTGTCCACTCTAATTCTGGAGACCTGAAGATATAAAAGAGCAAAGGATATCTAGGAGAGATTATGATTCACATAAAATATATCCAGTTCAAATGTGTTGGCATCGCCCAAGGTTTGTGTTAAGTTAAAAGCTTTTGGGAAAAGTACACTATTTGGTTGTCCAATGGCAAATAGGCAACCCTGAAAATTTGCATACAGGTAACATAGACTAAAAAGGTTATATTTAGGAATCTGTGTGTGTGTATTTGTGTGTTATATGGGATAACAAGTAGTAAAAAAAAAGTCACGAATTTGGAGGACAGTGGGCAAGAATATATGGGAGAATGTATATATAGCCAGTCTTTTGCTACCTTGTGGGTTCTTTTTCCTATTCTTTATCCATCCCAGTTTCTCTCTCTACCACTAGATAGGAGAGAAAGGATACGGGAAGGCACATGAAAGAGATCCCTGAATCTAATTTCTTTCCTTTTGTTTCTTCCTTGAGCATGACAAACTGCAAACAATATCCCTGAATGACCACCAACTACCCAACCCACCTCTCAGGGCCCTACCATTTATACACTCTCTGACAAAAACTCCAGAACTCCAAATGTCACATAATCACAGAAATTATCTGTAGTTGACAAAAGTATGCCTCTGCTAGAGCATGAGGCAAATCATAGTCAGCTGCTGTGGTTACTCCAAAGCAGCCCTGTGACCCTCCACCTTTGATTAAAAGGAAAATACATTCTAATAATATTTCTGTTTTAAAAAGATCTCACAGCCAACCATCAGACTGAGCCTGGGGACCCCAGTGGGAGAATTAGGGGAAGGACTAAAGGAACTAAGGGCAACCCATAGGAAGAAAAACAGTATCAACTAATCAGACATCCCCCCTCTCCCAGAGCTCCCAGGAACTAAACCACCAACCAAAGAGTATATACAAGGATGGGCCCATGGCTCCAACTGCATGTGTAGCAGAGGATTAACTTATCTGGTATCAATGGGAGGGGAGACCCTTGGTCTTGTGGAGGCTTGTTGTCCCAGTGTAGGCAGATGCTAGAGGGGTGAGGCAGGAAAGGATGGGTGGGTGAGCACTGTCTTAGAGGCAAAGGGACAGGGGATAGACTGGGGGGGTGTTTGCAGAGGGGAGACCAGGAAGGGACAACATTTAAAATGTAAATAAATAAAATAACCAAATAATAATAATAAAGTAACCAAAATTGTCACTGTAGGAGAGTTTAGAAGGAGAGAAGAGAGAAATTTAATTAACTTATAATGACAGCAACAACAACACCCCAAAACCAAACCAAACCAAAATCTTCAGTTAATGGGAGAAAAAAGTTAGCTGCCCATTATGGCAATGTTAAAGTGATGAGATGTTTATGAATCAAGGTCTAATGCAAGGTCATGTGTACTCCATAAGAGAATAAGGCAGATCTGTTGGGTCTTGATTGGTTCTAGTGAGGATGGGCTTTCATAAACAAGCCTGGCCCCTCCCTGTGAATCTCGCTTCACACTTGCTTGGCTTTTGTTTTGACAGCAGGTACCTGGTCAATGCTCTCAGAACTTCAGAACTGTGAACTAAAGAAATGGCTTTGCTTTATAAAGCATAAACCTCAGATACTTTATTAAAGCAACACAAAATAAGCTAAGGCACAGGATATATTGCACATTATTTACAAATAAGGACTATACAATGGTCTTACAAATTCAATAAAGTTAATTGATTCTGAAAAAATAGTTTGGTTTTGCAAAGACCTTATAGCCAGTGTCACTCGATCATGAACGAGTGTATTGCTGACATGGACAGAGATTGACACCTTCATTTACACAAAGATGAAATGGAAATGAGAATGTGTGTCAGAACTTTGACTGGAAACCATAAACAACTTCTTTGCTGAGTCACCCACTGACTTTTGAACACTAGATGCACATTTACATAATTTCTGTGTTGTTCATGGTGTAGTAATTACTGGACCCTTACATTTAATCTCTATTGCTGACATTTTCTCTCTGTCTTTTTTAATTGTATCAATGAGCATTAAGGCTATCAGTTTGATTCTGCACAATAGGACTTGCAAGGTATACAGAGTCATCTCCTTACAGAAAATTTCACCTCCTGGAGAAATCGTACATGACTTGAAAAACACAGGGATCATGAAGTGTGGTAAGATAATTAGGAAGTAGTGATGGCTGTTGAGGATTCACTGACTTTTAAAATGCAATTAGTCTAATTCAAAGTTTACATACTTTGATTTTAACAACAACAGTGTTTAATCTTTAGTTTATTTAATTCCTCAAAGTTTAAATTCTCTCTACTAAGTCTGACTGTGAAACTCTACCAAATTGATCTCAGGGACTTTACTCCTGAGAGCAAGGGCACTCCACACCTTCAAAGGCAAGAATATCTACTCTCTCCCAAATCTTCCTTCAGCCACACATGGTAGAAACAGAGAAGCCATTTAACACTCCACCTTCCTTGATTTTAAAACTCACCCATCGACCTCCAATTTCTATTTATGCCACTAATCAGATAACTCTTGGGTTTTGTTCTCTATGTTCAATTCAGAAGCTCTTATGAAGTCAGATCTAGAAATTGGCTACACTGGACCTCCCTCCATGAATCTCTTAGGACATCCATGTGTTGCTCTTGTATTTAATGTACAGATCACCACAACTATTAGGTAAACACCGTGTGCTCCACTCTGTCCGAAGTGCAGAGCTTTGCCTTGGTGTCTCCTCCTCCTCTGTATTCCAGTTTCTCACTGCACACAGAGATGGCGTTCTTCCCAGGCAGTGCACCTTCTTCAGGCAGTTCTATCTGCTGAGATCATTCTTCCTACAGTGTTTCTACAGAGGATATTGTATTTGCATCTTGAGGAACAGCTCAAATTTTGTCTAGTTTATTGAGGAAAAGTGACCTAGTCCTTTCTCTAGATCCCTATCAGCACTTGTACAAATTTTGTTCACATTAAGTATTATCTATGTTCCAAGGAAGGAATATTCTACGTGTAGTACCCTTCCTAATGCCCAGCCAGTAAAGACATGGAGTTTAGATTACTGATCTCTCTTTTCTTTCATTGGTTATTTTATTTATTTACAATAAAAATGTTATCCTCCTTTCCTGGTTTCCCTTCCACAGTCCCCCTATTCCATCCCCCCACCTCCTGCTTCTATGAGGGTGCTCTCCCACCACACCACCCACTCCCCCCTCAATGCCCTAGCATTCCCCTATGCTGGGGCATTGAGCCTTCACAGGACCTATGGCCTCCCCTCCCATTGATGCCAGCCAGATAAGGTAATCCTCTGCTTTCAATGACTTGCTAGCTCTGTGATCCTAGGCAAACTATAGAACCACTGTATAGTTCAGTTTCCTCATCTATAAAGTTGATAGAGTGACTCTGCAGCTTTTTAGAGTTGCTGGAAAGACTAAGCTAGATATTGTTACTGACATAATAGTTCTATTTCAGATATGTAATTCTGATAGCTAACCTAGTGATAACTAGAGTGGCTTGAGAGGTCTTGAGATTATTAAGACATACCATTGTCATATGTCTGGGATGCTGTTTCCAGAGATGGTTTGTTCTGGAGGGCTGTGACCTCATGAAGGTGTTAATTCCTTAATGGGCTCATACAATTATTACATTAATGAGAGATGTCAGAGAGTAGGAGGTACAGTCTAGATGCAAGAAGTAGGTCACTGAGGCACGTCCTTGGGGACATGCCCTGGTCTCTTCCCGTATCCCCTTTTGTCTTCCCTCTGACTGCCATGATGTAAACCTGCACTGAACGGATCCTCCATGATGGACTGACACCTCTGAGACTTGAAATAAAATGCATCCTACAAGACTTAAGTTGTTCTTCAGGTATTTTGGTCACATCTATACAAAAATAACTACTACAACAATACATGCTATTTCTCTTCTCCAACTCCAGTTTTTTTTCAGTCTATATATTATCTTGTCCTATGGACTGATTTCCTGTAAGATGGAGAGGATTAGGGTAATAGTTTTCATTTTTCCATGCTTTTGTTAGTCCTTGTTACAAAAAAAGTGCTTATCCACTGCCTGTTTTTATGCAGAATAAGGAAGACACAGGTCTTAATGTTCCCCACTGGATCTAGGTTTACAGTGGATGGTCTAGGAATCTTGGAGCACAGTGTGTCCATATGGTACACCTGACATTACTAGGCTTCTCCTGTGGGCAACATCTGAAGGAATCTAAACCATTGAGATTGTTTTAAATGAAGTTAACTATACAAATAGGGAAACAAGATCTCTACAGCAAAGTTTAGAAAAAAGATGAAAATATTTGACATGGCCCACCCATGCAAAATGTCCAGTAAAATATAAGATACAGGACCTTTCTCTAGTGGCTAAGCAAATAAATCCAGTAATTAGTGAAAGTAAGCTTGAGCCATGCAAAATATTCAGTAGCTACAAGATACATGACCTTTCTCTAGTGGCAGAGCAAATAAATCCAGTAATTAGTGAAAGAGTGATACCTTGAGCTTTGAATGTTTGATTAGGAAAATGAATGAAACTTTAGTTACTACTAGTGGTTTATGTACAGTGATGTACAATGAAAACACACAAATTAACACAGCTAGTTTCAGTATAAACATCTAAAAGACTTAGTCATTTTGAAGACCTCTTTCACTAAACACAAAACAAAATGAGCAAAACTCTGAGATCTATGGTCTAAATCACATCCCCATAAAATGTGTGTGTCTTAGCAATAAAACATATCCAATGACTTATTATTACTCTACTCATAGATTCAGGCATCTTTCAACCCTCATCAGAAAAGCTGTTTCTTGTAATAGATGTTGATTAATCCTGGACCCCACAATGGGCAACATGGTAGACTTTGTCATTAGACTTCTCAGCCCTGAATGGGATGTCTTTATCACAAGCCTTACCTTAACTCTTAGGGCTATATATAGAAGTCGGGGTGCAAAGATTGTAAGATCTAAACCAGAAGTGGCAAACAATTTTAAGGGAATACTATTTTCCAGACACAACAGAGCTGATGTACTTATGAACTCACAGAGAGCTTGCATAAGCTCAAGCCAGACACAAAAATTCCGGCAAGTATCAGGGGAAGTAGGTAGAAATATCCATCAATAGCCAATAAAGTATTTGCAATTGATAACTTCTAGAGGGAAAATCAGTTTTCTTCCATGGAGTGACACTGGGTATATCAACCACACTCTGGGGTGGGCCCCAGGCTCGAGTACAGTTGTCTAACACAGAACAAAGACTATATTTTGTTTAGTATATTTTCTTCTTTTTCGTTATTGTTTTGTTTTAAGAGAGAAAAAAACGAACATGAAGTTGGGGAGGATAAGGGAAGGATCTAGAAGGAGCTGAGGGACAGGAAATAATAAGATAAAATATATTACATAAAATTCTGAAAGAATAAATTTTTAAAAAGAAAAAATAAAAGAAAATTTCCATATTCATGTCCTAATTCTAGCATTTGGCTATAAAGTTTTAGGAGATATGACCTTTAAAGAAGTAAGGTAAAATGGTTATATGCACACAGACCGAAGAGTGACAACGTGTGTACGTGACAGGAAGGAAGCCACATGTAAGTCAAGGACAGGGCCTCAGAAGGTCCCATTTGGCTGATATCTTGATCTTGAACTTTTCTAGAAGTATAAAAGAGTAAATTATTATCATTTAAATGCCAACGTACAATATTTGTCATGGCAACCAAAGGAAGAAATAGAACACTGCAGCCTGTCAAGGGTGGTGTGAACTCCAAGTCTGTGCAAGGAGTCTTCAGGAGAGCACCTGAGAGGCTGGAATTTGTGGGTGATATTGTAAAGCAAAGTCAATTGTTAGGCAGCAGAATCTTTAATCTCTGGTAAGTTCAGCTCTTTTCCACTTCTCACACCATCACTCTTTTCTGCCCATGTTGGAGGTCTGTGAAGCTTTTCCTATGCTCCAGCCACACCTCCCTTTGCACAACCTGTCCTGTGTCTCTCGCCACTTGACCTCACAGAGTTCTCGGACTTCATTCATCCATTTCCTTCTTGTGAGGTTGATTTGCAGAGAAGGTCTTAGTGACAGATGGACTGGACAACTGAGCAAGGACAGCTTATGACGGCTTTTCATTTCTGCCAAGAAATTTGAAACATAAAATTCTATTAAAGGGAGTAAAATGATTATTGTGAAAGTTTGGCCTGCATAGTCTCTCAGTCTCTCTTCTCTCTCTCTCTCTCTCTCTCTCTCTCTCTCCTCTCTCTTCTCTCTGTCTCTTCTCTGCATAGTTAATAAATTATAGAAAATAGTAGAAGGAATTAGACTGTTTTATTACAATGAAAGAGTGTTTTCTTATCTTTGAATGGCCAACAGATGGAAAGTGTATTAGTTTTATGATATGCTATATGCCAAAAAAAGTCATATTTAGTGACTTCAAAAAACACAAATCTATTATCTGATGGCCAAAAGTCTCATATAGGTCTCACTGTGATAAAATTAAAGCATAGACAACCCTGTGTTTTTTTATGGAGGATCACGTTTTGTCATTGCAAGAATTCAGCTTGCCATGGATTTAAGATAGGGGCTTTCAATTTCCTTCTTGCTATCACTTCAAAATCACCAGAAGCTCCTGGAGACCTCACTCCTGTCTTTGCACC
Source organism: Mastomys natalensis (assembly GCA_021653895.1). Lineage (NCBI taxonomy): Eukaryota > Metazoa > Chordata > Mammalia > Rodentia > Muridae > Mastomys > Mastomys natalensis. The sequence continues at coordinate 433,215 of JAJTUV010001389.1, forward strand.
CTGGTCTGTATATCTCAGGGAATCAAATGAGCATCCATTCCACAGCATGTCACGACTTTGACTCAGGCTGGGGAATTTGTATTAACTAAGGTTTGACTGGTTACACTAAGATTACTTGGATAATGAAAGATCCTCATCCCAGGATCTTACCATTGACCACATCTGCAAAGTCCCTTTTGCCAAAATGTAATTGAACATATTTATGGATTCTGGAGATTAGGACACAAAAGTCCTTAGCAGACCACTCTTCTATCTTCAATGGACAGTGGCTCTTGCCTTCATGTTGGTGCTCATCCAAACACTGGCTTGGTTGTTAGATAATATGCCTTTATTGCTCTGTAGTGACTTAAAGTTCGACTTGAAATATGGAAACTTGGGCTTCTCTCAGATCTATACAACTAAACTCAGTGTTTTCATAGCTTTCTTTATTAATTATATGATGAGATGGAGAATGGTTGGTCCTTTTGACTCCATGCCCCTCTTTACATCTTCTTGTCCAATTGAACCGCTGAGAGAATTTCAAGAAGATCCCCCATGTTGTGCACCAAGTTTTTCTCTTTATATTCTGGTAACTTCTAGGAACTGATGTCAGTCCTGTGGCCTTATTCTATGTCTGTAGTCTTGAAGAAAACTCTCCAAGGTCAGAATGTCACAGCCAGCAAGGGGTGGAAGGTACAGAGAATCCTGGGGTAAATGGTAACAGAGGGAAGTGCTTTTAAATGATGCAATCTGCTCAAATATTTATGCTGATGAAACAAAGAAAATCCAGGGACTGGCAATTCTTGATCCCCAGATGTTAACTAGTTTTCTTGGGGAGCTGTTAAAGACAGAATCATTTTCTTCTTAAAGTCTGTAGCGTTAGATGAAGTTGTAAGCCTACAGGGCCAGATCTACTTATGCTTATGTGAAACAACTGTTAACCAAGAACAGTCATTGAGTTTCTTTTGTTAACGCTGTAACTGAAGACCAACATACATGGCCCACACAGCAAAGAATAGCCCTTTGCATGCTGCTGTATGCAGGAAAAGAATCACTGTGTGTAGACAAAATGGTGTGTGAGAAGTTTTCTCCCAGTGTGTTTCTCCCTGCTTTCAGCTTCAGGAGAGCATCAGCCTTTTGAAAACTCTACACAAACCTCAAACTTCTACCGAGGCTGAGATTCACTAGAAGAGAGGGTGAGAACTCCCACTGTCAGTCAGAGAGGCTTCTGTAGGCTGACTATGGACCATGATCAGCACACTGATGCTATGATTTTCTCAACCCAGGCCCAGTCCCTCAGCAAGGAACAATGTGCTTGGTGCATGTAGGTTAGAGGGAGATAGCTGTTGGAAGGAAGACACGTGAATGAATGTGAATAACTATGGCTAGGTTCTTTAAAACGGCCACACTTCTAAGCTAACACATTCATTTAGGAGGAGGAGAGGAGTGGGCCAATTCTCACTACTTCAGGCTTGGGAGAAGCACCTTCCAGTGCTCAGTCCCTCTGCTCTGAGGCTCCTCTCTGTCCCCAGTGGCATGTCCTTGGACTGGATGAAAAGAACTTTATTAGTTTTCCTTTCACACCCGACAGGCACAATCATTCGCGTAGGTTTTAATTAAAATGTTTAATTAAGCACAGTTCTAGCAGAAGAGAGTTAGCTCTCCTTGCTGGACAAGTCCCCAGGCTTGGAGTCAAGGAGAGAAAAGGAGGAAAGGAAGTCTGAACACTCAGATTTTGGTCCTGCTTCAGCTAACGAAGTCCCATTATGAACAGGCAAATATACTTAGCTTTCTTTCCATGTGCAAATGACATTGATGAAATTAGGGGAAAAGATTTTGAGCTCCAATATTCTCCTATGGCCACTGTACCAAACCCCTCCCCACCTGTTCTTAGATGCCTAGGGTTTCTACAGATCTCCAGAGAGGCCTACAATATCTTGTCAGTCAGTGTAACTCCCTATACTCTCAAATTCTCTCCAGTCATCACTGCCTTCTCCAGATCCCACCATGTTTAGAATTTGACCATCCTAAATATTTGCTTGGAGTCTCCTGCTTTCTATTGGCAGTCTATGGCTCAACGGTGTCACAAAAGATATGTGATAATGATTGTAAGTCATATTCCTCCTCAGTAAAAGCCATGGCCTCCAAGAATAGCTGCAGACTATTAAGGACAAAGGAAGAAAAATCATATATTTGATCAAGAATAGTCCCTGGTGCTCCTCAAATCATGTCAAATTTACAACTTTAGAACATTTTATTCTGAGTATTGCAATCAGCCATGTAACACGTTTTACAGTCTCAGACAGAACTCCCCAGCCATTCCTTACTTCCCACATTCTGTTTAGCACTTTCTCTCCTAAATTGAGGCTGAAGTATCTAGGAAACACAAACAGTAAACTAGTATGGAAGGCTGTACTGGGGTGTGAAGAGAGAGAGTAGATTCATTGGTTTTTTTTTTTTGCTTGTCTTCTTCTCCTGGCTTGTGGTAACCAGAAACCTTGTTATTTGTAGAAAATGTACTACAAGAAGGTTTAGACTGTAGGTTCCATTGTGAAAGAAAAAAAATGTGACTACCTTGAAGGCAAAGTATTTCTTTTTAGACATCTTGACATCTATGGCTGAGTATATCACCCAGAGCAATGCAGCCTCTGACCTAGTATGATTTCTAAATGCCTTGGCCAATGAAAAATGGTAGTGGAAGTTTGGAAGAAGAAATTAAGATTTTGAGTATTTCCATCCTTGTCTCTATTTCTTAGGTAACTGTGGGACAGTGGCATTCTTCAACAAAGACCATGTTTGTCCTTCTGCTAACTGAGTGTCTCTAAGAGCTCTTTCTAGGTCATGGCTCCAGGAATGGTCCATCCTTTGGGTCTGTGAATGGTAACAGTACTCAGAACCTCATATCTAGGAATGCATCCATCATTCCTGTGGACTCTCTCATACACATCCCTGGGGGCTACTGCCTTCATTGCTTCTTCTTCGAACTAGCCAACTGAAATATGGTGTGCATTTGCACCTGGAGTCAGAGTGTCTTTTACTAAATGGGAAGATACATCTAGAGGGGTTACAGGTATGCACATGCTTTGATGACATTCAAAGTGAGAGGTGTTCATGCTCACTGATCCTTTTTGTGTGAGGAAAGAAACCTTGTCCTTTCCTTTCGTCTTACACTGGTGGATATACTTGGAGACAACATGAAAAGGCTACGGTTGAGTGGAGGTGCACATTCTTATTATTTCCTACCAAAAAAGCATGGGAAAACCAAGGATTGCATTGAGCTTCATTCTGGGCTCTACTCATGGAACCTGCCTGTTCATTGATAAGTTGGTGGGCAGTAATATAATATCTGCCCAGTCCCCCTCAGGTTTGTTATAATATCATAAAACAATGTATGTGAGCACAATAAATTGCTGTTAACAAAAACAACCAAAACTACTACTAAGATTAAGGAGTAATAGGGCCCAAATACAGAAACTATACAATTTAAGGACTGAAGCTTATATTAACAGCAAGTGCCAATCATGCCTGGTTAGCTGCATCCTATCCTAGTGGTTCCTTTCCTGTAACTTCTGGCTGTCCCTGGCCTGGCTCCCTCCTCTTAGAAGATTCCTTTGAGGATTGCACTGGTCCCTAATGATGCTTTCCAAGGCAAGCTCAGAAAAAAATGTCTTGGGTTTGGCTCATTAGACACCTCTTTAAATTAATGGCAGGGTCAAAGAGTGCTTGTGAGCCTTGCTTCGAAAGTTCAGATGTGGACTAAAGATTATACGTGCTTTTTAAAAGTTAAATCACATTAAGTCCCGCCCTATCCCTACCCCTGAGTTCTCTAGTTTGTCCTTCCCACCATCTACAACTATTTTCCATGCCCTCTTTAGTTCTTGCCATCTGAGTGAGGACCCTGCATCTTCTATCCAAGCTTGGGAGTTTACTATGTATGCCTCAGTTAGCGCATCCTTACTTAGCCTTCATCTACTACTCCCTTGATTAAATATTTAATTCCTCAGGGTATTATATTGGACTTCACCCAGCTGTAGGTATAACCAAGGGAGATTTAAGTGTAAGAATGCTGGAGGGGAGAATGAAAACTGGCTAACTATAGGGGACTGTGACTGGATTTGAAAGCACATTGTTAGTGTAGGTCAAGGGATGAGTGGTCCCATTATTTCTAAAGTTAAGTTGGAGCGTCTTCTGAATTACTGCTTTACTTCACAAAGCCTTTCCTGGCAGCAGGCAGAGGCGAATCAGAACACACAACAAATAGTCAAGCAATGTTTTCTGCTTTAGGGCTTTATTTAAAATATATTTCTTCTTTAGAGCCCATTTGGAGACTTGTTACTGCTTGCTTTGTCTCCCAGCAACATAAAAAGAGCCAATGGAAATGAGAATTTTTCCCCCTTAACATATGTATGCTTTCACTCAAGAGGAGAGGGAAAAGCACCACGCTCCCCCCCCCAACTTCTAAACCACTTCCCAAAATAGAGCCAGACAGCAAGGGAAGCCGATGCATGCCTCACAACCTTGTAACCCTTCCCAAGAGAGCAATTACAATTGAGAGAAAAAGACATCCCGAATGCATAGCTCCTTAAAGCAGCTAAGTGTAGGGGTATCTCCTGCCCTGCCTCTCTCCAGTAATAGTCACAAGAAAAGCAGTTCACTAGGGGACTCAGGAGTGTAGAGTGGTGGGTTGTCAGATGAATTCTGGGTATTTAACCACACAGACCTCAAATAGGAACATAAAAAAAGAATTAATCTTTAAAAAAAAATATATCTCTTGCCCTTTGGGGGCTTGAGAGTCTAGTCGAAGACAGAAAACATCACAACATGTTCCATAATCATGAGAAATGTCGCACTTGAGAACATGAAGGTAGTCCATCAATCTTAAACAGAAGATGGGCAGAGTGGGCAAGAAAAGATGTGCTTTGGGGGGAAATAGTAATGAAGATAAGGCCAAATGAGGGGAAAAGATCTGTCAACCCCTTTAGGTAACACTTAAAGCCAGATGCTTTAATCTGGGTGGTCAGGATCCTATTCCTGGGATGAACAGGGCTTATTACGCCCATGAAGCCCGTCCACAGTGTCACACGGACAACACATGAACAAGCCCTACATTGGTTGCATGGGCCTTTTAAAATTCCTATTTTAGGTCTTGTGGTTAAATACCCCCGAATTTATTGACAACCCCACCACTCTACACTCCTGAGCCCCCCATGAACCTTTTTTTGTGACTATTCTGGAGAGGGAGGGCAGGAGATACCCTACACTTGCTGCTTTTAAAGGGGCTATGCATTGGGGTGTCTTTTTTTCTCAATTGTAATTTCTCTCTTGGGAAGGGTTTCAAGGTTGTGAGGCATGCATCGGGTTCCCCTTTCTGTCTGGCTCTATTTTGGGGAAATGTTTTGAAGTTTGGGGGGGGGGGGGAGGGTGGTGCTTTTCCCTCTCCTCTTGAGTGAAAGCATACTATGTTAAAGGGGGAAAAAAATTTTCCCTTTTTTATTGGGCCTTTTTTGTTGCTGGGGGGACAAAACAAGCGTAACAAATCTCCAAATGGGCTCTAAAGAAGAATATATTTTAAATAAAGCCCTAAAGCAAAAACCCTTGCTTCTTTTGTTGTGTGTTCTGATTGCCTCTGCCTGCTCCGGAAAGGCTTTTTGAAGTAAACCAGTAATTCAGAGACGCTCCAACTTAACTTTAAAATAATGGGACCACTCATCCCCTTTCCTACCAACAATTTCTTTTAAATCCAGTCACAGTCCCCTATGTTAGCCCGTTTTCATTCTCCCCTCCCCTTCTACACTTAAATCTCCCTTGGGTTATACCTACACTGGGTGAAGTCCAATATAACCCTGGGAATTAAAATTTAAATTTAAAGGGGGTAGTAGATGAAGGCTAGTAAGGTGCCTAACTGAGGCATACATAGTAAACTCCCAACTTGGATAGAAGATTCAGGGTCCTCACTCAGATGGCAAGAACTAAAAGGGCATGGAAAATAGTTTGAGGTGGGAAAGGACAAACTAGAGAACTCAGGGGAGGGATAGGGCGGGACTTAATGTGATTTAACTTTTAAAAAGCACGTTTTAAACTTTGTCCCCTCTGAACTTTCAAGCAAGGCTCACAAGCCTCTTTTACCCTGCCATTAATTTAAAAGGGGTCTAATGAGCCAAACCCAAGACATTTTTTTTTGAGCTTGCCTTTTGGGAAGCATCATTAGGGACCAGTGCAAACCTCAAAGGAAACTTTAAGAGGAGGGGGGGCCAGGCCGGGACAGCCAGAAGTTTCAGGAAAAGGGAACCACTGGATAGGATGGCAGACAACCGGGTGTTGGCACTTGCTGTTAATATTAAACTTCAGTCCTTAAATTGTATAGTTTCTGTATTTGGGCCCTTTACCCCTTAATCTTTGTAAGTTTTGGTTTTTTTGTTTAAAAGCAAATTTATTGTGCTCACAACTTGTTTTATGATTTAAAAAAAACCTGAGGGGGACTGGGCAGATATTTATTACTCCCACCAAATTTTCAAAGAACAGGCAGGGCCCTGAGTAGACCCGAATGAAGCTCAATGCAATCCTTGGTTTTCCCATGCTTTTTTGGGAGGAAATAATAAGAATGTGCACCCCACTCAACCGTACCCTTTTTATGTTGTCTCCAAATATATCCACCAGTGTAAGACGAAAGGGAAAAAAACAAGGTTTTTTTTTCCCCACACAAAAAAGGTCTGAGCATGAACACCTCTCCTTTGAATGTCATCAAAGCATGTGCAACCTGTAACCCTTAGATGTATCTTCCCATTTAGTAAAAGAACTCTGACCCGGTCAAATGCACACCATATTTCAGTTGGGTAGTTTTTGAAGAAAAAGCCCAAAGAAGGCAGTAGCCCCCCGGGATGTGTTTTGAGAAAAGTCCCAAAGGGGAAAAAAAGGATGCATTCCTGATATGAGGTTTGAGTTTCTGTTACCATTCACAACCCAAAGGATGGACCTTTTCCCGGAGCCATGACCTAGAAAAAAAAAGCCCCCTTAGAGACACTCAAATTAGCAGAAGGCCCAAACCATGGTCTTTGTTTTAAAAAATGCCACTGTCCCCCAGTTACCCAAGAAATAGAGACAAGGATGGAAATACTCAAAATCTTTAAATTTTTTCTTCCAAACTTTCCCCTACCAATTTTTTTATTGGCCAAGGCATTTAGAAATCATACTAGGGGCAGAGGCTTTCATTGCTTGGGTGATATACCCCACCCTAGATGTCAAGATGGGCTAAAAAGAAATACTTTGCCTTCAAGGTAGTCACATTTTTTTTCTTTACAATGGAACCCACAGTTTAAAACCTTTTTTGTAGTACATTTTTACAAATAACAAGGTTTCTGGTTACCACAAGCCAAAGGGGAAGAAGACAAGCAAAAAAAAAAAACCAAAAGAATCAAATCTCTTTTCCACCCCCGTACAGCCTTCATATAGTTTACTGTTTGTGTTTCCTAGAAACTTCAGCCCCAATTTAGGGGAGAAAGTGCCCAAACAAAAATGTGGGAAGTAAGGGAAAGGCTGGGGGGTTTTGTTTTGAGACTGTAAAACGTGTTTTCATGGTTTATTGCAAAAAACTCAGAATAAAATGTTTTTTTAAGGGTTTTAAATTTGAACCCTGATTTTAGGAGCACCAGGGGCCTTTTTCTTGATCAAATATATGATTTTTCCCTTTTTGTCCTTAATTGTCTGGGAGCTATTCTTGGAGGCCATGGCTTTTACTGGGAGGAATATGACTTACAATTTTATTAAAACATATCTTTTGTGACAGTTGAGCCATAGACTGCCCAAAAGAAAGCCCGGAGACTCCAAGCCCCCAAAAATTTAGGATTTGGGCAAATTTAAACATGGTGGGAAACTGGAGAAGGGCAGTGATGACTGGGGGGAATTTGAGAGTATAGGGAGTTACCCCTGATGACAAGATATTGTAGGCCCCCTCTGGAGATCTGTTTGAAACCCCAGCATCTAAGAACAAAGGGGGGAGGGGTTTGGTACAGTGGCCATAGGAGAATATTGGAGCTCAAAATCTTTTCCCCCCAATTTCATCAAGTCATTTGCACATGGAAAAAAAAAGCTAAATTTTAATTTGCCTGTTATAATGGGATTCGTTAGCTGAAGCCCGGACCAAAATCTGAGGTTTTTTCAGACTTCCTTTCCTTTCCCTTTTTCTCCTTGACTCCCAAACCTGGGGGCTTGTCCGGGAAGGAGAGGGTAACTCCTTCTGCTAGAACGTGCTTAATTAAAAATTTTAATTAAAACCTACCCCGAATGATTGTGCCCCCCGGGTGTGAAAAGGGAAAAATAATAAAGTTCTTTTTTATCCAGTCCCCCAAAGGGCCCTGCCACTGGGGGAAAAGAGAGGAGCCTCAGAAAACCCGAGGGACTGAGCCCCCTGGAAGGTGCTTCTCCCAAGCCTGAAGTAGTGAGAATTGGCCCACTCCCCTCCCCCTCCTAAAAAAGAATGTGTTAGCTTTGAAGTGTGGGGCCCTTTTTTAAAGGGAAAAAAACCATAGTTATTCCCCAATTTATTCATTTTTTAAATTTTCACCCCCTTCCCCCAAAAA